>QUZG01000154.1:34565-184470 GCA_003693545.1 Pseudonectria buxi
ACTCGATAAGGGGGCCGATATCAACGCACAAGGAGAAGAGAATGATAGTGCTCTTATAGCCGCATGCTCAAAGGGCCACGAGAAGATTGTGCAAATGCTACTCGACAAGGGGGCCGAAGTCGATATCGATACTCTTGGAGTCGCATGCTCAATAGGCAACGAGAAGATTATACAAATGCTACTCGACAAGGGGGCCGAAGTCGACATCGATGCTTTTGTAACGGCATGCGAAGGAGGCAACGAGAAGATTGTACAAATACTACTCGATAAAGGCGTTAATATCAATGCACAAGGGGTATATGGTAGCGCTCTTGAGGCCGCGTGTCTTGAGGGCCACGAGAAGATTGTACAGATACTACTTGACAGTGGGTGCAATGTCGATAGCAAAGCTCTCGAAGCGGCACACAAGGTGGACAAGAAGATCTTGCAAATGCTACTCGAGAAGAAGCTGTCAGTTGCAACATAGGTAGAGGAGGATTGATGCGTCATTACACGAGGCCGGAATGGGACGAGCCAGAACGGTGAGATGGAAGGGTTATCTTTGGACAGTCAAGCGGAAGAACGAAACGTCAAAGTCAGATGGTTGACATCAATCGCTGTTGGTAGTGAATGTCAAGTGGCAGTTTGCCAGTGGGAGAACGATTGCGTGGTTAAGAATTGTGAGACGTCGTGGGCACCGTGGATGCAGCAGTATCTAGTCTGCTCTGTAAAGAGAATGAACGTTTGAGAGCTGTATCCATTGTCTGCATGCTTCACTTCTTGCGTAAGTGTTGGAAGTCAGGGCTGTGAATGCAGCAACAAGCAGCTTGTGTGAACAAAAGCCGACGCTAGTCCATGTCTTTCCTTGTCAATGTGCTTGATGCGGAGGCTCCAAGCCCTGGGCAGCGGGTGTCTGTTGCATCCACTTACTACCGGTAGATATGTATGGCGGTGGAGATTCCGTGATGGCTTCGCTTTTGCACCTCTCGCAAGAGTAGGTTTGAAATGGGTGGTAGTAATGGAGCACGGCTGTCACCAGGGGGCTTACGTCAATGTGCATTCCTAGGGCGCAGCTGCAGTACAGTTACAGTGTAGTTGCAGTTGCAGGGCCCCCCTGTCTCACATGCTGATTGCTGAGCCTCGCCGCGCCTCGCTGGCATCTTGTGACCAACTCAGTTGCATCCATCTCCCACTGAAGGCGTCCCGACACGGCACGGGCAGCCTCTGGAGCATCGGATTGGGAGTTTTCTGGGTGCAAGTGCCTCGAGTTGGAGGGGCGGGAGTCTTAGCGACACTCAAACAACAATTGCCATCCCATCGTGGCTGCGTCTCCCCAGTGGAAGAAAGTCACTTGCGGGCACCCAAGCTTCCACCCGGCAGCCAAAGCCCAGCCAAAATCCTCTTCCCACTTCACCCAACGAACCCACCCTCGTCCGCCTAAAGCCATCCACAATCGGCACGACTCGCCTTGGTCCGGCTTCCTGCACTCGGGCTTGCATCCTTACTCGCCTCTCTCTCCTTCTCTCTCCTCTTCTCTCGTCTCGTCTCGTCTCCTCTTGTCCCCTCACCGCTCGACCCGCCGCAACCATTTCCACCCACTCCGCTGCCGCCATCTCCCCCTCCTCCGCCCCGAGCGCTGTCGATTCTGCCTCTTCAACCCGCCAGCCCATTGCTCCGACAACAACGACGACAATCACCAGCCTTGGTGCGCGAGGAGGGACCCCCAGCACCGCTTCGCATCCTGACGAGTACGAGTTCACCGACTACCGCCACGTCCAGGCACGCATCGACGCTACCCACCGTGAGGCGCGAAAACAAGCCAAGCGAGACGACAAACGCCGTCGCCTCGACGAGCAGGACGAGATGAAGTTCTCCCACAGCATCCAGTTCAATGCCGTCCCCGACTGGAGCGATCACTACATCGCATACAGCAACCTCAAGAAATTGTGCGTCGCAATTTCTCTGTTTCCCTAGCGCTGTCCGAATCAGACTAATTTTGTACAGAATTTACCAGCTCGAAAAGACTGCCCATCAAGCCCGCGCCGGCGATGCAGAATCGCACCCTCTCATCCAGTCCGAAGAACCCGAACATGTCTTCTCCCAGGCCCTCGGCGAGGAGCTCGACAAGATCTGCTCCTTCTATGAATCCAAGGAGACCGAGTTGCTCAAGGAGGCCGACAAGCTCCTACAGGACACCGAAGACCAGGCAACCACCGACATGGCCCCGTATCTGCGCCGCGAGTCTACCGAAGGCCAGGCCACTCTCCGTCCTACCCGATCGAGAAGTTCTCTAGATCCCAGCTCCGACAACTACGATAGCGCAAGCGACGAAGACGAGACGACCGGGCTTACTGGGCGGAGGGGCTCACTGAAGAAGAAGAAACAACCCCCAACCAACAAAACTCAGCATAGCGACATGACGTCGTCCACCGACTTTGGGCGGGCTGGTCGCAGGCTCAGTATGACGGTTGAGGAGTATGGGGACCAGTCCATCATGTTCTCCTCGGGCATCTACTCGACAGGCATCATGCTCAAGAAGCGCATCATCGACCTCTATGTCCAGCTTTGCGAACTCAAGTCGTACGTTCAGCTCAACCGTACCGGTTTCAGCAAGGTCCTCAAGAAGTTCGACAAGATCCTAGACAAGGAACTCAAAAACAGCTACATTGACACCAACGTCGAGTCTGCGTACCCTTTCAAGGAGAACACGAGAGCCACCTTGGAAGGTTACATTGCCAAGATGGAGGAGGCCTATGCCGAGATTGTCTCCGGAGGTGACGAGGCCTTGGCGCGGAAGGACTTGCGCTCGCATTTACGTGAGCACATTGTGTGGGAGCGGAACACAGTCTGGCGAGACCTCATTGGCATCGAACGCCGCGCCGAGGCCGCTGGCTTAGGCAAGTCCCTCCTTGGTCAGGACCAGCTCACCGCGACCAAGAGGCTCCAGGGCGATGATCTCAAGGCCCCAACAACGCGGCGCATCTCCACGCCTTTGGGCAGCTTCAGATTGCCCACTTGGCTGGCCAACTCATCCTTGTGGACACTCATCATATCCGTCGTCATTTTTGTCTTGCTACTATGTCTGCCCATTATGGAGAAGGAGGAGCAGCAAAACTGCTTGGCAATGCTGGTCTTCGTCAGCTTACTCTGGGCTACTGAGGTACGTTTGATGCTTTACTCGCCATTGCGTCAAGGACAAGAGCTAACGTGCCGTAGACGATTCCTTTGTTCGTTACGTCGCTGCTAATTCCCTTCCTTTCCGTCGTTCTCAACGTCGTTCGCGATGAGACGCCAAACCAGCCCCAGAAGCGCCTCGGCTCCAAGGACGCGACGTCGGCCATCTTTTCCGCCATGTGGACGCCTGTCATCATGCTTTTGCTTGGTGGCTTTACCCTGGCCGCGGCGCTGTCCAAGTGCACCATCGATAAGCGGTTGGCGACGCTGGTCTTGAGCAAAGCAGGAACCCAGCCTCGGACGGTTCTCATTGCCAACATGTTTGTTGCTGCATTTGCCTCTATGCTCATCAGCAATGTGGCAGCACCCGTTCTTTGCTACTCCATTATCGAGGTGAGTTTGTTCTACAATAGCGGTAGATCCCTTTCCATACTAACAAACGCCCAGCCGATGCTACGGACCCTGCCTTCAGACTCGAACATGTCCAAGGCCGTCATCATTGGTATTGCTCTTGCTTCCAACATTGGCGGCATGCTTTCCCCAATTGCCTCTCCGCAGAACGTGGTCGCCATGGGCATCATGCAGCCCGCGCCGACATGGCTACAGTGGTTCTTCATCGTCATTCCCGTTGGAGCAGTCTCCCTCACCCTGATCTGGCTCCTGCTTCTTGTCTCCTTCCAGCCTGGTCGGGGCATCACGATTGCTCCCATTCGCCCGGTCAAGGAGAAGTTTACAGGGCTGCAATGGTTTGTGACTTTGGTCACGATTGTGACGATTGCTCTGTGGTGCGCAAGCCACCAGCTGGAGGGCGTCTTTGGCGACATGGGTGTCATTGCCATTATTCCCATTGTGCTCTTCTTTGGCATTGGAATCCTGACCAAGGAAGACTTTAACAACTTCCCCTGGACCATTATCATCCTTGCTGCAGGAGGTCTGTCCCTCGGGAAAGCTGTGCGCTCGTCGGGCCTCTTGCACACTCTGGCCGAGATAGTGTCCGAAAAGGTGCAGGGCATGAGTCTTTACGGCATCCTGGTTGTCTTCTCGTCCCTCATCTTGGTCATCGCGACCTTCATCAGCCACACCGTGGCGGCCCTCATCTTCCTGCCGCTTGTCTTTGACGTTGGCATGGCCATGGACCAGCCTCACCCCAACCTGCTCGTCATGGGTGGTGTTCTCATGTGCAGCGCAGCCATGGGCCTGCCTACCAGCGGCTTCCCCAACATGAGTAAGTGCATTCTGCGACTCTGTTGTTTTAGTGTCTCGGAGCTAACGTATTATAGCTGCCATCATGAAAGAAGACCCATTCGGTCAGCGATACCTCAACGTCAAGCATTTCATCAGCAGAGGCGTACCCAGCAGTATCATGACGCTTGTGGTGGTGGTGACGATGGGATATGGCATCATGCAAGTTGCAGGGTTGGACTAAAGGATGTAGTTGATTGTTTTTTGAATTATTTTGGCCCTGGGTTCAGCATCTAAGACGACCCGACGGCGTTCTACGTTAGAGTTGGGATTTTGTTCATCTAGAGGCGTCTGTCTTTTCCTGGTCTCGGTCTGGGACATGGGGTTTGTTACTCATTATCAATGAATGGGTTTTTGATTCGAAGATTGAATGAATGGCTGTATGAACAGTTGAATTCTTTATTACTGCGTAACATCACCACATACCTGATGAAGTGTTGATGATAGTGCCACACGGTATTATTAATACAATGGCACTGTGCTCATGCACGATGGAGCTCTGGCCATCCATGTGCCCGCCTGACGTCGTTGTTCCAGCTGGAACTCCAACCAATCTCCAATAACTCGAGCAAGGGTTGCTGTCACCGGCGTCATCACCATCACTCGCCAAGGCTGCGCATCCGCTCTTGCATGATCCTTTGCGATTGCTGATGCATCTCCTCACACTCCAATAGCCATCGCAGCCTCGAGCTGGCCGGCGCCATGCTCTCCGCCTTTACCGCCCACCCCATCATTGAGCTCCGGCAACGGGACCGGTCCAAGATCGAGACCATACTCGCATACGGTATGCGAGGCACCTGCGGCTCCTTTCTCAGCTGTGCCGTCTTTTGCGTTTGCGAACCGCCTTATTGACTGTATCATCAGGTGATCGTGTGCTTGTTGGCCTCAACAACGGTGCCCTACGAGTCTATCGCGTCAACGAGCTTCCTACCCAACCTCCACCCAACGGCCACCCGCCCGATCCCGATGCCGCTCCTACAACACCTACAAAAAATGGGGAGCAGAACACACCTGAAGCTTCCGGTTCTCGACCGACCGACTTGCTACGCGAAGTAGAGAAGTTCTCCACGCGGGCCATCGAGCAGCTTGCCATTATCAAGGGAGCCAACACAATCGTTTCCTTGTCCAACTACCACATCTCTCTGCACGACCTACAGACGTACGAGCTCACGGAGACCTTGAGTCGAACCAAGAACGCGTCGTGCTTTGCCGTCACCTCCAACATTGTCAAAGACCAAGATACGGGCATTCCCGAGATTATCAGTCGGCTGGCGGTTGCAGCAAAGCGACGGCTGTTGCTATGGAGCTGGCACGAGAGTGAACTCGACGAGAATGTGGATGAAGTGGTCCTGGCCGAAACCATTCGTTCGGTGACGTGGGCGAGCGCCACTACGCTAGTATGTGGAATGAATGGAGGCTATGTCATGGTCAATGTCCTCACAAAGGAAGTCGAAGAGATTGTGAGCCCCGGCTCAGGTCCAGCAACAGGCCAGACAAGTCGCTTTGGGGCCATGGGTGCTGTCGGCATGGGCTACATGGGCTTGGGTGGGTATATTCCAAAGCCATTGGCTGCCAAGCTTGCTGATGGAGAGATGCTCCTGGCCAAGGACATAAACACTCTATTCATCGACGATGCGGGCAAGCCTATTGAGAAGAGGCAGATTCCCTGGAACTCAGCGCCCGAGTCTATCGGCTACTCGTATCCGTACATCTTGGCCCTACAGGCCCCCTCCAAAGGCTTACTCGAGATACGGAACCCCAGCACTCTATCCCTACTGCAGACCATCTCGCTTCTCGGCGCAGCCCAGCTGCATATCCCCCCGCCAACTTCCAGTCTTGCTCACGCCGCCAAAGGCTTTCACATTTCGAGCGAACGGTGTGTATGGAAGATGGGTGCGGCCGACTACGACTCTCAGATCCAGGAGCTTGTCAACGGCAGCAAGTATGACGAGGCCATCAGTATCTTGTCCATGCTTGAGGATGCCTTGCTCAACGATAAGACTCAGACGCTTCGGGAAGTCAAGATGCTCAAAGCAGAAATGCTCTTTCGTCAGAAACGGTTTCGACAGTCGATGGATCTGTTCAATGAGGACGATGTACATGCACCTCCCGAACGGGTACTCAAGCTATATCCCCCTCAAATTGCGGGAGAGCTGTCTGCTCTGCCCAAGCCGACGGAGGAGCAAGTCGAAGAGCCTACGTCGCCCAAGAAGGCAAACGGGACACGACCCAACAGCCCAGAAGAAACCCACGAACCATCAACGCCAGTCAATAAAGGAGGTTTTGCCAAACTACTCATGGGTGGTGGTCACAAAAAGGCCCAGTCTGATACCGCCTCTATTGCTCCATCAAAGAAAGAAGGGGCCGATGCCGACGAGACAGCAAGTATCAAGGAGGCTGACTCGGCAGAGGAAAAGACTCTGGAAGGCAAAGACTTGACAAATGCTGTTCTGGAACTGAACAGTTACTTGGCCGGCACTCGAGCCCGTTTACAAAGAATGCTCGATCCCGTCACTGGGAAACTGAAGCCTCGGACAGACCAAAATGGATCGGCAGAAGATGTTGCCGAACAAATTCTAAAGACGGGTCTTGATGACTCCGAAAAGAAGCTGGAAGAAGAACTTCGCGAGACATTTAGGGTTGTCGATACAACATTGTTTCGAGCATACATGTTTTCCCGTCCATCATTGGCCAGTTCGCTCTTCCGAATCCCCAACTTCTGCGACCCAGACGTGGTCAACGAGAAACTACTGGAGCACAACCGCTTCACCGAGCTGATTGATTTCTTCTATGGCAAAAAGCTACATAAGGAAGCTTTGGGGCTTTTGAGGCGATTTGGCTCGGCGGAGACGCCCGATGACGCTGCGCCAAACCTGCATGGCCCAGACCGCACAATACGGTATCTGCAAAGCCTGCCTCCATCAGAGATTGACCTCATCTTGGAGCACGCGGAGTGGACACTAAAGGCGAACCCTGAGCAGGCTCTCGAGATCTTTATTGGAGACACGGAAAACGCCGAGTCGCTCCCAAGAGGTACGGTCGTGGAGTTTCTACACAAGGTTGATACGCAACTCGAGGGCAAATACCTCGAGCATATCATCAACGAGCTCGACGATGTGACACCAGACTTGCATAATCGTCTGGCGGAGCTGTATGTCCGGAACCTGAAGGAGATGGAAAGGGGGGCGGAGTGGAAGGCCTTGATGGAGCGTTTTGTGACGTTCCTGCGGGACTCGCGGCAGGTTTACAGCTTAAGCCGGGCGTTTCAAATGATACCTCGAGATGGTAAGTATGCTTTCGACGACTACCGAGTGTCACATGCTTATTGGCGTTATAGATCCGGCATTTTACGAAGCTCAGGCTGTGGTGTTGAGCAGAATGGGCCAGCACAAGCAAGCTTTAGAGATCTATGTCTTCAAGATGGAGGATTATGGCAAGGCGGAAGAGTGCGTTTTGAAACCAGTATACGAGATGAATTGGCTACTGACTCTTATTGACCAGGTACTGCAACCGAGTGCACAAGACTCAGGAGACAGCATCGACCCAGTCAAACACAAACGAGGACACGTCGGACCCAGAGAGCTCTGCGCCATCCATCTACCATACATTGCTATCGCTCTACCTTCAGCCGCCACCGCCCAACAAGCCCAATCTTGAACCTGCACTCGATCTCCTCTCTAAACATGGCTCCCGTCTGCCTGCCACATCGACACTTGGACTCATCCCCGACGACTTGCCCGTGGGGGCACTGGAGTCGTACTTCCGCGGTCGTATCCGCGCAGCAAACAGCATGGTAAACGTGACGCGGATAATGACGGGACTACGCAAGGCCGAAGGCATTTCAATCGCGGCGCGACTGCAACTTGGCGACGAGACGCCGGGCAGCCAGGGTGGGCGTAACCGACATGTCACCATCACAGACGAGCGGCACTGTGTGGTCTGCCACAAGAAGCTGGGCGGCGGGATGCGCATTGGCGGCAGTGTCGTGGCAGTGTTGGGCGACAACACAGTAGTGCACTATGGCTGCCTGGGTAAGGTGACGGGACAGCAGCACAGTAGCGCGGCAGAAGGATTGCGAGTGCCCAGCTGGGGAAGAGGGTTTTAGACGCAGCAGTAACGGCGCGTGATTCTTTTATGGGCGTGGGTTGGTTGACCTCCGTGTCGAGAGAAGTTCCATTTCATCGTTGTTTGACTGGCTCGGTTGGAGGGGGTGTGTTGAACATTTGCATGTACGGGGGGGTTGGATTGGTGGCGACAGGCATTGATTTAGCAATACCCACGGTATATATAGCCATGTAGGCATGGAGATGAGGTCTCGAACCATAGGCACATGATGGAAGCAGCCGGTCGCTTGTCGGTGTTTGCAATGTGACGTGACGCGATGGTGTGTTGGAGCATGTCCAAACAGACTAGACCCTAGTCCTCGTCGTCCTGGACCTCCTCGCCGTAGTTTTCCTCCTCCTTGTCCTCGTCGACGCCCTTTACGGGGCCTGCAGCTCCTTCGGCGGCGGTGCGGACCTTGTCGTCTTCCATACGCGAGGTGAGCTCCTTGTTGATGTGATCCTGCGCGGCGGCGACGGCGGAGCGCAGGCCGGCCAGGTAGGCTGTCTTGTCGGCGGCGGGGGAGGGGAGCGGGGTGGACTCGGTAAAGGAGGCGTTGGTGGGGGAGTTGTAGACTGCGGAGAAGACGGAGTCGGCCATTGTTTCTGCGGGTGACTGGGGGTGGCTTGTGGTTTGTGGTGTATTTTTCCTATGGTGAGAGGAGAGAGAGGCGATGCTGTGTGAGGCTGGAGTTGGAGGTTGGAGGGTTGGAGGTTGCTTTTTTGCGTGGGGTTGCTGGGCATCTTGGGGGGCGCGGGGTTGGAAGGTCAGCCACGTGGGAATCAACCACCTCGAGCCGTCTCGTCTCTTCTGCCTTGTTGAGGCTGGGCCATCCTTGTCTCCTCCACAACAGACAGCTCAACACCACAACACCTAGGCGACGCCGACCATGATTGCCTTTGTCGCCTGGTAACCGACCGATCGTCCCTCGTCGCTTGTAGCTGCCCGCGCCACGCCACCAACTCAACCTCCCCATCTCGCCGCCGAAAGCGAAGCCACTCCGCCTCGACATCAAGATGTAACGACGCCCTTGCGCCATTCAGTATACCGACTACTACAAACTACATAGCTACAATGCAGCCCTCCCGAGGCCATCCGCGCGGCCCCGGCAGCTTCTCCTCCATGTCCAACGCCTCGTCCCTGTCTCAGGCGTCCCAGCCGTCGTTGTCGTCATCTCGACCTGCCCTGCGTCGTGTTGAGACGTCGGACAGCGAAGACGAAGGACGTCCTTCCATCACCATCCCCAAAGCCCGCTCCCAGGGCCCTGCGCCGACGTCCCCCGCGACGCCCATATACTCCCAGTTTGCGTCCCATCCCAACGCGAGCAACGCCAGCCTACACCAGCAGCAGCACGGCCACAGCCATGGCCACGCCCACGCCCACGCCCACGGCGGACAGAACTTCTCCCGGCCAGGTGCCGTGCGCGCCGTCACGCAGGGCTCCGTCGCGGCGCCGCTGCTCAAGAGTCACGCGCGCAAGCACTCGACGCAGGGCCTGTTTGACTCGTCGCTGCCGTCGACGAGCCACTCCCACATGTCGCAGATTGGCATGAGCCACGCCGCCCAGTCGTCTTCGGGCCTCTCGGCCAGCCAGATTGCCGCGCAGGCCGCCGTCATGTCGCACCAGAACAGCATGCACACGCGCCAGCGCTCGCAGACGGTGCCGTTTCCCGGCGAAAACGACGGCGTTCGCAGGGGCAGCGGCGGCGGCGGCGGCAAGGGTCCGCTGGGCACGCCCATGCTGAGCCTGACCGAGGCGAGTGCGCCAAGGGAGAGCGGGTTTGCTGGTCCTCATGATCGTGCTGCCTCGCACTCGTCTGCGGCGACCACGGCCGCCAACATGGTGTTTCCGCGGTCGGGACATTCCTCGCCCTTGGGGCCGCAGTCGGTATCGCCTCATCCGCCTACGCATCCTCCGCCGCCGCCGCCGCCGCCGCCAGCTTCAGAGAAGCCGGCCAGGCTGGAAAAGTCAAAGGTCAAGCTCTTCTCGCGCCCGGGCAAGATTAGCACCAAGGGTGATCCCCGGGACAAGCCGCTCCCCAGCCCCGGCAAGATGGGCTCCGCGCTTTCGGCGCTGCAGCGCGGCAACTTTAGCACTAGCAGTCTGGTTGACCCCAACAACGCGTCCATGTACAACCTCAGCAACTCGTCGTCGGCCACGATCCGGCCGATGGACATGGCGACGGAGGAAAAGGGAAAGGAAAAGGAGAAGAAGCACCATTTCCTATCGAGACAGAAGCACAAGCTCAAGGACGAGTATCACTTGCCCCTCTCGTCTGCGGCCAGCAACTCGCGACCAACCGACCCAAATGCCCCTAATCCCCTCTACAACTTCAATCTCCCCTCCAGTCCAGGGCCCAACTCGTCGGGGTTCGCCAAGGCGAAAAAGGACAAGAAGCTTGCCGAGCGCTCAGAGGCCCGCCTGGAAAATGAGGGCAGCTTCCAGAATGACTGGGCTGGCCCGAGCAGCCTGCCGTCGCTTTCCCAGCAATCCACCATGTACGACCCCGTCGACCCCGGCAAACTCGGTCTCCACAACCACATGTCGCTCGACGATGCTTGGCCCTACCTCAAGGCCAAGCTGCTCGTCATCTTTGAGGGCGAGGATCTACGGCTCCCCGTCGAGGACTTTAACCGGGTGGTCCAGATGCACATCAAGTGGTGCATGCACCGACGGTCGCCCAATACCATGCTCGAGGATCTTCGCGATCTACTAAAGACGGGGTTCGCATCCCTAGACCAGACGCTGCGTAAGACGTCTGAAGATCGCTTTATCCCGACTCTTGTGGAGCTGTGGCTCTTTACTTTCACCTCCATCTTGCCCTACATGCAGGCCATTTTCCTGCCTCTGGATCTCGAAGTCTCGGGCTGCGGGACCCTCATGTCTGGCGACCATGCCCGCGACTTCTGGGGTGGTGTCATGGCGCCCTCGTCGCCCGGCAAGCCAGCGCGCATAACGCCGGCGGCCACGGTGTTTGACGTCCGCCGGCTGGTACTGGTCGCGTATCGAGACATTGTCATCCTGCCTCGCTACGACCTGCTCAAGACCATCTTCTCCCGCCTCTCCCTCGAGTTCCTGCCGTCATCCTACTCCACCATGGCCCTCTCGTCTCCTCCCCAAGAGGCCATCCTCTCCTCGTCCCCAGCCGAATCCTTCTTCTCCATGGCGCGCCCCGGCACCGCCACGTCCGTGGACCCACTGGTTGGCTCGTACAACTCGACCAGCACGACGCTGCTGGGCGACGGCGGCTCCGCGGGGGGCCGCAGCCGGGCCATTTCCAACGTCAGCTTCGGCAGCCATGCCAGCGACGGCGGCCTGCGCCCGCTGACGCCCTCTAGCGTGCAGGTGCTCGGCAGCGTCCGGGAGCAAAACGTAGACGACTCCAAGCACGTCACCGACATGGTCGGCCGCATGCTGCAGTGCATGAGCGTGCTGTCGAGCCTCGGCGGCGCCGACGACGACGACGGCAACGACCGCGTCGCAGAGCTGTGCAAGATGCTCAAGCTCAACTGGCTCGGCCGCGGCCGCACGGGGCGCAACCGTCGGGGTATCGTCGGTGGCAGGGTGCGTCGTGAGGAGGCGCGCGAGGAGGTGCGAGTGGCGTGAGGAAACGGTAGGATGGGGGGGGGGGGAAGCGATTTTGTCCATTTTACATTGCTTGGGGGCCGAGGGATATCACAGTCATGTTGGCGTTTTAGGTACAAATGGAAGAATTACACAAAGTCACACACTGCAGAGCCTGTTCTTACTGGGCCCTCGGTTCGCGATGGCTGCCTTGAGATGGTAGCTGAAGCCAACAGGCGAATATTACAAGCAGCCACATTTAACCACATAAGTTATGGTTGGATCATTCATCTTTGTTCCATGGTTTCCTAGTGGCAGATGGTACTCGATGATATCGACTGAACAATTTAGATGATGACAATGGCCAGGATAATAAAGACCGGGACGTTTCGCGTCAGCAAACCCGTCGAGATTCCCACTAAGAAGCACGTAGGGTAGGCGTAACAGCACTCGGGTTACCAATCGCGCAAACAATAATCATCGCCTTCACAGCGAGATACCAAAGTCGAGAAGGACAGAGAGGAAGATTCAGGTCTGATGCAGGTCGCCTATCCGGTTGTAGATCATTTGCTAACAAGTTGCTACATCCTGTCGAGTGCTCAACATACAGTTATCTGCAGGTGGAAGGGAAAGGGCACATCTCAGTCATGGAGAAAACGAAGAGTAGAAACAACTTCTGCCGACATTTCTTGAATGATTCAGTCAACTATCTTCTAGCAGACTCGATTATACAAATCTGCGTTATCCGTGGGATTCACTTCTGCTTGCATCGTAGCATTGCCGAGTGTGACGGACCATGTCACAGTCAAGGTTCGTTCTAATTGGCTGGATTCGACCACATCCCAAGCCAGGTACATTCACCACGTCTCACAGATCAGCATGATATCAAGTTACACGGATGGTCACGGAGCAAATTGGTTTATGATAATTTGAATATAAGATTGAATTCATAGTATAGAGGTCCAGCCTTCTGATAGTAGCCAGGTTCATTCATAATCCTTTTCTTCAGTTAGCTTCTTGTATGCAAAGAACAATGAAACAATTAAAGCTGAAATGTGTGCTTGATCAGACATCCAAGGAAGAATATGCCCTCATCTGTCCCAAAAAAAGCTCGTATGGGACTCGAGTGGAAACTGCGAATGCGATGGGAAATTTCATCATACAAGACTGGCCGTGGTAGGCCATGCGTTAAGGGGGTTGAAAATGCAAAGAAAAAATGTTACTCACATTAGGTAACACTCACAAGCACTGAGGCTGTGGTTGGTTAGTCGGCACACGCTGGCTGATGTAGCATTGAATCTGGTATCTGTCCAAAGCAACGCCGATTAGCAAGATTGCTAGGATCTCCAATCAAAATTCGAGTAACAAGTGTTTGTGTAGTCAGACAATGATACTGGCAAGTAACAGGCCTAGGGCCCGAACATAGTGTGATTTCTTCATGTTCGATTCAGAAGAGAAAAGAAGACATGTGGTCAAGTGTCATCATGAAAAAGGGAGGGTGTGAAGCTGTGCGGTGATGGTGGGCAATGGGGGGAGCGAGGGTATATTCCTTACCAAGATGAAGAGTCTGCAGGAAGCTCCATGCAGAGATCTCAGACAAATCCAATCAACATCCTGCTCATCTTTCTCGTTACAAGTTCGTCGTCGCAAGGCGAGGAATGGGCCCAGGAATAACGAGCGAGCACAGCGTACAGAATGGATCTGTAAGAAGCCGTGTTGCCAAAATCCTGCGCAAGCGAGAGAACTTGCAGCGAGGAAGAGGAGAGGAAGTTGTCGAAGATGCAGTTGAAAGAAGAAGTAACTTGCAGACTTTGCGACGAACGAAGATATTGAAAGACAGTGCTAGCAAAAATTTTCGACGAGCGACAGCACTGTGCGATGGTCACGTGGCTGTATCCACCGGGTGTTTGGCTCTAGCGGCGGACGCCAAAAGATAGCGCCGCGCCGCGATAGATGCATGCGATCCGTTCTCGTGGGAATGACTGTCTCAGGCAAGTCCAAACTCACAAGTGGCGCTCCTAACATCGGGACGGGCGCAAGGCAAGCATCAAAGTGCTGGAGTGGCGCATGAGCGCGGACAAGAGTGTATAGTTCGGAGAAGCACGTCTGGGTCCGTCTCATATTGCAGGTCAAGCTGGTCATGCTGTCGTTGCGTTGCATAATGGACCGCTTCTGTGTCGGTCGCACATTGGCTCTGGCTGTCTGCCTCAGGACCCTTAGCACCGCGATATAACGATGGGTAATTTTTCACTCCCTGGCCCATTCGCTTGTCAACCACGGCTTTATCGCCTGGACAAAAATGCTGCTGTAGCCTGGCCTGATTCAAGTGCCGAGCTGCGTCTGGATCATTTAGGTCCGCGCTTAGACGGAATCTTTCTCCGATTGCATATCTCCACTTGGCGCTTCTAGCCCCCCTGTCCATCTTCCGACAGCCACTTCTTCCTTGGCCATCCCAGTTCGCCCACGCGCCCACGCCGCAGTTCAAAGGGTCCCCCCAAACTCTGTCTGTCCTGTCCTGTCCTGTCCTGTCCTGTCCAGTCTGTGAGACTGTGAGACTGTGAGACTGCGATAGCTGAGTCGAGCTGAGCTGCGCTGCGCTGCCTGTCTTCCCTTTGCATCTCCCTATCCCCAGCTTCGGACGGGCTTCTGGCTGCAAATCTGCCCTCGTCGCCATCCTCGCGCTAAGTGGCCGATCCCACCGAGCTTGCTGGCTTCGGCTTCACAACGCATCTCTCCCCATCCCCATCCCCATCCCCATCCCATCTCATCCCATCCCATCCCATCACCCATTGTCGCTCCCAACTCAACCCACAGCGGACCAGGCTAGCCAGCCTTAGCATTTTCCCTACCTTATCCTGCTCTCCGGGTCCTCCTTCCCACTGCCAACTACCGTCTACCCCCGTTCCGTTGCCGCCGTCTCTCGCTCTCCTCCACTACCAACCAGCTCAACTCACTGCTTCTTTGCTCAATCCCCCCTCTCGACGCTCTAACCAGTGCCAACTGTCAGCTCGGGTTGGGTTCCCGGCGTCTTCGATTGCAGCAGCGCGCACAGGCACAAGCGCGCGGGAAATTGACGACGCGCCCAGTCTTGGAGCGGACCATCCCATCCCCCAGCGACATCCACTTCCCATCTCGCGCATCCACCCACGCACTCTCTTCCCGCCGATTCCTCTGGCGTCTCGTTTCGTCCTCATTACGTTACCAGGACCCTGTGGGACATTCGCGCATTCCTCTCTCTACCTCGCCGTTCGCTCGCCGTCGCCATCGACAGCACCATCATCATCGCCGTCGCCGTCGCCGTCATCCGCCATCCATCTCTCTTGGCTTGACTCCCAGCTCCTTGGATCCCCTGACGTGCCACTGCGCGACTCGCCCCATCGTCACCTCATCCAGTTTTGGGCACGCATCAAACCGAACCGTCCAACCCCCCCCGGCATTCGGCCACTGCTCTGTCCGCAGCGTCCATCGCCAAACGGACCACCTCCCCAGCATCTTCGCCTTTGCCGATGCCTCGTCGCCTCCGTTTCTGTCGTCATTTGTCTCGGTGATTGATCCACGAAGCTTCTTCTCTCCTTCTTTCTTCTTCCCCCCCCCCCCGCTTCGCGACTTTCTGCTCGCAATCTTTGGCTCCAACCGCCACCACATTCATTGTCCTGCGCATCGACTGCTCTGGTCCGCTTCGTCGCGACACGCGAATCTGTCAACTCAATAAAACCATCGGGACTCGCAATCGCGTCCTCGTTTGGTCAAGCTCACTGCCCCGACGCATGCGCATGCCATAGAGATCCCGACCACTCGTCGATATCCACGTCGTGGGTAATCGACCCGAATCGCATACCGAAATGATGGCCGCAAGTATGGGTCCAAACTTCACCGGGCATCCAGCCGGCATGGCTCACCCGGGCGTCGCTGGTCATCCAATGGCCCCCGGCATGCCTCACAACCCGGGCCAGCAGGGCGCGCCAGCTGGAGCAATGCCTCACCAGTTTGGGGGGCCCATGGCTGTTTCTGCTCCTGGAGCACAAGTAAACCCTGCCCTTATGGGCGGCATGCCCCCTGGTGCGAACCCAAATGCTCATGCCTTGCAGCACTTGAATCCCGCCCAGCAACAGATGCTCCAGCAGCAGCAGTTTCAAAACCAATGTACGTCTTTGCTCACTCCCGCACCCATGACCACGGCAGCTAATCGAATGTCCAACTTCCAGTCAACAATCCCAACACCATGGCCGCAATGCGACAGCAACAGCTTCTCCAACAACAACAGGCGAGACAAGCACTGATGGCACAGCATGCTTTCCAGGCCAACATGCAGGGCGGCGGTATGCCTATGGGCATGCAGTTTAACCCCCAGCAGTTGCATCAGCTGAGGCAGGCAGGAAGGCTCGGTCAGGTGAGCATAAGACGAATTAGATTGCGGTAGAGATAAATGCTAATGGTTGATCTCCTATATAGGGACAGCATCCCCAGGCTATCATGGCACAGCAGCTGGCTCTGCAGCAACAGCAACAACAACAACAGCAGCAGCAGCAGCAGCAGCAGCAGCAGCAGCAACAACAACAGCAACAGCAGCAACAGCAACAACAGCAACAGCAACAGCAGCAGCAACAGCAGCAGCAGCAGCAGCAACAACAGCAGCAACAACAACAGCAGCAGCAGCAGCAGCAAGCGGCTCATAACCAGCAGATGCAGGGTGGACACAACCCTGGGCAGCCTATGCCAATGAACCCGCAAAACATGGCCAATATGCAGCAAAATCAAATGGCAGCGTCTCTGCAAAGCCAGATGGCCAGCCAACAAGGCCAGCAGCCGCAAGGACAGCCTCAGCCCCAACCCCAGCCGCAGCCTCAGCAGCCCCAACCGCAGCCTCAGCACACCCCCCAGCAATCCTCACAGGCCGGTACACCAGGTCCTACAGGGCCACAGACCCCATCGCAAACGCCGAGCTCGACACCCGCTCAGCCTAATCAGATCCCCCCCGGTCAGAATCAACCTCAACCCCAACCGCAGCCTCAGGGTCAGCCTCAGCCACAAACGCAGGCCCAGGCCCATGCTCAAGCGCAAGCGCAGGCGCAAGCCCAGGCACAGGCACAAGCTCATGCGCAGGCGCAGGCCCAGGCGCAAATGAACGCGGCGGCGGCTGCCCAGCAGATGGCTTTCCAAAACTCGTACATGGCGCAGCGGAGAGAGGGAATGAAGGGCCAGTGTTTGCTGAAGCTCATGCAGTTCAGCGAACACTTGAGCGGCTATCCGGTATGTAAAATGTGAGAGCCGTCTTTAGTTTTGAGATGCTGATAATCCGTGCAGGGACCCAAGGGCCGAGATGACCTATCCTATTGGAACAACTTTGTCGCCAGGTTCTTTTCTCCCACCGGTGTTTTTCGACACACTCTACATATAACCGATGCCGAAGACACGACCGACAAGCAGTATGAGATTGCGTTTCCTGCCATCGCCCGATACTTCCACACTCACTTCGAGAGCGGCGTCCTCAACATGCAGTTGATCATGGATAAGGGAATAACGGATCGCCCTCTACCTGGAGATTGTCACTGCATCGAGAATTCCAAAGCCAGTCTTGTTTATTGGTTCAAGACTGGATCACACGTAAGAATCTCCAAATCAGACGACGCTTGCGGCCATGGAACGGATACTAACTGAGATTTATCTAGCTGGTCGCAAGCGGCACTCTTCGCGCGCAGTTTGATGCTGAGCAAAAGATTGAACTGTTCGAATTCATGACGACGGACCACGAAGAGTATATTTCGCGCAAGCAGGTGATTGATGCAGCAAAGCCAGCTCATATGTGGCTCAAGGATTGGCACAAGACCAATTCCCTGGATAGCAAGCAGTCGCCCGAGATGTCCAAGAAGGGCAAGGGTCGGCAGCTGAAGTCTCCACAGACGCAGCCCCCGGAGGTTCTTGTCGATCTCCCGAATTCGGCCGTAAATAGCAAGGGAGTCACGGAAGCCGTGCACCAGTTCCTCGAGGTACGTTGGAATAAGTGACAGCATTTTGGCTCATGCTAATTACCCTAGCAGATTGTTGAGGTCATGGGGCAGATGAACCCCTTGTTTGGATTCTACCAATCCAACCCTGGGCTTGGGCCCTACGCGGCGTTGGAGCAGTACGTGTCGACCAACATCAACGGGCCCCCTCCGAACATGAATGGCCAGCAGCCCATGCCCCAGGGCCCAAGGACACCTAGTTTTGGCCAGTTCCCCATGGGTGCAAGCCCAGCTGCCGCGCACATGAACCTCCCTGGATCTCCCCACATGGGTAGTCCAGCTCCGGGCCATATGCAGGCTCCTGGGATGCAGATGCAGCATAGCCAGCAGGGAACAGGTTCTAGCGGCCCAAGTGCCAATACGTCACCGGCATCGAACAAGCGGAGACGTGCATCGGGCGTCAAAATGGAGGAGGACGGCTCAGGGGCTCCGACGCCTGTTGGCACAGGTCCTCAGGTCAACGGCATGGCCCGGCAGACCAAGCCTCCAACGCCTCGAATGCCGAAGCGCGTCAAGGGCAACCCAGCCTGAAGAAGACGAGATGCTACAGGCGCACTCTAATACTGAAACCACCACCACCTTATGCCCTTTTTATGTTGTTCATCATCATGTAGCATGGCGGCGTCTTGTGCTTGCTCTGATTTTCAGGGCAGGCTTTTGGAAAATATCAAATGTGGGAGAATGGAAGCATTTCTGGCCGGGGCTTTCTATTTATTTTCATTTTCTCGGAAAACCGGCATTATATCATTTACCCTTATTCCCTACGCATGACAATGGCGGCTCGCGGCCTGTTGGATTTGTTCCCACCGCGACGGCTGATTTGTGCAGTCACGCTTGACGAGAAATGTTTCTCGAGTGTCAGCGCTTGGTTCTCTGGCGACGACAGATGTTGAGCCTTTGGAAGGCTAGCAAAGTCGTGTGTCTTACAAAAGAAGCGAGGGGATGGGGCCTAATTTGGGTAACGAAGTTACTCGTGTATGAATACAGGGCTCACGGCAGTGGTTGGCGTTAAGCCTTGCTTTTGGAGTTTGTTGTGTGTCCCGCCCATTGTCTCGACCAAGGCTACCGAGTTGGGAAGGGGTGCGAGGCCATTGAGAGGTCCGACAAGACGAGTACAAGAAGGAGAGACGTCAAAAAGAAGAGGTTCCCCGGCTACATTGAGTGTCTTGATTCCCAAGACGACTGAGCGTGGAACCTGGCGGACGAGATTTTGCAATTGGTAGTATTCTGCTTTGATTGTATTGGTTCGAGCTAGTCTGTTTCTTTTAGGGATACCAGGTGGGCATCTTTGCCGTCCATTGCGACGCGTTTCCCTGCCATTGCCTTGCGAATTGATCGAGTCGTACATGGAACTGCGTCCAAGCAATGTGATGTGTTCCGATGACATGTGCTTGACATTGTGACGGGTGATGTATCACCCTAGTGATGGTCTCCCGCCAGCTAATTGTGACAACCCCAAGGTAACAGCTAAAAGACGAAGTCGACGTGAAGCAAACACCCAAACTCCCCAGTCAAGCCCCATCTCATGACGCCCTCGCTCGGAACCAGCGGCTGTAAGCGGCGCGACGAACGGGCACGTCGTCGCCGCGGACGCAGAGGTAGCACTTGAGGGCGCCGGCGGAGGCGACCATCATGTCCTTGAGGAGGAACCACTCGAGCTCAGTGCGGGCGAGCAGATCGGTTTTTGTAATGGGGTTGCGGTAGTGCCAGTCGGCGTCGCTGGGGCCGAGGGGCAGGATGGAGCCGCCAAAGGTCCAGTACAAGGTTGCGACGACGAGTTTGGGGCGGGAGAGGGCGTCGGCGGCGGGAAGCTGGGAGCGCAGGAGGTGGAGGAGCTGGGCTTTTGAGGTGTCGAGGGGGATGCGGAGGGGGGAGGTGGCAAGGTCCCAGGGGTAGGTGAGGGCGCTGTCGTTGTCGAGGTCGTAGAGGATGAGGTCGAACTCGAGGATGGGGGAGGGGGAGGGGGAGGTTGGCGGGAGGGGGATGGAAGATGGGACGGGGGACAAGGGTTTCTGGTGGCGAGGGTCAAAGACAAAGGGTTCTTGGGCGGTGATGCAGAGGTCCATGGCCAGGAGTAGGTGGTAGAAGCTGGAGGTGAGGGTGAACCGAGGTGCGGATTTGGAAAGTGACGATGTAGTGTTGGTGTTGCAAGACGACGGCTTGTCAGACCAATCGGTTTGCCCAGTCACGTAAGATGGAAGACGACGGGAGTCAAACGGGTTTCTATTGAGTTGAACTGCTGCTGAATCACTTTGTCCTCACTTCACCTTGCCGTCAAGGTGCGTCTTGACGATAAAGCCAGACGCTGGAAGCATAAATGCATAATTTCGACGCGGATACCTGGCCCTTGACTCGTTGCCAGCATGGAACGAGATAAGAGAAGGAAACAAAGAAAGCAAACCTAAAAGGAAAGACTGGCCAACTACTGTAGACTGTCACTCTCCGTTTGCGGCATCGTCGCCATTGTCCTGTGCTGGTGCAGATGCCGCATCTGCAGAGCCGGGGCCAGACTGTTGTTGGTCTTGGTCAGGATCTGCCTGTCCAGGAGCTGCGACCCTAGAGTCGGCCGCGTTGGCTGGCGCACCAAGAGCCTGGCTCGCGCGGCCAGACGCGGCCTGGGCGTCGACGTCTACGAGAAGAAAGGCACCGAGGCACCTGGAGCGAATGTCTTGCATGGCGTATTCAAACTGGCGGCCGGGCAGGCGGAGGTGCAGGTCAATGGTCCTGACGACATCGGGCGCAGCCACTGGTCCGGAGCCGGGGTAGATGGACAGAACAGAGTTGGGGCCGCTGGTTAGGATGAGACGGGCGTGGGCTGGGTCGACGCGAGGGCCAAGGCCGAGGTGGGAGCTCCAGAGGCAAAGGCTGGCGACGAGGGCATCTTGGCTGGGGGCGGCGTCAAAGGCGCCATCGACGCTGGCGGCCCAGAGACCGGGCTCGTGGGCGGGCCGGTGGGAGCCGTGGAAGATGGCTCTGATCTTGATGCGAGCTGCAGGAGGCACAAGAGGCACAAGAGGATACAGCGGATGCTGGTAGACCACGGGCGGGTAAAGCTGGGGTGTCGTAGCCATTGGCACGTACTGCAGCGGGAGGATCGTCGCCGGCGCCGCGGTTCCGGCTAGCGGAACCGTGGTAAAGGTTATTGGGCCGTAGAGGCCTGGCGTCAGCGGCAGCAGCAGCAGCGGATGGAATCCGTAGTTGGACATTGGCTGCCATCTGTCAGGCAGAGCCCTGAGTCAGTTGGCTAACTTGGCTAGCTGAGTAGCAGGGTGTTGTCGATGCTATCGATCGGATCGCGGAGCAGCTGGGATGGGATGGGTTGGGATGGGTTGGGATGGGTTGGGCTGGGCTGCAGAGTTTATAAAGCGGGTTTGGATGATGCGCAGAACTCGACTCATTCGACTCACTGGCTGTTGGACTCATCAACCTTTCCAACGCCTGTCAGTCACTCCCAAGGTGGCAAACCCATCAAGCTACTGAACAAGTGAACAACCCCTGAGGACGCACATGGCATGGCCGTGAGGCACGCACGCGTGGCACAGCCCTGACAGCCCTGGCAAGCCTGGCAAGCCTGGCACAAACTCGAGGCGATAGTTTGGCGGGCTGGTTACAAGTGGCCTGGCCTGGGATGGATGCGTGGAGAGGCGCTAATCGCAAATAGCTACACAGTCGGGCCAAGATTTGATCGCCGCGAATCCCGGCCTGTGCGCTCTCGGCCGGTTCATCACTGACCTCCAGGGCCAGGGCCAGGTCCAGGTCTAGGTGCCGTCTTGACATCGGCTTACCCTTCCGAAAGCCAGCGTCTGTAGGTGGTGATGGCGCATGGTTGCAATAGAATGCAGGTAGAACCAAGCATGGACGAATGCAAGTAGAGGCAGGCCTAAGCCCTATGGCTATGGCGGCTGTTGCCCACTGCCTGCAGCTGGCAGCAGTTGGCAGCAGATCCAGCTACCAACCCCTGCTGATCGACGATGCATTGCAGCGCCAGCATCTCATCTCATCTCGTCTCATCTCGCCTCAGACAACTTCTCCTCGTCGTCTTCTTTTTCCTTCGCCCTCCCATGATCCATCACTTGTCTTGTCTTGTCTTGTCTTGTCTTGCCTCGTCCGCAGGCCTATCCTAGCCCCTGCCATGCCATGCCATGCCACTGCTGCACACCGCCAGGCCAATGGCTAATGGCTACCCGTCGACCAGGCCTTGAGCCGGCCCAACGCCCACGTTTCCAACTACCCAGACAATGGTCTCGCCCGCCCGCCAGTCCCATCTAAATAGTCGGCTGTAGACGGCACTGTTAGCGCATCGGGGCTCCCCCGAGTAGGTTGTCGAGGCCACGGCGCAGTGCTTGCTTGACTTGACTTGGCTTGGCTGGCTTGGCTGGCTTGGCCTGGCCTGGCCTGGGCCATCAGCACGCAACAATCGTCGACTGGGCTCACCGAGCAGCTCGCTCAGTACTTAAGTTACTTACCTACAGAACAGCATCAACTGCCGGATCACGACTTGACGCCTCGCCCCGTTTGTCCTGCTCGCTGGCGCCGAGCTTGCCAAGGGACCGTAGAACTTGCTGCTCCAATGCTGAGCGGTGACGGCCCTCTACTGTCCAGGCATCACCAGCAGACGCCACATGCCGCCTCGAGACTAGCCGCACAGCAAGCTTTGGCTACGCATCGCGCTTCCAGTACCAGTTCTCGCGCTCCTTCTCGCTCGCTCCCAGGCTCCCCCAGGCTCTGCCAGGCAAGCCAGGCTCTACCAGGACCCCCCAGCCGAAGTCTCGATCCCTAGCCAACGCCATCACCCCACCCTCCACCGCCAGCACGGTACGGCATCTCCTGGGCCTACAGGAAACAATAACTAACCTTTGGCCCCAAACCGCCTAGTATCACGCCTCGCACGATGCTTGACCTGCCGCTCGGTATCAAAAAGTCGAAACCGCCACTTCCCCCAGATCCGGGCTTCCCTCTTTCAAGAGGCAAAACCCAACCCCTCCTCACCACAGGCACGCTCCGTCTTCCTCAGAGATACACCATGACACAGAGAGCAAGATGCCTGGAACCCTCATCCCCCCCTGGTTCAAGCGCAATATCCCCACTTGCGATGACATGGTCACCGTCAGCATCATATGGGGACTATCCATCGGCCTCAGCATCTTCGGCTTGATCCGTGTCGTTGACCAGACATATAATCAATGGAAACGACTCCGCAAGGTCACGGCCTACATGGTCTTCATCTGGCTCGAGCTCATCGCCAGCACCATCATTGGAGGCATTGGCTGGGGCTATCTTCGACTGAAAATTCCACCCAGGTTGGTACCGTAACTCGTTGCAACATGATACTTTTGCTAACCCGACAATGCAGTTTTGAACTATTCTTTGGAATCCGTATGCCATCTCCCTTACTTGTCGACTGTCAATCTTCAACGGTAAACTAACCAAACCTTCAGTCGTCCTCTGGGTCATTCAAGTTCACTGCATCATGCAAATCATCATTAACCGAATCGGCCTCCTTGCCGTCTCACCAACCACGGTCCGCAGACTCAAGTGGGGAGTCTTTGGGATTCTCGTCCTCATCAACATCTCCGTATTTTGCATCTGGATCCCTTCCCGACTACAAATCAGCAAGAGGTACATGCGCATCAATGCGATCTGGGATCGGATTGAAAAGGGCATCTTTGCCTTGATTGATGCGTGCCTCAACATATACTTTGCCTATCTTGTCCGGTCCACCCTTGTTTCTTATGGCCTGACAAAGTATGTCACACTCTATCGCTTCAACCTGGGCATGGTAGTGGTGTCTCTGACAATGGACGTGAGTATACCCGGCGTCTTGTGTGGAGCTCTTGCTAAAACCACCATCTTTAGGTACTCATCATTGCCATGATGTCGGTACACAACACTTTTGTGTAAGTTGGAACTAAACGACACACCACATCATGTCGAGATCTGGACGCTCATCTTCTCTCTAGTTACGTCTTCTTCCACCCGCTCGCCTACCTCGTCAAGCTGCATATCGAATTGTCAAATGCAGACCTCATTGCCAGCATTGTCAAGGCATCCACACAAGACCGCTCATGCAATTGCGGCTGTCACGATCCTCAGTTCATCTTTGGCCCGGGTTCCCACAACCCCCCCGCCAACGCCCATCTGCAAGCAAACACGATTGCTCCCACCATGGGCAGGTTCCGCCATTCCT
Source organism: Pseudonectria buxi (assembly GCA_003693545.1). Lineage (NCBI taxonomy): Eukaryota > Fungi > Ascomycota > Sordariomycetes > Hypocreales > Nectriaceae > Pseudonectria > Pseudonectria buxi. The sequence goes on from QUZG01000154.1 coordinate 58,818, forward strand.
GGCCACCGTGGCCCAGCACAGCGCGTTCCCGCACGCGAGGTCGTGGGCTGGCCCGTGGCCGTCGCAACAGGACTGTCGAAGACATTGTCGACGAGGACCCGAAAGTCGTCACGCGTTTAGCACATTTCGATCCGCACATTGCCCGCCAAGATTCGGCATTTGGGCTGTCGAGTTTGTCCAGTTCGACGGGACGGTCCAGAAACGAGAGCAAACACGACGATATCACGAAACGAGCGGGCTGAAGAGAGCTTTACGTTGATAAACTCACGTTTCGTACATCTCCAGCTAGGCAGCCACTCCTCTTTAGCTTGCAGCCTGCTATTATAAATACTCGAACAACAACAACAACAACAACAACAACAATAACATCATCATCGCTTTGGATCGAAACATGGCCATCAAGCTCTTGGTTGATTGCAACCTGGATATCCCTTGAGTTCAGACTTACCCCTGAAATGGAGAAAAACATGGATGTGGGGGGATCCATCTACGCAAGCTTCGAGACGGCCCGTGCGACGGCACCAACGAGGCCACCACACTTTTGATGGAAGAGCCCCCGTGCCGGTACATATACCAACATTCATTGAAAAACCGACACACGCACAATTGAATTGTGAAACAAGGACCAGGATATGTACGACAGAAGGTGTACGAATTTGGCTGCGAGCATACAAGCCACAAAGAGCCATTCGGCGAAATGGGTCCATTAGCGGGAGTCACTGGCATTTTGACTATTGGGGGGAAAAGCACGAGCATCAGGCTCTGAGCATGGGATGCAAGAAGAGACACCCCAAAATAAGAGAGATTCGAAAGAGGGATCCGAAAGAGGAATCCGAAAGAGAGATTCGTGAAAAAAAGGAAATTTGTCCTGAATTACGTTTGGCTGCTGCATATTGTAAACACAAAGCTAGAATGACCCCGACGAATGTCTGATGGGGGTTTCCGCTTCATTTGGAGTATTGATTCGTTATATCAAAAACAAGCTGAATGCATTGCCCAGCCTCGTCCATCTCGGCTCGATGCTGGGGAAGTCCCTTTTTTTACCGTCTCGAAAAAAACGCCCGTCCGTACCGGTGTAGACACCAAGAAATAGCTGCCAACCCGACCATCACGTCTCGACAAATGCTGCCCATTGCTTGTTAGTTTGCGAGCTTCTTCTTGCTCGGTAACTTGCGACTTGCTTGTGACCAAGCCGCCCCTTGTATGTTTTTTTTCTCTCGCTCGTTTCGCGTTCATGGTCGTCGCTAAAGCCCAACATGCCAGTCTCCCTGTTGCGAAGCCAACGTGATGGATCGCCCGTGAGACTCTGGAGAAAAAGAAAAGAAACAAGAAAAAGACGACGGCGGCCTGAACCCCATGGGGGGAGAATAAAGGCCTTGTCGTCCGTCCTACGCCATGTATACCCTATCCCGTGTCCGTGTTGTAGCTGCACGCGTGACAGCATGACTGCATCCCTGCAGCCCTGCTGTACCTGGTAGATGCCGGCCCGGTTTGATCTCGTGAGCCCCTCCCGTCGGCTCACCTCAGACCATGGCTTTCGTCATGGCCCGGTCGCCCCGGAAAGGGGGAGGGGGGAGAGGGGGGAATGCGGGAGACTTTACAGGGTCTCGGGGGCGGGGTTCTCGTGCTTGGCGGTGCTGCCCTTGCCGCGCCATGTGCTGACGGCGGGGATCTTGGCCTCGTAGCGGACTTCCTCGGTGCCGTAGGCGCCCGGGGTGAGCTTGATGAGGGTGTGCAGGGGCACGTTCATCCAGGGGCTCTGCGTCTGGTCCTTCTTCATGAAGTAGGCGTAGATGCAGCGGAGGACGGCCTGGTGGGTGACGATGAGGATGTCCTCGCTCCGCTCGAGCTCCATGATGATGGGCTCGAGGCGGATGACGACGTCGCGGTACGACTCGCCGCCGCGGTAGCGGTAGTTGTACTTGTCCTCGTCGCGGGCGGCAAAGTCCTCGGGGTAGCGGTCCTTGATCTCCTGGTAGGTGAGTCCGTCGCAGACGCCCGAGTCGAGCTCGTCGAGGGCCTTCCACTGCAGCTGGTTGTGGTGCTGGGGCAGGAAACGCGAGGTGGCAATGGTGCGACGGAGCGTTGACGTCCAGACTGTGAGGGGGCGATCGTCCTGTGAAGGCGGGAGTGTCAATTGGAGCAGCAAAGATTAGGGGATGCGATTGGAGCTTGATTCAACGTACACCGACTGATTTTCGGACCAGTTCAGGGAGTTTTCGGGCATATTGTTCGCCTCGAGCGGAGAGCAACGTGTCACCGCCAATTCGGCCGTCGAGGTTGTACAAAGATTCACCATGCTAGGCAGGGTTAGTAAATGTTGGAAAAGAGCAAGAGAGCGCGACGTACCCTGGATAGCCAGACGGATCGGGGGCGGATGTGGAGGTTCATGAGGTAGTAGACGATGCGGCTCTGGAGGTAGTCACGGATGCGGCTGATGATGACCTGTTTGCCGACATTCATAATCTTAAGGTAGGTGAGGTCGGCCTCGTCGCCGTCGGCGTCAATGGTGCAGTAGACCTTTTCGTAGTTGCGGATGCGGTTGCGGAAGTCGAGGGCAGCGGCATCGGGATCCTGGCCGCGATAGTCGGGGCTGGTCGTCTTTACGTCGCGGATGTTGGCCATGATGAGCTCCTCATCGTCGCACTTGCTCTCGACGAAGAGAACCTCGATGCCGTGGGCGTTGCAGGTGTCAAGCACCCACTTGCGGCGCTCCTGGGTCGAGTTTGTAGCGTCGAGGATGCCGACGATGCCTCCGGAGCGGAACCAGGCCAGCATATCGGCAACGGCAGCCTCGGCGGCAGCGCGGCGCTTGCGCTCGCCCTCGGGGTTGTTGATGTCGAAGAAGTCGGCCTTTGGCTGGGGCGCATCGTTGCGGCGGTAGTTGCCGACGTTGAAGGTCTGGGCGGGGATGGAGAGCCACTGGAGGTAGCGCTGGGCTGTTGGAAGTGAGTATTGGAAGAAATGAGGAGAGCAGAAGAAGGGAGAGGCCAAAGTTACCTCGCTGCGCAATGTAGCTTTTGCCTCGGGCGGGCAGGCCAACCATGACGACACAGATCTTGGTGTCCTCGACCTGGACTCCGACGCCGTTTGTTCTCGACGGCATTGTGGCGGTTGGGGCTGGAATGTAGAGGTGCTGGAGAAGAGAGGAAGAGCAGGGGGAGGCCAATCATGCAACAGATGGAGGATGGCAGAAAGAAGCAAAAGATGAGAGGAAGAGGAGGCGACGTCAAAGGGTCGTCGGCGAGTGCAGGGTGGATGTCGATCGTGATGCTAGCTTGGCGTGGGCAATGCCTGAAATGCTGGAAATGCCTGCAATCAACCGCGGCAAAGCGATGGACACGAACACACGGGGCAGCAGCTGACAAACAAGCAAGACTCGGCAGAGATGAGGATGGATCGGCGAGCGGAGCCCCAACGTCAGAAGTTGGCCACGCTTGGACTGGAGAATTCTGATGCTTCAAGCAAGTCAGTCAGCCAGAGAGGTCATGGGATAGGAGAAAAGAGGCAGGGCAGGGCAAGACAAGGCAAGACAAGGCAAGGAAAGATCCAGCAGGGTCCAGCAAGGTACATAGAGAAAAGGTGGACAAGCTTGGGCTGGGCTGGGCCGGGCTGGGCTGGGCTGGTGACTTACGTCGTCGGTGGAGGTCGGTTCCTCTTTTAGCACCGGGGAAAAGGAATCGGCAGCAGACCGACCAGACCAGGCCAGACCAGACCACGATGGGTCAAGGGAACTAGCAGCAGCGGATAGAGTCGGGGGTTGAGAACGAGAACAAGAGCTGGGAGTCGGGTTGTGAGTTGTGAGTCGAGTCGAGTTGAGCCGAGTTGAGTCGAGTTGAGTCGAAGAGTTGAAAGAGAGAGAGAGAGAGAGAGAGAGAGAGAGAGTGTTGTTGATGATGGAGAATGGCAGAGGGAATGACGCAATGGCTGTCAAGCTACGCGGCAGATAGCATCAAACTGTGACTGCAAATGGATGAAAACAGCAGACAATGAATGGGCAGTACTAGGTATGTAACAACAAGCAACACGACTACAAAACAAACTGCAAACTACAAACTACCTATGATACCCAAGGTCTGTACGGTAGGTAGGTCGGAGAATCCACTGCAGATAGATGCCATGATGCCGCACCCCGTCTTTAGAGCCTGCAGCCGCTGGAACCTCGCCAACTCCCGGGCGCCCCCGGGGTGGGGATGATGCGGGGACCCGGCCGCTGGCCTTTCTTTGCCTCTAGTCTTTTGCCGACGAGGGCCGTCTCCGAGTCTTTCCGGGCTGCCATGTGAAGCTATTGCCATTGCACTGCCAGCTATTGCTCAATTCACTACATGTATAAGTTACTATGTAGACTAGCATACCATGTACTTGGTCCCTGTCCATCATCTCACCGTGGCAATCCCATCCCATGCCATGCCATGCCATGCCATGCCATCAGATGGCCACTCGTATATCCGCCGGCCCGGCCTTGGTCATGCGCAGAGTTGCCCAAGCAAGACAACAGACACTCAGGCCAGGCCAGGCCAGGCCAGGTCAAGGCAATACATACAATGGCCTCTGTTGAATGGATGCGCCCCAATCCCCCTCGTCCACGAGACCCGTTGGCCCGCTCCGGCTCCGTCCGAGCTTCGCACCACTCGCCTGATGGCCTCTCCCTCTTGCTATCTCGACTTCACCGCCATCGGACCAGACCAGGCGTCGTGTAGGATTATCCATCTCATCATGACACGGGCCACTCGTCTCTTGCTCTCCATCTCTCAACGACCGGCCCGACCCCGCAAATGTCTTGAATCCATATCCAGCGTCGGAACGTCCCCGAGTTTTGCCCGCTGCCGGTGCGGGGGAGGCCATGTCTCGGCCCCTTCAAGGTATGCTTACCCGCTGAATTGGGGTTCGGTGCTGCCAGGCCTGCGAGTTGAAGGAGTAAAGATGGAGAAAGCAAGAGATGCAGCTGGAGAACTACTGGAGAAGCAGTTGGCGATGGGGTTCACCAGGACTCGTTATCGCGATAAGCCTCTTTTCCAGGCCTCGTCTTTACCGAATTGATATAGAGCCACTCTCACCCACATGACAAGAACCACGTCGTCTCTTCCCAACTACACAACACATTAACTTAACACAACTCGTCACTCCCGCGCATAGAACCGCATCTGAGCCGCCCCAACGTCAAACACGGCCACGACGTTTTGCAAAAACACATCCCCCAGGATATACGGCCCTGCCTCGCCGCTCGCAATCGCCACGGCGCAGTATCCCGTCGCTGGATCAACGAGCCCGCGGTAGATCAGATCCGCCGGGTTGATCCAGAACTCGGTCCCCGAGATGATGACGGCCAGCCGCGGCGCCAGCGCGTTGCACGGCGCGAAGTACATCCCCCACTGATACAGATATACCGCTGCCGGCTGGAACGACATGGCAATGGCCTCGGCCAGGGCTGCGAATCTTGCGTGGTTAGCTCTACAACAAACTCGCCATCTTTGTCTCACTTACGCGGAGGCAGATGCATCATGGTGGTGCCCGTGTCGACAATGTACGGATACTTGGTCGTGTCGGTCCTTAGCCCCCATGTCAACCCGTCTGGGATAATGGTATAGAACGAGTACGTCCACGCAGTATCGTCTTGCTCGATCAGATTGGCCTCGACGACTCGTTAGCAACTCGACGCCATCAACATCTCAAAGTCTGCCAACGCACAATGATGAGATCCGTTGCCGCAGACTTGTACGGCTCCTGCCACGGCATCGGCGGCAACCCTCCCCAGGCCAGCACGCCGTCAGACGAGTTCCTCGCAATGGCCACGCTGAAGACGGGGTCCACGGAGCCCTGCGCAATGGCACTCGTCAGAAAGGGCGTGTAGGGCACCGCGTTCCATGGCGTCTCCTCGCCCACCTGGCCGTAGTAGCCGCTGGTGATGGACGGATACGCCAGCCCCAGCATCCCAACCGTGACGTTGTTGCCGTGCCAGTACGTCTTGTTGACCAGTCCGACCTGCTGATCCGGCACCGAGAGGCCGCCGCACGATAGGTCTGATAGGCCCATCGGGCCCGACACCTCTTCGCCCGAGCCGTACGACAGGTACATGTGCACGTCCTCCACCTCGCCGCCGCTGAAGCTGTCAACGGACGACTCGCCAAATGCGCATGCAGAGGCGTCGTGCGGGCTGCCCATGCTGTCTTCGCAGCGGAAACCCGACTTGACGGCCCAGGTGTCGGAGCTGCCAGTATCCAGGAGAAGCCAGACGGGCGTCTGGTCCCAGGAGCACTGGATGGCATACTGGGTCGAAAAGTCGCCAATGGCGCTAATGTTCTGGCCGCCAACGGGCCGCTTGACACCCGCCCGGTCGAGAGGTCCTGGAATGCGAGCACTGGATTGCCCCTTGATGTTCCGGAGTCGAGATAGGCGTATGCTTGTCTGGTCCTTTGCTGGACTCGTTGTAGCTTTGGCTCTTTGAAAGGTGACTCCATTCATCGACCGGGATAGGTCCCAATCCTCCGAGTGTGTTTCGACTCGTAGAGGGCCCGTCAGGACAAAAGGGACCAGGCCCAGAATGGGGAGTAGTTTGGTGATTAACTTCATGACAGCGAACGCGAGTGAATGCACAATGTTTGTTACGACGACAACACCAGTTTCCAAGAACACCATCCAATGGTGTTTATACAAAAGCCAAAGCTCCAGTGAACCAGCGGTTTGACATTTAGTTTGTTGCTGTACGGAGCCTGGTTGAACATGTGTCTGCTTGAAACGACTACAGCTCGGCTTGGCCCAAGACGACTCTGAATTTAACGAGGAACTGTGATACTACCAAGCCACACATTGAGCTACGAGAATGTACGGGTTTGAGCCGCTCAGTCTCATCCGTGCGGTTATTTCGACCAACAGCCTTAGCCCTAGGTGTTAGCCGGGGTCTCACTGTCGCTGTTTGTTGAGTGGACTGGGAGGCGATGTGAGTTGTACCGGTTTGAAAAGCACGTTTTAAGGAGTCTATCCCGAGCATTGCAAACATGGCAGATACCATCCCACATATGCCTCTATCTACTCACTACTTCTGTCATATCAGTAAAGGGTGACACGCTGTGGGAGGATGAAACGGCAGCTAATGAGTAGCTGGATAGTAAACCTTGTGCAACTGACGGGCCCCAAGTATTAGCTTAATCAAACATTGCTATGAGTCAATATGCTCTAGATGATTTATCAGCGTCTCATACATGAGTTGCGTGAAACAGAGTGCTACATATGACGGTAGAGATGCTCTGAGGAACTCGCACGTTCAAAGCTAATTCGACTGACACGACAGAGGCTGGAGGACTGACTGTCAAATCAATGTAACCTTGGCCCCGTCACATCCAGCTGCTACACATGTCTTTCTCAGCTACCAGTCAGTTCTGAAACTAGAGCACGCGCATCCCACGCTTCGTCTACTCAAACCCAGATGGCTCGTGAAACCCCCTGGCCATTTCCCTCCAAGTGACGGCTTTGGTGTTGGCCATGCTCCCGGATACCTGCAGCAGCCATGTCCAGCATGCTGAGCACGAGGCTCGCCAAGCACAGACGGTGGCCAGGAGATGCTATTGGCGGTGCCGATGTCCAAGATGCCGTGCGAGAGAAGAAGCACAATGGTTTCGCCAGCAGAAGCAGCGTGATGAAGAAGGAAGCGTCTCTCCATGCTTATTCGTAAATGATGATGCTGGTCGTTTGGTAGATGGTGACGACGAGAATTGTCTTTAGTAGCATCCCTGGCAGTTCGGTGCGAAGCGTTGCGCCGTCGATGTCCGTGATGGTATCGCCAGAAGCAGATTATAGCCACGTTATCATCTTGCATACTATGCAAAACCAGCAGCTCTGGACATTTCCAAAAGTAGAAGAAAGTCTTGAAAATCAATTTTCAGAGCATCTACAAGTACATGGCAGAACCATGTGCATCGGCGCATCAGATGCTATTAATAGCTGCCAATTGCTTACTGCCCAGTCTCTAAGCACAGATCTGCTTCCCCAGCTCGCAACAGAGTGGAACCTGATCTCACCTCCTGCAACCAACTTTTGTCTTCCCTCTGAGAAACACCACCAATGGAGCTCATCAAGATAGACAAAGAGTTGTCAATAGACTCTTACGATGCTGGGCCGGAGAGGAAGTGCATCGAAGCCCTTCACAATCTTGTCAATGACAACACCAGCGCCGCCGATACCGCTCAGATCGTCGACGAGGTCATTCTCGAACGAGTCGAAGCAGCCCAAGATGCCACAAAGTCAGTTCCTATGCCAGAGGACTATCTCGAGTTTCTCTGGCAGTGCCTAGGCAAGTCTGCGGCCATGATCCCATTCGACCACCCCGGCCAGGCCAGACTTGTAGAGTTTCTGGAGCAGCTCATGAAACTACCCAAGCACACCATTCCCAAGATTCATGTCCACGTCCCCATTGAGCTCTGGACCAAACTCGACCATCTATGGCTTACTCTCGACGAGATTGGTGACGGTGAGCTTTTGAGTGTGCTTTTGTAAACCCTGCAGACGACTGATCTGAAACCTTGGCATCAAGACTTGGTCGTTGGCTACGATTTTCCAAAGGATGGCCTGGGAGAGAGAACGGCGCCCTACGTCAACTTCTACACGTTTCTGGTCCGGGGGCTGGCTCGCGGCACGTTTGGTTCCCAATTCATCAGCATGAAGCATAGACGAGGCGTCGTTACCATGGTCGACCCGTTGAAGGAACTGCCATGGCCGGAAAAGGTAGACAGCAAGCGTCCATCGGAAGTCTACGTACGCGCCGCGGCTCTCTGGATGATGCACGCCGGCGAGGTCGCATACGCGCTGTGCACTGGCGAGAAGGTCTGGTCCATGTGCAGACCCCGTTGGGGATTCTGGAAGTCAAAGTTTGAGGCGGTTGCAGGCTCGGGGCGTTATGACGACGGGTGCCGGAGTCTGGCCTCAAGAGCGCTGGAGCACATGTTGGAGTTGGAGAAGAAGGGGGTTTCTGAAGGTGTATGCAGTCTATTAACCGACGCATGAAGATATTCTACCGATTCAATAACCAGATAGTTATAACCTTGCTTGACTAATACGATGCCGCCATGTTGTAACTTATTTACTTGGATCCTCGCTCTCTTCTTCTGGCTCCGAGAACCCGCCCCGCGTCAGATGGAGCGGGGCCGGCACCCCCCACCACGTCACGACGATAACGGCCTGGACGAGTATATCAAGTTGAACAGAGCATGCTCTTCTTCCTTGAATTGATTCCAGCTGAGAAGTCTCCGTGTACGCCGTGAATATCTTCATCATGGACCACTCGCTGCAACACCACAAATCCTACATTGGCAAGCCTGCGTCACAACTCCCCACGCCGTCATTCATAGTGAGCTTGCCAACGGTCAAGCGCAACGTGGAGCGGCTGCATCGCGATGTGGAGGAGCTGGGCATACGGTTTCGGCCCCATGTCAAGACTCTCAAGGTATGCATCTCTCAGACCCTCTGCTGCATCACCAACTAAAAGGCAATAGACGATCGAGGTGACGAGGTTGATGCTGGCAGGGGGCAAGTATAGATCCATCGTCGCCTCGACACTGGCCGAGATCCGTGGCGTGCTGCCGCTGGTCAATGAAGGCATTCTCGACGAGGCAAGTAAAAGTAAAAAAAAAAAAAAAAGCATGGCTTATAACACGTTTCATGCTGACCTCTTGTCCTAGTGTCTCTACGGCCTGCCCATCTGCCCCGGCTACCTCGCGGCCCTCGCGGCCCTCCGGAGCTCCATCGCCATCACCCTCATGGTCGACAGCGAGGCGCAAATCCCCGCGCTCGAGGCCGCCGAGTCGTCCGCGGACCCGTGGCCCATCTTCATCAAGCTAGACGTCGGCTCGCGCCGCGCGGGCGTCGACCCGGCAGGTCCGGAGCTGCGCGCCCTCGTCAACCGCGCCGAGGCCTCGCCCGCCGTCGGCGTCGTCGGCTTCTACTGCCACGCGGGCCACTCGTACGCCGGCCGGTCGCCGGCCGAGGCCGAAGCCACGCTGCGCGCCGAGGTCGACTGCGTCCTGGGCGCCGCCAAGCTGTTGCCGCCAGACCGCGACGTCATCGTCTCGGTGGGTGCGACGCCCACGGCACATGTCGTGCGGAGCTTGAAGACGGCGATTCCGGAAAACGTCAAGCTCGAGTTGCACGCAGGTCGGCTGCCCACATGGTCCCTGTGAGAAGGAAATACTGACCGTCGCAGGAAACTTCCCCTGCAACGACCTCCAGCAGGTCTCGACGGGCATCGTCGGCGAGGCCGACCAGGCGGCCCGCGTGGCCGCCGAGGTATGCAGCGTGTACCCGGAGCGCAACGAGGCGCTGGTCAACGCGGGTGTCGTCGCCCTGTCGCGCGAGGCGAGCGCCTTTGAGGGCTTTGGCCGGGTCGTGGACAAGCCGGGCTGGGGCGTGGTGCGGCTGTCGCAGGAGCATGGCATCTTGGGGGCCGTGGCGACGGCGCAGGGGGAACCAAACGTGGTGGGCGAGTTTGCGGTTGGGCAGCGGGTACAGCTGTACGTCAACCATGCGTGTATCACGGCGGCGGCGTTTCATGTGTTTTATGTTGTTGACGAGGAGGATATGGTGAGGGAGACGTGGGTTCCATGGAAGGGGTGGTGATGATGGGAAACCATGAAGCTCCCTCTTGGATAGCGAGACAGATGGCACCAGAACTAGTTTCGACGTTTGCAAAATGTTATATGATACTGGCTGTGTTGATTGCAAACTCACGAGGTGCAAGTCATCAATACCCAAATGTATCTATCTGCATCGGCATACTCCCGGTCGGTCCGGTCGGCGTTTTGGTCTCTCCGGCCCGCGGAGCCGGAGGCCCCATTTCTATCCATGCTCCGTCCGCCCCGCCCCGCCCCGTTCCGTCATCCACCGTTTCATCTCTACAATCTACAATCTCATAGACGAGACGAGCTTCAATATAAATTCAACTGTCCAAAGCTAGCAACGCTCAACTCAACTCATTTGGAAACCATGGCCATGTCGCCCCCGGAATCTCTATCCAACATGTCCACGCTCAGTCCCTCTGTCGCATACTACGACCCCCAAATATCCTCATCCCAGGAGCAGACAACATCAGACCCGCGCATCATCATCGTCCTCGGCTGGATGAATGCTCGCGACGCCCACTTGGCCAAGTACATTGACCAGCACCGCGCCCTGTTCCCAACATCGCGCATCCTCGTCATCAAGAGCACGCTGCATCTCATCATCCGTCCCGCCCTCGGCCGCCGCCAACTAGAGCCAGCCCTCCCCATTCTACACAACGTCGCATCCCAAGTCCAACAAGATGGCCACAACACCAACGCGAGCCCCCAGTTCCTCGTCCACGTCTTCTCCAACGGCGGCATCAGCTCCGCCATCTCCCTCTGGGACATCTGGGCCTCTGACCCCCTCCTCTCCTCCCGCCCCGTGCCCCAGCACGCCGTCGTCATGGACTCGTGCCCGGGCTACTACGACTTTTCTCAAAACCTCGGCGTCGTCTCCATGGCCTTTCCCAGGTGGGCCGGCCTGCTCGTCCGTCTGCTGCTGGCCGTCCACTGGCTCGCCCACTTCCCCTTTGGTCGCCGCCCCTTCCAGGACGCAAACGCCGACGCGCTCAATACCCCCGAGCGCATCGCGGCCGAGACACGCCGGACGTACGTCTACGGCACCGGCGACGAGTCGGTTGCGTGGCAGCATGTCGAGGCTCACGGCCAAGAGGCGAGGCAGCGAGGATCGGCAGTCCGTATGGGAAAGTTTGAGGGCGGGAAGCACGTGTCCCTTGCGAGACTGGACAAGGAACGATATTGGACGTTGGTCAAGGAAACGTGGGAGGGAAGTGCCGTGCTTTGAAAGGCGGGGGGTTTATCCATCATGATGAGTGTTATCTAGAGAGAGCCAGTTGTTTTCGAATTCGAGCCATTGACAAGAAATGACACATTCCATACATTGTCACGATGCCCTCAATTTTTCTATACCAAAGCCCCAGACAGCCATACCTCTACTGACAACTACCCCGATAGATATCAGCCGTAAATGTCTTGGAAGAAAAGAATCAGTAACTATTGGTCCTGGTATATATATATATATATGTATGTATTAATAAACCGGTCACTACTTACTGTAGCTATACAATTAGTATTGGACTTTTCGCTCCCTGCCATACAAATATGCCTTGGTGTTTCCGCTGCGACATGACACATAGTTTGCTTGGTATACGCTCCGTCATATATACCCATCCAGATGCTATCCCAGCATCGTCATACAAAAGATGCTCCCCCGCGACTCCATGGTAGCTGGCCAGCAGCCACGTCGACAAGAGTCCATGGCCGTATCCACGCCTTTTCTGCGTGGAAACCAAGCATATCCCCAGCCCCAAAACGCCAGCAAAGAATAACAAAGCACGCCCACGTAGTCTAGAAAAAAGGTAGATTGTGCTGAAAACGCTTCTCAAGACGGACCCCCGTTTGTTTCGTCATATACAGCCCGCCTCCGTCGTCACGTCTTCTGCTTCTTGCGGTGACTACTCGTGGTGCCCTCATGGGCGTCCGAGGCGCCGCGCTTCCCGCCCGCGGCCGTCTTCTGGACAATGGCGGCGGCGGGCTGCTCGAGGCCCTCCCAGTTCTCGTCAACCTCGAGGTCTCCAATGCCCTCGTCGTCGTCGGCGCAATCGGAGCACTCCTGGTCGAAGCTGTGCTGCTCGACGTGGACGCCGGGGCTACACTGGCCAAATGCGTCGTTGTTCTTGGCCTCGAGGCACGAGAGGTGCTGGGTGAGGTCGGACCAGGACCCGGGGTTTCCGCAGCGGGTGCAGAAGCCGGAGAAGACGACCATGCGGCACATTGTGAGGGAGCAGAGCAGAGCAGAGCAGAGCAGAATAGAAGGTTGGCCACAACAATCACGGCGATTGCGGCTGGCGGGTCGTCAGGTCGAGGCGCATGCCAGACAAGGGAGCAAAAGTGGACGAGGGATCCGAGTCGAGAGGAGTCGAGAATCGAGACGGCAAAGGCTCAGTCACGCAACCAAGGATGTGCAAGGATGGATCCATTAGGCGCCCATTGGGAGGCAGCATCAGCATGAGCATGGGATGGACGAGTGGAAAGTGAAAGAAAAGAGAAAAGACGCCTCTCGCCCCCGCCCGTCGACGTGTGTTTTTTGCTTCTTTGTCTGGGCGGGCTGACAAGCAGATCCTATCACTCACTGTCCACTTTCGGCAAGCCGCGCCACGTGAGGGCAGATGCGAGGCTTCGTCACACTTGGCGAGGCCAGTCTCTGCAGAGGCAGCCGGCAGCTTTGACACAAGAGGTCTGAAATAGATGGTATGGACAACCCTGGAATCTAGTTGGACGCTATTTACCTAGTTATGGATGCGAAGCAAGGATAATGAGCGCGAGCCCGGAATAAGCATCCATCCACAAGCCATCTCCCGTAGCGCCCGCTTCGGCACCTACGATACAGCGCCAGGCTACAGGCGGTAGGGCCAGATGGCACTGTGCGCATGCCGCATTCCCACATTGTTTCCAGCCATTTCTCGCGTCCTCCCACCGCTCGCACAGTGTTCGCTAGCGTCCGCTCTTGGCCATTGGATGGCCAGCTTCAGCTGCTCATGCAATGCAATTCCCCGATTGGCTTTGCAGCTTGATCCATGTCCCTCGACTCCGGCTGCTCATCGTGGAAATGCTAATCAATTCGCGCCCAGACTGCAGAACCTCGTAGAAACGACACCCGCTGCAGAATCCTCGTCGCCATCTGCTGGTCGGGATTGTCTCTGTTTGGGTTGCGAGCGACATACTTAGTGCCATCGGAACTCGTCCCCCGACATCTCTGACTCCATTAGTCGATATCTCCCCAACCTCCTGCGACGCTGCAGCAGCCTGCTCCGCGACGGCAGTTGGTGCGCATTGGTAGCTGTACAAGACGCCTGCCAGACGCAATGGTAGCAGTTCTCCGGGCCATCCCGAACTGCGTGAGGATGCGCGTGCTGGAAGCCAAACCATAGCTCGGCCAATGCTTCGCGGGAGCCCTACGCGCGACTACACGTCCTCGACAGCAGCATGAGGCGGCATGGCCGCGCAGTCCGACGCCGACAACTGCCGCAGCGCTCCTCGTCGTACCGTGCCCGGCACTGCCAACGCGATACCACCACGCCTCCCGGTCGGTACGAGAGTGCGTCTCGATAGCGAGATACCAGACTACAACGCCATCTCTTCTATGGGAAGGACCATCGCCATCAGAAATTAGCTGTAGGGAGTAGACAGCAACGACGGGGCCAAGCTGGAGCGTTCTACGAATATAGCATCAATCACATCTCCTCCAGGCTTACAAAAAAGGCACCTTGACGCAGCGCATCAGATCAAGTCAGATTAACCCATGTTCAAGTACTGTCAAGGTATTATACTGCACTTCTGCGTTTCAAATCCCCAAAACTCCAACCACAACTTCATCCCCTCGTCTTCTCCCCAATTCCGTCCCCTTCCTCAGGCGTGGAAGATATCAAGAAGAAGAAGAAGAAGAAGAAGAAAAGCAACTTTTAGTACCACTGAATGGGGAATTTGCAAAACAAAAAAAAAACCTGCAGACCAGACTACTCGAGGCGAGCAGAGCAGACACTTCAAAATGGAGTTGCGAATGCCTAGGCACCACGGTGCGGAGCCAACGAAATACATCTTCGGCTTGCCAGAACACGTCGTCATCACCCAAAGTGCCAGTCCGGCACCGTATCGAAACCCAAGACGAGAGGACGTCTGGGAGAAACATGCCCAGGGAGCCAGCCTATAAAAAGTTGCGCACTTTGCCTGCAAGGAGAGGACGAGGTTCAAAATCATCTCATGAAGCCCAATCAAGACTTGTTCTAAACTTCCGCGGTCACGCCATGGAGAGTTGGAAACGAGTTTCGGAATGTACGTCATGTCCATCAAGGACCTGGCAGCAGAGGCTCAAGAGGCGCGGAACACTATCAAGACGTCAAGTCGTGCAAGCTGAGATCCGCAGGCAGGCAGGCAGGCAGGCAGGTGGCCGGCAAGCTCGGAGGGGGGGGGGGGGGTTAACAAAGGGCAAAGACGATGATTTCGCCCACGAATGAAGAAGAGAACATCGGCCAATTCTCTCTGGTTCTCGGCTTTTCTCTGCACGAAGAAAAGACAAAGGATACCATGGTGGAGCAACCAAGGACGTCGTCTCCATTTGGCATCTCAGCATTAAGTCGTGAGAAGGCGGTCGAATCAAAGGGTATACGTTCACCAAAATCAGGCTGGCCTGGGACTTGCGTCCGAGAAAAGAGAAGGTCCTCAGGAAGGGGAGGGAAAAAGGGGAAAAGGGAAAAAAGGGAAGGGGTGCTGTACAATCGTGTGCTTCGTCAAGACGTCCTATGGTTGTGGGCATAGCGTCAGAAGCGATGAGGCGATTTTAATCAAACCAGGCATCTCAGATGGTGCGCCGTTCGCAGAAGGCTGCAAACAAGAGCTCAATCAGGGTCACCCAATCATGACAATGCGCAATCGCCACTCAGAGATATCACGATGCTCACGGTGCCGGCGCGCCAGCAGGAGGAGTGCCCTGTCCACCCTGCTGCTGCTGGTACATCAGGGACTGATACCAGAGGGCGACATAGTTCTGGTAACCGCCGTCTATTGGTGTTGATGTTAGTTGAATGTGCTAGCTAGGTAGCTGAAGGAGCAGGTTACAACTCACACTGCGCATACGGATCCTGGCCGTCGCCTGAAGCGGCTTGAGGAGCTGGGTTAGTAGTCGAACTGGGTCCTTGATGGGAATAGCTGCTTCGGTCAAGATCTTGATGGGGTCGTCCGCGACCGCCGCCGCCGCCGCCGCCTCCACCGCCTCCGCCACCGCTCTTCTGGCGCTGCAAAGAGTTAGTATTATCCTGTATAACAGGGGATAGGATCGCCACATACCACTGCCTCGACCTTTTCATCAATAGCCTGCTTGGCACGAGCAATGCTATCAAGGCTGCCAATCAGAGCAATCTCTCGCTGGACCTCGCCATTGCTCGAGGGCTGCATAACATTGATCTTGCAACCTGTGACGTTTTGCATCTCCCGGATCGTCTCGCCGCCTTTGCCGATGATCATACCTACAGCATCTGAGGGCACGTAAACGGAGTCGTTGATCTTGTCAGGACCACCGCCTCCACCGCCGCCGCCGCCGCCACCACCACCACCACCTCCTCCGCCCATCATCTCTCGCGGAGGCATGTCGCTGCGGGGGGGTCCTCCTGCCTTCTTCAAAGCTGGAGGCGCGTCGCCACGGCTGTCACTGTCGACAATCTCCATGATGGCGTCCTTGGCCCGGGCGGCAGCCTCTCGGGAGCCAATGAGGTTGACGGGTCGAAGACCGTTGACACTCTTGGACTCGCCAACAATGTTAATATGGCAGCCGGACCGTTCTTGGAGATCCCGAATAGTTTCACCACCACGTCCAATGATGAGACCAACCGTGCGATCTGGGACCATGATTTGCATGTGATCCTCGCCATCCCGGAGAGCGGTGGCGCCTCCCTTGGCCGTGTCGCGAGGCTTCTCCTGAGCGCGGTTGAGGGCACCCATACCACTATCCTCGATGATGTGGTTGATGGCATCCTTGACCTCGGCTCGGCGGTGTCGAGGGCCAGAGATCTTGCACTGGCGGAAGGGGCCGCCATCGGTGGAGGCAAGGAACTGAACACGACAGTTGGAGTCGGCTTCGATGCGTCGGAGGTTCTCACCCTGGCGGCCAATGATGAGGCCAACTAGACTCGACTCGATCGGAATGGTCTCAGAATTGTCGTCCCCTCCTCTGATGGGTGATCGCTCTCGCCCGTTGCCTCCGCGAGGAGAGAAGCCATGGCCACGGCGTTGAGGCGAAAAAGATCGTTCGCGTTCGTGACGTCCATGGCCTCCGCGATCGCCTCGACGTTCGTCTCTATACGGATTGACGCCGTCGCGGAACTCGTCTCGGACAGGAGATCTAGATCGCGAGGTTTGGTAAGGTCTGTCGGGGCCTCGGGCATCGGAGGAGTAGACTATAGGACGGTCGTATGACGCGACGCCCTTCTCTGCGGCGTAGGCCTTGGCTTGTGCGATGGCATCGGCGATGCTGACTGTGCCCGAGTTGACGGGACGAATGGCACTGAGGTCGACCTTGCCGCTTGACGCAGGCGCGGGAAGTCCGTAAGCTCCAGCACCGTAGGGAGAGGCGCCAGGAGCAGCACCGGGAGGGGGCTGGTAGGACGCGGCAAGCGGTGCGGACGCGGCTGGTGGAGGATAAGGGTGAGCGCCAGGCGGAGTCTGTGAAGGAGTTGCTGGAGGGCGCTGAGACGCTGCGAGCGGGAAGTGAGCAAGTGCGCAGACGAGAAGCAGGATTCTCATCGACTTACCCAAGGCGGCGAGAATACTCTGGATGTCGGGGCGAGATTCCGCCATTGTTGCTGCGCTACAGTCGTGCACAGAGTTGGACGAGTGGGAGTGATGAACCGTTGACGTGGGCGCTTCGGGGACAAAGAGGGAGCGGACGCGGCTGAAAAGGAGGAAACCAAGAGAGAATCTTGCTCGGGAACAAAGACGCGACCGTGCGCAAGGCAGTGACGAGCAGAATCAACGTCGTGGGCGGGTTGAGGAAAAAGAAAGACTTCGCAGTCACAATTTTCGCTGTCATCCACTCGGGCAAGAAAGGTAGCGTAGCAGCCTCGTTGGATGCCGCCCAGCTCCACTCAAGACACATGGAAGGCAGGCTTGGCAGGGTGGATATCACGTGCTGTACGGCGAAACTAGGCCGCTAAGAAAACGGTAGTTCACCGACCGTTAAAGGTACCTCCGTTTTAGATCTGGCGGTGGCTTTGGTCAACGGTGACGTTGGTCATCATAGGTACCCTGCACGACCAAGACGATTGTTATTCTCTCCAACAGTCTTTGCCTCTAGGCCTAGCTATTCGTCAAGTTATTCTGTCAACTCGTGCCCGAGGTATCTAACTAGACATCAATCCTAGTTCTCGCAATGACTTAGGTTTCCGAGGCCTCGTCGAATCAAACACTAAGGTCAAGGGTTTCGATTTCCAATGGCCACCAACTCGGCTGCCCTGCAGCGCCACAGAGCCTTGTGAGTTTTCCAACATGCTGGCACTCAGATGCGGCCGCCTCTCTTTCTGGTGGTAGGCAACCCTCTGATGGATGGAAACTGCGTAGAGAATATAGTCTCGGGGTGTGTGGTCCCAGAACCTGATGCTGAGCTTCAGCACACCTCTCCATCAACGCCAAGGTATCTCCAAGTCGACCTTGCAATTTCCACACGAGAGCCAGATTTGCCATGTCCGTTAGTGTATTCCAATGGTTAGCTCCTAGTATCGTCTTGCGTCTCTCCACCACTTCGGTACCTAGCATCTCTGCTTCTTCCTATCGTCCTTGACCACAGAAGGTCGTTGTAAGATCAGCCATAGCCGCCAGCTTTAGTGGATGATCAGCTCCGAGTGTCGCCTTAGAAGTCTCTGTGACTTCTTCTCTGCCTCAACCCGTCGCCCCTGGTGCATGATCAGTGATGAAAGCTTAAGCATACTTATTGGTGTAGAAGGGTAATCAGCTCTGAGTCTCTTATGGCGAGATTTCACCACTTGCGTAAATAGCTTGTCTGCCTCCTTAGGCAGTATCGCGATCGTTTTGTGCGCAAGGATACAGTAGAGAACAACCTCAGCCAACCGAATAAGGATATTCGTGGTCTTCTTGTAAAACTTTGAGACCGATCGTATTCTAGAAGTGGTTCAGAGACGAGCAAGCGAAATCCTCAAACTCCAAGCGAACGCAGCCAGGAAAAGGAGGATTGGCAAGAACAAGTACAAGTATCCCGGTACAGTACAGGACATGCTCTGCGAACCTGACTATCGCCACAAGCATTGCAGCTCGCCAACCTGTATCTGCCACGACAGCGTACAAGACACTGATCCTTTCTGCGGCCGGGCTCTTGATTCAGAAGCTGCTAGCCGGGACCGAGTTAAGATCCAGTTTGGGGGTGGAATTACGGCCTCCAAGCTGGCATCAACCATGGCACTACCAATAGCACATTCAGTGAGTAAGATTAGACGAACAGCTTGTTCATTAAATAATACATAAATATACATACATATCGTTGATGATAGTGACACACAAGACCATGCTCGCCGCCAGGCTCGTCATTGTGAGCCATCCTACCTCGCCTCATCATATGGCATGAAATCCGAGACCTCGAGAGTAACGCTACCGCATAAGAGTTGAGTTGCCAAAATATACTCTGACCGGCTAGTACTACTACATTTCGACGTTATTGGCAAGGCGTCTCTCAAGAAGATACAAGGTGTTTACCATCTTAAATACTCAGTGGTAGGCGTCTATTCCACCACTTGTCCACAATACCCCCCCCACCGAAACCAAGTGAAGCAAATCCCCCCCGCGGGCACTCCTGGAAAGGCTCGCAGTCGGGCATACACACAGTCTCCTCCTTTGGCACCTCGCCCGTCTCAAAGTACTTCTTGACAAGGTGCTCCCGGCATTTCCCTGGTGAGGTCACCGCGCCATGTCCGACACCCTCTTGGATCAACACAGCCGACCCCGGGTGTGCCTTGGAGGCTCCCCGCGCGGCTGCCAGTGGTGTGACAGGGTCGCTACGGCTCGAGATGAAGAAGAGCGGCGCCGCAGGCCGGCCCTTTACCAGACTTGGATCCGCCTCCGGTGTGGTCCAGGGACCGGTAAAGGTGTACTTTGGCCGGACTCTCCAACCCTTGCACCCTAGGCGTAATCTTGCCCAAGCGGCGCCAAAGTTGGGTGATGCCTTTTCCAGCCGAGCGAGATGATCCTGTAATTCAGAAATCGTCAATCCATTCTGCGACTCGCCATCGCCGCACGCAATAGCAGACAAGGAGTCCATGGCCCACGTATACGTCTCCAGGACGCCTATGGGACAGCTCTCGGCTTGCTTAGGCCTGTTCATGCGCTCATATAGAGATGTAAAGTTGCCGGCCATGGCCTCGGCCAAGGTGGAGGCAACTCCAGGGAAGGAATTCAGAGGGCTGTAGAGTCCCCGGAATATTACCGTGATTGCATCCTGTTTTGTAATGGAAAGATAGTTGGACTTTGTGGCATATGGAATAGGAGATTTCTCGAGGTTGTCCAGGAAGGCTTCGATTCGGATGCGGATATCCTCGGGCTTGGTATCTGTGGGCTTGTAGAGAGCGCATCTAGATGTAGCAGCGAAGCAGCTAGTCCAAAGACTCTCAAAGGCCTTCTCTGTATCTGGCAGGTTGGTTGCCCATGTCTAATCAAGGAAAGAATTAGCTGATGTCGCAGTGTCTTTCTCAAAGACAACACTCACAGCATTGGCGTAATCGTGGACATCCTCGACTCCCTCGAGAATCATGCGACCGACTCGCCCGGGAAACATGGAAGCAAAGTAGTTACCGAGCACGGTGCCATATGAAAATCCCCAGTATTGGATCCTGGGGGTCTCATCTTTCTTCGACCGCAGCTCTACTCGGACCTTTTCAGCTCCTTTTGGGTCATTCTTCTTGCGCAGTTCATGGAGCTGGTCAACAATCTCAACCATGTCTCTAGCCACGCTGGCGGTGGACAGAAACCTTCGAATGTCGTTGCCATCGTTGTCTGCGGCTTCACACAAGTTTCCAAACGCCTCGGATCTCGACATGTGGTGCCTCGCAGCACCAAGTCCAGAGCTCAAGGGACCGATAGCACGGTCTTCGACCACCCCACTGCTTCGGGCAAACTCATTCCGATAGCAGTCGGCCCGCGGCGTTGTGAGACCAACTCCGCGAGGGTCAAATGATAGGATCTCGTACTTCTTGTGCCCGTCTGTGGTTTGCTGAATTAGTCCACCCGCACCCAGCAAGAAATCAACACCTGAGCCGCCAGGCCCGCCCGGGTTCACGATGATGGTGCCGCCAAAGGATGCGTCGCTCTCATCCACAACGGCTGGGCGGGCAACGACTGCAAGAGTGACGCGGGCCTTGTTTTCATCTGGATCGAGCCAGTCCAGAGGAACCAAGAGTTTGGCGCATTTCAATTCACCAAAGCAAGTTGTGTAGTTGAGCGACGTTGACGGTGTGACTTTGGCCCAGTCAAATTCTGGAGACGGCGGCGCTGTAGCGACGATGCCAGTCAATGAGGCCAACTGGCCTAACAACATGGAGCCCTTCATACTTGGGACTGGAGGTATCAAGCAAAGAACAGGATGAGGGGATTCAGACCATAGAGTCCATTCTTACACGGCAAAGCCAATGCTTAAGTAGGCGCGTCGTCGTCACTACTGATGAATTAGGCTGCCAAGTGATTGACGAATGAGGCCGGGGTCTTTTGCCGCATTCCAGACTGCGACATACAGGCCCCTGCTAGTAGTATGTTTCTCACCAACGTTATTTACCTCACCATCCACTGCTCAGTTGGTCCTTTCATGTCGTACGGGCAATCTTTCGTAAGTTGACCATGGCAAGATCAACATCAATCAGTCTTTTGATGTCTTGAGATGAGATGACATTATGCTACACATGGAGAACTTACATACATACCTCGCGACCTCTGACCTGGTCAGAGTATGCCAGGCAGTGAGCCATTCCGCATGTCAGCTTACATGGGTTCTCCCATCATCACGGGAATATGATAAACGATGAGGAAATGATAAGCAATCGATTCATCTCCGTTTCGTTATGGGGCCTCTTGTCCGTTTCCCTAGCTGGCTCCACATCACCAGCCGCCCTTCCAGAACAGCTCGGCGAAACAGGCGAAAAAATTTGGAAAACTCGACCGGCCGACAAAGGCGGCGAGAGCTCTAATCCTAGTCTAGGTTGTCCAGGCCTGGCAGGGAAGTTGAGATCTCGACCTGTTCAGATCCTTGTCCATGTCGAGCAATGTCACTGACATCCGTTATTGACGCTCAAAACCATTGAGTGAACGATCTCAGCCAGAATCTCAAGCGGATTTTGCACCTCCTATTCATCAGTAGCTACTCCAAGACCCTCAATAACCATGTAGACAAATCGAAATTATTCTTCTGCATGTTGACAGCTTCTTGCTTGCCCAGTCAAATGCCACCATTCTGAGATGGGATTGTCGAAACATTGGAATGCAACTAGAGTGGTGGGGTTGGAAAAACATACTTCCGTTATCGCTGTGGTTGCGCGACCAGACTTTTTTTTTGGGCGATAAGAAAATTTACAAGTAGGCGCCTGCCGACCAGGTTGATCTACACCAAAAATCACCACTCAATTGCCCCAAAATGGATTTCGCAGGCAGCAAGAAGCGCAAGTTCAAGGACGCCAATGGCGTCAAGGCGACCAAGGGCAAGAAGGCTGCCCCCGCCGTCGCCCAAAAGCCGAAGAAAGTCAAGCGAGTCGAGCCCGAGCCCGAGCCCGAGTCCAGCGACGAAGAGGATGAGGAGGAGGTAGTCGAGGAGGAGGACGAGGAGGAGGACGAGGAGGACGAGCGTGATGAGAGTGACGCCGAGAACGACAAGTCTGCCCTCGACGAGGACGAGCAAGACGATGCGGACGAGGCAGACACCGATTTGCCCGAAGGCGGAAAGCTCACCCTGCCCCCCGTTGCCGCAGAAGCCCAGTCGTTCAAGGAACTGAACCTCTCCGACAAGACCATGAAGGCGATTGACGAGATGGGCTTCACGAAGATGACTGAGATCCAGAGGAGAGGAATCCCCCCTTCCTTGACTGGTCGCGACGTCCTCGGTGCCGCCAAGACTGGCTCGGGCAAGACTCTTGCTTTCTTGATTCCCGTCGTCGAGATGCTGTGCTCGCTGCGATTCAAGCCCCGCAACGGTACCGGTGTCATTGTCGTCTCTCCCACTCGCGAGCTGGCCCTGCAGATCTTTGGCGTTGCCCGAGAGCTCATGGCGCACCACTCGCAAACCTACGGCATCGTCATCGGAGGCGCCAACCGAAGAGCCGAGGCCGAGAAGCTCTCCAAGGGTGTCAACCTCTTGATCGCGACGCCCGGCCGTCTGCTCGATCACCTGCAGAACACGCCCTTTGTCTTCAAGAACCTCAAGTCTCTCGTCATTGACGAGGCCGACCGAATCCTCGAGATTGGTTTCGAAGACGAGATGCGACAGATTATCAAGATCCTCCCCAAGCAGGACCGCCAGACGATGCTCTTCTCTGCGACCCAGACGACCAAGGTTGAGGACCTTGCGCGCATCTCCCTGCGCCCCGGCCCGCTCTACATCAACGTCGACGAGGAGAAGCAGTACAGCACAGTCGAGGGTCTGGAGCAGGGCTATGTCATCTGCGAGGCTGACAAGCGGTTCCTCCTGCTCTTCTCCTTCCTCAAGCGCAACCTCAAGAAGAAGGTCATTGTCTTCTTCTCCAGCTGCGCGTGCGTCAAGTACCACGCCGAGCTGCTCAACTACATCGACCTGCCCGTCCTGGACCTCCACGGAAAGCAGAAGCAGCAGAAGCGTACCAATACCTTTTTCGAGTTCTGCAACGCCAAGCAGGGCACTCTTATCTGCACGGATGTTGCCGCCCGTGGTCTAGATGTAAGCCTCCGCGCTGTGTCCTCTTGCCATGCTCGCACACTGACTGACTCTTCCTAGATCCCCGCCGTCGACTGGATCGTCCAATTCGATCCCCCGGATGACCCTCGCGACTACATCCACCGCGTGGGTCGAACGGCGCGAGGCGACAACTCCAAGGGCCGATCGCTCATGTTCCTGCAGCCCAACGAGGTCGGCTTCCTGTCGCATCTCAAGGCGGCGCGCGTGCCGGTGGTGGAATTCGACTTCCCCGCCAACAAGATTGTCAATGTGCAGTCGCAGCTGGAGAAGCTCATCAGCCAAAACTACTACCTCAACAAGAGCGCCAAGGACGGCTACCGCAGCTACCTGCACGCGTACGCGTCGCACTCGCTGCGCAGCGTCTTTGACATCAACAAGCTGGACCTGACAAAGGTGGCCAAGAGCTTTGGCTTCTCGACGCCGCCGCGGGTGGAGATTGCGCTGGGCGCCAGCATGAGCCGCGACAAGCAGCAGGGCCGGAGGGCGTACGGCAGCCAGCCGAGGCAGCAGAAGAACGGGGGCAAGTTTACCAGATAGAGCGGGCAGCGTGTCTCCTCTTACACACGCACGGATGGGCGGCGGCGGCGGCGGTGGTGGGAAAAAGAACAGGGCTGCTTGGCAGGTTGATGACCGTCTGTGTATAACCGCATTCTTGATAAGCACGGCGTTTTAGGGTACCCAAAAAGAAAATGACATGAAGCTGCCTTAGAGGTAGCAACCGCATTCATCATGGTGTTTTTGTGTGGCCGTGACGTTCTGAGAGGCGCTCTACGTACTAAACTTGGATGTCTATACGTACTACGGATATACTCGGACATTGATATGTTGTAGCTGTAAAACCACTGAGATCCAGCTTGAACCCTCATTTCGAGTAGAATAGCTTCTCAGCGGCTGCCGAACCAGCTAGACCGCTTCCCCGCTCGCCTTGTTGTCTCATCGGCCCCCATGTCGACCCCGACCGCGGCATCGGGTTTCGTGATAGGGCAGAACGGGTCGGAGCGGAGGGCCAAGGCCGCGAAAAAAACAAGTTTCGCTCCTCACGCGCAGGCTATATGCAGCCATTGAGGGCGAGCCATGGGTATCAGGACCCCTGCCGGGACGATGCTGCGATGAAGAATTTTGTAGTAATTGCACGGCCCATGGTAAGCAGCAGACGACTCGGTGGTGGTTCGTGTAAGTAGAACTTGATCTCCTGGATGCCGTTGCGCAACCCTCGTGAGGAATCGAATACCGAGAATAATCCTCATTGTCCAGACTAACTACTCGCCCGGGTATTTATATGATCAGGTAGGTAGTTTCAAGTTTGGTCCACTACATGTCAGCGTCGCATCTTCCTCATGGCCAAAGCCACCAACCACACGTGGAAGAGACCCAAGCGCCGGGTAATGGATACCAAGGCACGAATGTACCCTTGGGATGGATCGTTGCAGGTGGTACTCGGCTCTCAAACGACTGCGAGGCTCATGTGCGGCTGGCAGGCTGTGTTCAAGCGGCCCGCGCTGGTGTCAATCCATGGCTCGCCATGTGCCGAGCAACATGGGGGAAGTCTTTCCGAACTCCGAGAGAAAGGCTTGCCTGGCTTTTGTCGATACCAGTGATGGCGTGGTGAGGTAAGTAAAGATAGCATGGTACTGAAGCAAATGCAACATGACGTTGCTTCAACTCGAGAACGCTGGGTCACCGCCTTATAGCCCTCGACCACGCTGCTGGGCGTGACACCACAGAGAGGGCAGCATGGAGGCAGATTGATCATGAAACCAGGCCAGAACTCGCATCGCGTGCTCGATTTGGAAGACTGCATTGGGGCGGGGTGGTGATGTATAAGTATGTAGATAGTACTGGACAGTGGGAGCATCAAGCCAGCAAAGTACCCGGGCTGCTGTAGCACAGATACACCCGGCTCTGGGAGAAATGTACCGAGTACAGTAACGTACAGTTGAGCAGCAAGGCAATAAATACCGCACGGGATGCGTAGGAGGCATCCTTTGGATTTGGCTGGCTCTTGTGCGCAAGACCAACACGGTTGGTTCTTCAGGGCTCCAGAAGCCGATTGTGGGGTTCTCTAGCTTGCCAACTTGCCCGATGGCGTGGGTCGAGCAGCGCGTCAGTGAGGGGGTTGACAACTCGGGCTCAACGCATACCAAGTAGGTTATTGTGGTACGTACTATATGGACGACTCTTGAATCTCGACTCTCGACTCTTGACTTGACTCGTGGATGAAGCTCTGGGAGGCCGGAGGGTGCAGCTGTCGATGACGTCCAAGCTGGGCAAGGAGAACGTGGCTCGGCGTCGACGTTGCAGAGTAGCTGGCCTCGGCACAATGAGACAGACAACTCTGAGCGGCATACGGAGTACGGAGTACCTAGTTCGCGACTGATGTCAGTTGCAACAAGGCAGAAGACAAAGATGGGACTGCTGGCAACGGACAACATGTTGGAGTTGACATGGTGCTTTCGGACAATTGGAAATTGGGTAGGCTGGGTCGACAATCAACCCATGGGCCTGCCATGGCACGATATTAATATGTACCGATTCCCGTCTCAAAGCAATATCAACCGTAATAAGATCCGGGAATCCTAGCCTTGGAGAATACACTTGTGGCCATGACATGCCGGGTATAAGCCACGGCATCGGAGAGACCAGAACTTTTGGTGCCTGTTCCGGAAAGGCGCGTCCTACCGGCGCGGCACGGACGCGACACTAGCAAATAAAGACTTGGAAAAATAGTGAAAAGATCCCTCGGCCCTGGATATGAGAGCGCTGTAGTTACGTGATTATGAGCGTTAGTTTGCGTATGTACGCATGTATAGGCAAGGGTTGGAGAGGCTCTCAGAGGGCTGGCGACAACAGTCATTGATGACAGAGCTGGCCTTGGGCTTGGCAACTGGCTAGGTTATCCTGGAGATGGATGGCAGAATGGAAAAGCACTTGCCCAACCTGGCAGGTATTGCGCTGCTAAATGTTTGGTCCATTGTTTCTTGGGGGATATTGCGACTTTGGCCAGGGGGAATTTTCGTTTAACCTGGGCTATAATGCAAGGCTTCGGGGCGGCCATGTTCCGCCATCCAGCATCGAGCGGCGTCATGGCTGCATGCTTGCCATGTCATTAGATGGCTGGCATGAATGGAGGAGCATCTCTCTTGTCAGGGCTCAATCAGGCCTAGGACGAGCTTGTCTGGCTAGCACCACGCTCTCAACGGCCAGAGCCCGAGGATGGAATACAAGCATTGTTCCAGAAACACTAGCATCCGTAGCGGCAGCTGTACCCAGGTGCCAGGATGCCTGCCTTCCTAGCCTCTATGAATATGATGGAGATGTAGACGAGTCTGGGAATCTCAGAGTCCAGCACAGCACAGCACAGCACAGCATGGCATCTCCAGGTCGGCCAATCGGGAGGTTGGGCCGCGTCAACGCCATGTCGTCAGTGGAGGCCTGGATCTCACATCTTGTGCTTCTCGACCAATTCTTTCCGCGGGGCCGGTCCAAGCCTCAAGCCTCAAGCCTCAAGCCTCAAGCCTCAGGCCATTCCGACGTGACGTCTCAGGTTTCCCTTCCCTCATACTGTAAGTCACAGAGAAGAAAAGAGTAAGAGGAACAAGAGCAACGGCGTTGGCAAACTGGAGGCTGTCTCTCAAACATTCCCCTGTAGCCAACTGGGAACCAATCTAAGATCCAAAGCCTCTCGGGCTCTCCTCTTCCTCCTCCTCCTCCTCTTCTTCTCCTCCTCCTCCTCTTCCTCCGCCTCCTCCTCCTGCTCCTCCTCCTCTCCCCTCCACCAAAACCCGCGGTTCCCTACTAATTTCATCACTAGCACGCACACGCACACGCACGCACACGCACGCACACGCCCTTTTACCCTTTCATCCTCTCATCTTCCAACCCCACCCCCTGCGGGTCGCCCACTTTCGCGCTCTCGGCTACTAGAGCAATACTAGCACCGTACCGTACAGTACCGTACAGTACAGGAGAACTGGCTGTACTTAAGGAGCGCGCAAGAGTACTTGTACTTGGTACCGTGGCTTGGTCTCTGGCTCAACTCGACTCAACTGGACTGGACTGAGCTGGACTGAACTGAACTGACGCTATTGCTGCTGGCCCCTCCTCCACCCACAGCCATCTTATCTTGCCCCTCCATCGTCAGCATCTTCACGACATTTCCTCATCTCCTACATACCCATCTACAACTGTCGCCATGTCTCCGGCCGAGGACAAGGTGCGTGCTATCCCTCGCCCTCTCTCCCCGCTGCCCTTTTCTCCCCCTCGCCATGCGCCCTGCCTCGCATTTCCGCTGACCTCCAGTCGTCCAGGGCGTCGATGACGTCGCCGAGCTAAATCTGGGAGATGGCGTCGACATGAACATTTTCGGCCAGATCCTCGAAATGGACGAGCCTGGCGACCGTGAATTCACCCACACCATCGTCTTCGACTTTTTCGACCAGGTGGAAAAGACCT
Source organism: Pseudonectria buxi (assembly GCA_003693545.1). NCBI lineage: Eukaryota > Fungi > Ascomycota > Sordariomycetes > Hypocreales > Nectriaceae > Pseudonectria > Pseudonectria buxi. The sequence goes on from QUZG01000154.1 coordinate 86,781, forward strand.
TTGAGGACATGGACGTGCAGATGTTAGTCCATAAACTCCCTCCCCAGATTCGTCCCGACCAGACCAACCCAACATGACTAACCATGACTCCCCCCAAACAGTAAAGAGTGCGCCAGTGACCCAGCCAACAGCGAGGAGCCCCTCAAGAAGCTGTCAGATCTCGGCCACTACCTCAAGGGCTCCTCGGCGACCTTGGGTCTGGTCAAGGTCCGCGATGGCTGCGAGAAGATTCAGCGATTCGGCAAGATGGAGAAGGAGGACGGAACTCCCGGCCTCGACCCGAGCGAGTGCGTCAAGCGCATCACCGAGGTCGTCGAGGTTGTCAAGGCCGATTACAAAGACGTCGAAAAGGTGCTCCGCGAATTCTGCGAAGAGGGCGACGACACGAGCCCGGACACGAATTAAGCGGCTTCCCCCGGCAGTTTTATGCCCTCTCTCGACGACGCTGGCTCAAGAGCACATTTTGCGACTGGCAGCTGGAGCCGTGGCCACGGTCCCCTTTGAGAGCTTGTTACCGGTGGAGGATACATGACGGCTTCATCGCCTTTGGTTCTGTTGCAGCCTTTTCGTCAGCCACCGATCTTCACCCGGTGGGAAATACCCTTATATTTGTGTCTTGGTTGTATTGATGCGGGCGGGAAGAGATGGGGACGGGGTTTCATCTGCCTGATGACAGCCTGGACAGGGCGAGTCTCGAGCAGGGCCCAAGGTCGGTTGGAATAGTTGCAGTGGGCGGGCATAGGCCCTGCCCTGTCCATAGCGCGCGGCGCACTTTTGGATTGGCAGCATTTAGCGAGGTACATTCATTGGGCTCGTATCGGTAGAGCCAAATAGAGCCTCTGAGAAATGGAATTGAACGAATATTAACATGTATCTCGGTGACTGAATTACCAGTATGGGTAGCCATCCCTTGGGCCCAAGCGCGTGAACAAGATGAGACTGTTGTACAATAATTTCGGGTTTAAACGATGATGGTTTACCATCTATAACCCATAATAGAAGACTTGGATATCAGGAAACTGGTGTTTGCGACGACTTTTACTATTTGGGGTGGATCGGTTGCGATGGTTGACCTCAGCGAACCCGGGAGCCAAGCGATGTCCCATGATTTAGGTGGAGGAAGCGAACAACGGACGACACTTGAACTTGACATCATCCAAACACCATTACACGGAGAACGTGTAACCACGCACAACGCTGTCTTCATCGCCTACCAGATTCTACGTACTACTTACCGGGATTTGTGCTGCTTTGAATTGAACAAGAGCTAGTAGCTCGATCGACAGGTGAGCTGAATAGAACTCTTTCCTCTGTCAGCTGGACGGACCGCCAAAAACGAACCTTTCGACTGCCACGACCAGACACAGCTGAACTGACTGACATGGTCCGTTGACTGGTCGCTTATCATCGGGAGGTCAGCGTGACATCAACGCGTGAGACCCAACGGGCGGTGACGTTGGACGCTGCTGCTCCGTCTTGCAACCCATGGCACAAGATCTACAGTACTGACTTCTCAACTTGGCAGCCCGATATCCACGGGTCTTCTCATAGTTGGAGGGTTACGTCCGACAGAAGCTGGGGGGAAACGGCAGACCGCTTTGGGGGCCCCCGTCGAAACATGCCTCCCAAGCCGTCCCCGACGCACTTTCTGTGCATACCGCTGGCGGGCGCGCAGCTGGCGAGGAGCCTGGCGGCGTTCCGGGCCGACGTCACGAGCCCCGCGAGCTTTGGGTTCCCGCACGAGGCCGTCAGGCCGCTGGGCACGCTGCACCTGACGCTGGGGGTGATGAGCCTCAAGGACGACAGTCTCGCCCGGGCCGTCGAGCTGCTCCGGGGCTTGCGGCTCGGCGAGGTGGCTAATCGCGCGGGAGCAGGGTCGCAGGATGGCGGCGGCGGCCGGCTGGGCGTGACGCTGCGAGGTCTTCATGCGATGCAGGCGGCGGCCAAGACGTCGGTGCTGTACGCGCCGCCGGTGGACGCCGACGGGTCGTTGTATTCGTTCTGCAAGCAGGTCAAGCAGGTATTTGAGGAGGCAGGGTTGATGATGGATGAGGGCCGGCCGTTGTTGCTGCATGCGACTATTGTGAATACACTCTACGTCAAGGGGAACCGAGGGCGGGGAGGACGGCGTGAAAGGTTGATACTGGATGCGCGGGATGTGGTGAGCCGGTACGACGATTATGTGTGGATGGAGGATGTGCCTCTGGAGAAGGTAGCTATTTGTCGGATGGGAGCAAAGGCGATTGAAGGGACGGATGATGCTGCGTACGAGGTTGAAGCTGAGGTTGCGTGGTGAGGTGAGGTGAGGTGAGGTGAGATGGAGCTGGAAGTCTGTGAGACCGGTGGTGGACATGCTTGACATGATAGAGGGAAAGCAGAGTAGAAGGATACTCATATATATATATCTGAGGTACACATTCATTGCGTGATGACGAATTCTATGACATGTCACTGCCAAGCATCAGGATCTCATCATGATGATGGTGAGAGGCTCTGAGATGGTTGTGGTTAGGCAGTCGGATTCTACCAAGGCAAGAGTGTTTGGCCAGGGTTATTCTGGACTCTTGGATGGGCTTACACTTAACTACTGAGAGGCACGAAGATCACCATCAAAAGAGCTTTAATCTCATCTTCTTTATACGGAGTATGTTGGCTGGCATATCGTGAGACTGCTCTGATAGTGCCTAGGCCCAAAGCCCCACTGCGGCCCCTAGACGAATGGCCTAGCGGATGGCTGATTAGCTTCAGCTGCTGGCAGCTGGCGGGGCTGCAGGGGCACCAGCCAGAACAGAACCCCCGCCATCAGCCATGATCCAACCTCATCCTCCAGGCAGCTGCCAAACAGGCCACGAGGATATCGAGACTGAAGCCCTCTCTCCCCCCACTCGATCAACCCCAACCCTCCATCGTTCTCGGCTTCATCCCTCACTCGTTGGATTACGAGCCATTGACCGCCATCGTCGAGTCACTGCTGAGCCTCCTTGATGTCAGCAACCATGCGGAACCAGCTCCATCTGACATCCGTCCCCGCCCTTACCGAGACCTGACGAAAACCATCGACGACAAAGCTCTTTTTCCCTTCTATACCTCTCAGATCCAGTCATGAGTGCATCTGAAAAGCCTCGCCCGGCCTCCATCATCGGCTCCGGCTCCGGCTCCGGCTCCGGGTCGGGGTCGGGCCCCGTTTCAAATCCCGGCTCCAGCACGAGCCACACCCTCCGCACGACGCTCCGCACATCCGCTCCTGCTTCAGCAAACCGAAACAGCCTGCCCGCGCCTCCACCACGGGTCGTCATGGCTGCCAACAATGCCTCTGGCGCCGACAACGCCCCCCACGGCGGTGGCAGCGCCGGGGGCGGCGTGCCACTGGGAGAGCGCAAGGACAAGGACGGCAGCGCGTCGGCGGCAGCGCGCAGCGCCAGCATCGCCGCCGGGGCCAAGGACCGCGACCGCGAAAAGGACAGGGAGCGGCGGGAGAAGCGGGAGAAGAGGGAGCGCAAGGACCAGGACCGGGACCGGGACCGCGAGGCGCAACTGGTGGCCAAGGAGGAGCGCATCGCGTACCTGGAAAAGGAAATGGGCATCATGGAGCGCGAGTTCCACCGACAGCTGGACCGGCTGAGCCAGAGCGAGAGCGAGACGGCGACGTTTTGGCAGGCCAAGCACAGCGCGCTGCACCAGCAGTTTCTGCGCACCGACACGGAGCTGCGGCTGCTGCGCGCAGAGGTCGACGTGCGTGACGGCGAGCGCGAGGAGCTACGTGAGGGCTGGGCGGTGCTGCGACGCGAGCTCAAGGAGCGCGACGACGAGGTCCGAGGGCTGCGCGGCCAGGTCCGCGGCCTCAAGGAGTGGGTGAGCACCAGCACGCGGTCCGACGGGCAGACGAGCGACGAGGTGTTTGGCGACGGCATGGCGCGGCTAGGCAACGGGCTGCAGAACTGGGTCATTGTCAACTTTCGCAAGGCCAAGCTGGGTGAGTTTTTGGCGGGCATTGCGCAGACTTGCCTTCGTGCTTTGGATTCGATCGACTGACGTCTGATAGACCTCGAGAAACTGGACGAGGCCACTCTTGCGGAGATTAACGAGCTGGTGCCCATGTATGAGGAGTTGGCGGCTACGGCCAAGGTGCATCTTCTACAGTCTATTGTATCGCAGATCCTCGTCGACACCATCTTTGGCGCCTACTTTGTCGGTCTCTCCAACGAGCAGACGCAGCAGTTTCGGCAAATGGAGGCTCTCTTGTCGTCGTTTGGTACGTCTACGCCAACTCCGAGTCAAAAAGGTTTTTGTAATCGCTGACCATGACTCTCAACCAGCTGCTTCAGACGAGCCCGTAAATAGCTGGCGTTCCTCGACGCTCGCCATTGTCCGGCGCGACGCCGCCTCGCAGCTCGCCGAGTCGACGGCGGCCGCCACCGAGGCCGTCATCCAGCGCATCACGCGTCTCCTCGACGCCCTCGCCAGCACGTCGCCCTCGGACGCCCGCGACTCGGCTCTTCGGGTGCTCGTCAACAACTCGATTGAGCTGTCGCGGCTCCTCGTCGCCCAAAAGGCAGTGATGCGCGTCTACATGCCGGCGGTGCTGCCGCACCAGCGTGTCCCGTTTGAGCCCGAGACGATGGAGGACTTGGGGGGCGAGGATGAGGAAGGCCTTGCGGCGCGGGAGATTTGCTGCGTTGCGTTTCCCGGCATCATCAAGCACGGCGACGAAAACGGCGGCCATCTCCAGTATCGCAATGTCATCAGCAAGGCCCGCGTGCTGTGCAGCCCCGAGTAGAGGCGAGGCGGGCATGCATCTTTCGCGATGGATGTCCCCCTACGTACGGAGTACTTTACAACCCGACACCCTCACTCCGCAACTAGGAATGTGGTGGCTTGACGAGCAGTGTCTCGGCCACAGCCGGCCATGTGCCTGTGATGCCGGCAGCGGACCGAAGCCGTATATAACCGCCGGGAGCTGCCAGAAGCTTGCGGCTTATGCACATTATTTCTATAGACAGATGAAGCTGCCAAGAGCGCGACCAAGGTCGCAGGCAGCGGATCAGTGGAAGCATCTCAAGGATTGGATCCTCGGCATGATAGGGATGCGTCTTTCCCACCAGGCCTGGCGACACATACATATGTCAGGTATGCTGTTATGATAATGAAGAGATTATATCAGACGACGATGGGATAGTGGCTATACTTCGATGCTCACGTCAAGTTGTCTACGTGAGTGGCCGAGACCATACGAATGATCACAACGTTTTATCCGAGGATATACGTAAACTTCCCATCTCAGCCCTATCGGCCCCGTTATGGTGTACGGAGATGGATCCATGGACTCGGTGAATATAGGGCTGGTGAGTCACTTGGAGATCTACATGCTGCCAGCGGATGTCCGATGGAAGTCTGCGAGTAATGGCCCCAGAGCGTCTAGAGATCGTGGATACAGGCGGCACCAGTCTAACCACGTATGCCGGCGATTTTGCTAGACGCCGAGGATGCATGAACATCCACGAGCCTATCCCATTGATTCGACCCATGGAGCTGGTGGGGGGTTAACTTGGCCTGTCTCGGAAGCTGGAGTATCGGAACCCAGCAATCGAGGTGGGGTTTTGACAGTTCAGCCTCAATTTTGGGGTATTCTGAGAGCCCCCCGTCTCGTGAACGCCTGCATTGCCCGCGTCGTCTCGGGTACGTTAGCCGCATTCCAGGAAGAGTCTCTGGACTCTGGGGGTTGGAGATGAGAGACTCAACGATTGGGAGACTCAGGTATCGAGAGAGCGTGGTGTCTGTCTCTACTGCCTTTAAGCAACTCGAAAGCTTGCTGTTCTCGTGGTTTCCTACACCGCCTCTGTCAACCAAAGTCAAAGCCCAGTCCGTGATGGACAATGTTCTCGAGCAAGGTCACACTGGGCCCGTCCACTTGGCCAAACCGACCAGGGTGGGAGCGTGGGGTCATGACTGAGTTGGGATACTTGCTCGTGCTTTGCGGATAATGACTTGGAGTACCGCCATCAGCGAACCTTCTCCAGGTCAACTATCTCCGTTGACTCTCATATCTCTATTCCTCGAAGCCCTTCTTCAGGCTCCACATGAGAACGCAGAGTTTCCCAGAGAGAAGTGTCCACTTCTCATAGGTCTACTACAAAGTTCTGCATCTGGTGAGTATATGCAGGCGTAGGTTACCTTTGCGATGGTGACCTCAAACCTAACCCTCCCTGGATATATAAGTCATCCCGTCCCCTCACGATCTGCCATTGTCATCTCTATCCGTTCATCTTCATCCCAACTTACCTCTGTTTCATCACTCTAAAGTTCAGGGAGTTTACCCCCATCAACCATCATGGTTGTCAACGATCGCCTCGTGGAGCACTTGTCCACATTCCTCGATGACCACCGCATCTCTCGTCAAAATGGTGTATTCAACTCCAACAGGGTGCCCCGAGCGAGTGACACCTACTACTACTGCAGCGAGTTGATGCTCAACGAGCCCATCTCACCGGCATCCGAAAGCTCCAAGTCGTCCAGCAGCGCGGCCACACCTCAGTCGCCGTGCTTTGACGAGGCGAGCACCAGCGACATCAGGACCGCCTCATCTGTCGCCATGCCTCTTCCCTACCAAGGCGCCCGGCCTTCTTACCGAGACCCGCCGTCAGTCCCGACCCCCTCGCTACTCGTCTGCGAGTTCAAGGAGCTCGCGGGCTGTGACCGGACCTTTGGCCCCGAGGACGAGGACGGCTGGATCGCCCACATTGCAACAGACCACCTACACTTCCAGTACCCGGGCCATAGCGCTTGCTGGTTCTGCTGCAAGCCCTTTGACGCGAGGTATCTGCACGTCCATTCGAGCCGCGAGGAAACGTACCGCCAGAGGATGCACCACATTGCCAGCCACTTCCGCGCCGGGGGCAAGTGGGAGGACGTCCAGCCCGACTACAACTTTCTCCACCATCTATTCCAAACTGGCCTGTTTCCTCTCAACTTGCCCAGGGACGACACCGAGGCCCGGCGGATGCGCATATCCAACCTTTTCCCCAATGACTGGCGACCCCGAGGCTGGAAACCTACGTATATGGACAGGCCTGAGATTACCATTGCGAGCCGGTGGTCGCGGGATCGACGAGAGCATCACGGCCTGCGATATTCCAACGGCATGGATCGCCAGGATCACTTCCCCCGTTGTTCTGAGGATTGGGCACGACAGTTTGTCAGCCCGCGTCGTTGCCACGAAGGACAAGAGAGAGGCGAAAGCTCGGGTTGCCCCCAGAGCTGGGGATGCTGTGTTGATAGTCGGCATCCACCTGAATTCTGGGGGCCACCGTCTCCCTCCCTCGCCTGGATACCCGGCGTCGGCTGGAGGCCGCACGGCTCCAACGGGGAGCCACAGGATACCATGCCGCATATCTCCACCATCTGGGGGCGACAGAATGACCGTCCGTTTAGCTCCAACGACGAGACGGAACAGGGGCGGAGCACCAGAGATCGGGCCGGTCAGACAGCGAACATGGGACAACGGATCGAGGCGGCGACGGCCCGCGATACGCAGGATGCCAGACGGCTAAGGATGCCAATAATGAATCTGAGCCCCCATGAACTGGCTGCGTCCAACTTTGGGGCTACTGTCTTGAATGGGTCAATGTGAGTTCGACGTGGGCCATTTGGAATTACCGAGGCTCTTATTTCGAGCACCGGGTTGCTTTAGATATCTGCATGAGTGGTTGCGCGGCATTCTGTTTTGTTGGATGGCTTGATTTGCAGCACCCTCGAGATTTGTGTAGAGCGAGGTATTTGGGGATGACGTTGGACAGCGATGATTGTAAGGATGAGCCGGCGAGACGAGGGTTGTATTCCACTCAATAGAGTGTATCCCGGCGAGATGAGATTAGACAGAGTGTTTTCTTTTATATGCTTTTACACTTGTATCTGCGAGTTTGAACGAGGCATGTGTTTTGGCATGTTGAACTAGGGATATACGAGGTGCCCGTATCTTGTTATATGTAAACCTCAAGGGTTTCCCATGCTTATTACAGGATGCTGCCAACTGATTGGGGCATTGCAATGCCGTCTTATAGGCGGGCTTATATGTCAAGTGTCGTGTTGGAGAATGGCTAATCCTCGTAAACGTCTTCCACGTGGGTTCAGACAAAGCAATGCTTAACCGTCTGCCGAGGTGATGTATTACGACATCTCGGCCGTGGGCAACGTCAAGTTGAACTGAGGTCCTTGTCTGATGGAGCGCATGACACTATGAGTGCATCTTAAGGCGAGGTCATTGACGATTGCCATGACACATATCGGCAGCAAGCTTCAGTAGAATTACTTGGGCCGCAGACACGTCAACGCCAACAGCAGCCCTTGTCGTGGATCAGAGACATATCTGCAAGGCGATAACGACCAAGGTCGCCGTTCTTCAAGACGGGGGACAAGTCGAACCCGGTGCTACTGACTACAAAGACCATCTGGAAGGGTGTGCAGCCGCATCTGATATCAAAGCGGCGAGATATCAAAGCGGCGATATCAAAGCGGTACGAGAAAAGCTACGTGTGGCGTGGAATTAGAGACCGTCAAAGTGATATCCTCAACGTCTCTACTTGACTCTGGCCGGGCAGGCTCAGCCTCAACTCTGCTTCAACCTCAACAAGGCCAATGCAACATGTCAAGGTTCGACTCATAAAGCCTAGCTTCACCATCAAAGTGACAAGCACGAAACTGTTAGCACAAGTCCCAACAGACAGACCGACGGGAGCACCACTGACCTGGGGAGAAAAAAAGGTGAAGCATCGTCCTCCAACAGAGTAATCGGAATCGAAGCATGGCTGCCGCCACGTCGCGCATCGCACTCAAGTGTCATCACACAATCTCAGCAACGGCTTCCCATAGGAAAAAAAGGAAAAAGGGAACCAGAGAGACAAGTCTCCCCAGCCCCCTCTTCCCCCCTCCTGGTATTTCTGATGCCTAGTTGCAGACGTCAATGTGACGCCAGGCCCTTACGGGCAGACCCGTCCTTTTCCCTTCCCCCTCGCGGGAGAATGGAAGCGACTGCGGCGGTGGGATTGAGAACTTCTCCGAATTTCTCACATGCCTGGGAGATGCGGCATCTTCCCCGTCGGAAACGGGAGAGACGCCGCTGAGAGTCTTGCTTGCGCAAGAGTCTCTGTTTGTAGCATGGAAGCGCGACGTTGTGGAGGACGATGCTTGAGGGAAGAGGAAAAAGGAAATGGAGCTCGCGGCCGAACTTTTGTTTTTGTCCTTGTGACGTGGGTCGCCTCAACCTGAGGCAGCCAGCCAATCAGGCTTTGCGGCGGCAGTGAATCACGGCCGTGGTGTTCAACTCCAGCTCATCCAATCTTTGCATTTCGAGATGGGATCCAATATTTACAGTTGCTCTATACAAAGCCGCATTTACACTTTTGTTACACTTTTATCCTTCTATCCAATTACATCGTCCAACAAGAGGGTATCCAGCTCATCCGCGACTAGTCTTACACGCAGTCTTACACGCACTTTGCATCTTGCAACTCCACCTCCGTTCCTGGTATTTGTACATTCGTCTTCGCCGCCGCTCTCGAGACGCCCGAGTCCAAGACTGGCCAAGTGGACTCGAGACCACCTCTCCCCGCGGCCTGTGGCCCAGCAGCGTCGTGTCCACCTTCTTGTACCGCGTCTCGTATCGCACCCATCGCTCCAGGCCTGGGACGTGGATCCCCAGCGTCGGGAGCGCCAGCAGCGTGAGGGACGTCGCCACATGCTGCGAGTAGTGGTCTCTGTGCCGTTCCACGCTGTATAGACCCGGCAGCGTGTATCGTGCCTTGCCGGGCGCGTAGTGTTTCAATAGTCGCTCCAGCCTCTTCCTGCGTAGTGGCAACAGAGACTTGCGGAAAGCCTTGGCATGCTCCGGCCGGAATGGCTGTACCTGAAACATGGCGCGCGTGTTGTAGCCGATGCGAATCCAGAAACGACCGTCGAATTGCTTGGCCTTTTTCCAACCCAACGCCCGATCGTCGTGATCACACAACTCTCTCAACTCGACATCGTCAAGACTGCTCGGTCGCAACCGCTGGTCTAGGGAGCCCTGGAGCCTGGCCGCAGGTAAGGGCTTGTTGGATGAGTAGGGAGCCCTAGTTAGAAACCAGCTGACCGACGTGCCATTCACCACGGGACTGAAGAGAACACCAGCTATGGCAAAAGCCTTGGGGGTCGCTTGATCTCCACCCGGAGCCAGATGGGGAAACAGGCGGTGCACGGCATTCTCAAGGTTGGCCAGGGGCGGCAAGTGAGGATCCGGCGTCACAAACTCAATCATCTTCCGCACCGCAATGGCCATGATCTTTCTGCGATGCTCCATGCGAATTGGATTATCCGGAGCCATGGATCGACGCTTGCCAGCTCGCGGGCCCGGGATCTGAACGAGGAGAGTGCCAACGTTGGGGTCAAAGTCCTTGATGACGGCCTCTCGAATAAGGTATCGATGGGCCTCGGCTTCCTCTAAATCTGTCCTCCGCTTGCATCTAGCAGCCATACTCAGGATGGATGGCTTCTGCAGAGCCCGGGGGAGCTCGTGATTCCGCACAAGATGCCTGATGGCGTTCCGCGTCGTGAGGGTCTGGTCCAGGTTGGTGTGGTCCTCGAACCAGTTGACTTTGTTAGCCTCGCAGGTTGCAATAAGTCGATCTTTATCAAACTCCAAAAGGGGGCGGTAGATGTTGATGCCACCATCCTCGGAATCCACCGGCTTGAGAAAAGGCACGTTGGGGTCTCGCTCGTCAGGCGCAAGTCCGGGAAAACGGTCAACGAGACCGTCTGTTGGGTCCGAGCCATAGTCGCCCCAGACACCTGCATGCTTTTCGTCCCGAAAGATGTTGCGCAAGCGGCGCATCTCGCGGAGAGGCGGGTTGAAGCTCAGCGTGGGCCTGGGTTTGAGCTGGTCGTCGAGGAGGCCGCTCTTGTAGATGCCGTGCATATCGTAGCACTCGGGTATTGAGTTGGCTTCGCGGATGCCCTGGAGGCCCCGGTAGCCATGTCCAGCCAGCAGCCGCATCAGGACCGTCTCGTATTGGTCGTCGCGGTGGTGGGCGAAGAAGAGGCTCGTGGCGCCTATAAAGTGGCATGCGTTGCCGAGAGCGCGATATCGATAGGTTCGGGCGAGCCCTTCGAGGTTGGGGAGCTGGGACGGCTCCAGACCCATTTTGCGTTCTTCCTTCCAGGTGAGGGGCGTGATGCCAGCCTTGAGGTCAAACCGGCGCAGCTCCCTGGCGACCATGGCCGCCTCTTCACGGCTGCCGTCGCGTAGTTGGTGGTCGATGACGGTAGCGACAGCCCCGTAGGTGGGGTTGTCGGCGATTTTGATTCCGTGAAAGGTACGTATGAGCTTGGAGAAGAGAAAGGCCATGGCCATGGAATCGACACCACCGCTGACGGCGAGAACTGGTTGCGCCGGGTCAGAGGAGACGTGCAGACGGTTGGTTCTGGTGTTGATATTAGCATACCTATGCGCTGGGGTCGGGCAGAGCGGGCCGTGGGGAACCGCGGCCGGCAGATGGCCTGGACCGCGTCCTTGAACTCGGCGACGGAAATGGGCTTCGGGGCATGATGGAAGACGTTGGCGCGCGTAGCCATTCCATTATTTGTCGAGGGGGGTTTGGACCGCTATGGGCCACGGGGAAGTTGGAGGCCACTGGCGGGTGAAACGGGTGAAGCGGTAAAGGCGAGGGCGGCGGAAAAGTCGGCCTCGTTGAAAGATGAAAAAGTGGTGATGGTGGTTTGGCTGGAGCTCCAATGCCGAGTCGGAGTTGGAGGCAAAGAAAGTCGAGGTGGGATTTTTTAGTGGAGCACCCGCAATCCATCACATGCATGGGTGTCATTGCAGCTGATGCCAGCCAGCCATGGTGAAATGAAATGGCAAAAGGAAAGATATTGTCATAAATACTATTCACATCATGGGCTGCAGTATCTGTATCAGAATCTGCAAGACGTCTTGTGAAGATGAAGAGCATCATGCATCCGTCCTTGTACTGAAATATGCACGACAGCCGGAAGATGAAGAGAGCTAGCCGCGGAAGACGCTACAAGCACCGCGACTGATACATCATACATCAGACGAGATGAGCTGCATTAGCCGGCTCCGTTGGTTGTGCGTTGGGACTTGGAGATGGTTGGATTCACAAGGCTACGGAGGATACTAGATGGAACTAAAAGGACCTGCGACCAAGACGATGGAACAAGGGGTCTCAAGGGGAACAAGGAAGAAGAAGAGGAAGAAGAGGGAGAAGAAGAAGAAGAAGAAGAAGAAGAAGAAGAAGAAGAAGAAGAAGAAGAAGAAGAAGAAGAAGAAGAAGAAGAAGAAGAAGAAGAAGAAGAAGAAAGAGAAGAACAAGAGAAGAAACAAGAAACAAGAAATAGACTGGCCCTGGAGTCTTTGTCGAATCCAGCATCGCGACCAGCCCCTGCTTGCTGCACCATGATTTGTCACTGTGATCCAGGCTTCCGACATGGGAGCAGCACTAGCCATCTTGAAGGCGTCAAGGGCGTGTCGTGTTTGAGAATGCGCATCTGAGTGAATTTTCTCTGTATTGTTCTTGTCCTTGTCCAGTCATTGTTACCGCATCAAAGTGCTAAGAGCGTCCTTGATCTGCGCCTCTCAACTCTATTGCCTTGTTGTTGCTGTCCAAGCGTGCCATCCATCATTCACAAGTCACACCTCCCCTCCATCTCTGCCTCTACTTACATATCTTGACTTGTTTACTTGTTTTCCTCGGCTCCTACTTTTCTCTCCATCATTAACCATCTCTGTACCGACCAGAGCTGCACATCTGCCGCCTCCACCACTCACCACTCGCCATCGCCTGATCAACATCCCAAGCTGGGCTGCATCTGCATCCCATGTGATTGCCAGAGCCGCCACTGCTGCTGGCCCAACTCGACTTGTGCCCGACATTGCCCAATTCTCAACCTGTCGCCCTCTTCCTCGCCCACGATATCTTCATCCTTCATCCTCCATCCTCCATCCTCCATCCTCACCCGCGGAGCTCGAGGGCCGGCTCCCACTCCAACACTCCATGGTTTCCCAGCTCGAGCCCTCGTCCTTCTCCTCCCTCTCTCGCCGCGGGCCCTCATCCGTCGTCTCGCGCAACTCCCAGCCTCAGTCTCAGGCCCAATCGCAGTCGCGCAGCCGCTCCAAGCGCTCCAGCTACAACCGCTCCCACAGCGGCGGCTCCTTGCCCGCGCCGACCAACGAGTTCCCCATCTTCGCCCACAGCGGCGACATTGACATTGTCATCCGCGCCCGCGACGCCCGTCCCGATCATCCGAGCGCCCAGAACCGATACCTCCTCCATCGCCATACCCTCGCCCGCTGCAGCGCCTTCTTCGAGGCTGCAGATGGCATCACGCACCCGCGCGCTTTGCCCAGTGGCCACGAGCTTGCCCGCGTCGGCGAGGATGGCCCCGACGGCACGCCCCGGAGCATCTCGAGATATGAGCTGGATGCCCGTTGTCCCGCCGCCGACGTGCCGCTGCTAGTCCAAAAGGATGACGCCTCCCGTCCCGACGCCCTCCCGGAAGTCAGCTCGTACAGCTCGCGCAGCTCGCGCAGTTCGCGCCCTTCGCTCGCCAGCTATGGCCATCATATGCGCTCCAAGAGCCACGCGCCCTCGACAGCGCCCCAGTCCAACCATGGCTTCTTCCGCTCCGTCGCAAACCTCAGCCTCTCGTCGTCGTCGTCGTCGTCGTCGTCTCATCAGCCGCCTGCGCCGCCCCTCTCCCAGCCCGACCAGGACCTTCTCCGCGACTACGACAACCTCTTCCGCATCTTCTACAACTACCCGCCCATCCTCGACGGCGTCAACGTCGCCGAGGCCTATGTCCAGTGCAAGAGCCTGCTGACCCTCGCCGACCGCTACGATGCGCTGGCCGTCGTTGGTCCCCGCGTCGACCACCACATGCTGCAGTTCCAGTCGCGTCTATGGAAGCAGATTGCCAAGTACCCGATATCCTACATCCGTCTGGGCTACCTCGCCCGCAGCAGGGTCATTTTCCAGGAGGCTCTGATTCACGTTGTCGGCCAGTGGCCCACGGGCGAACGCAGTCTGCGCACCACTCTCCCCGACGCTGTCCTGGACCTCATCGAGGACAAGGTTGACGAGCTGGAGGAGTCGGTGAGCCGCATAGAGGGCCGCCTCTTCCGTCTCAGTCTGACAACCAGCCGTGGCGAGCGTGTCAACCCGAGCTCCAGCTTCCTGGACTGGCTTGCCGTCAGCTTCTTTCGCCAGTGGCTCGTAGACCACACGTCGCCACAACCACCACCAGTCTCCGAGGCGTCATCGTCATCCCGCCGCCTTCCCAGCTCTCGAGATAGTGGCCGTCCCAGCCAGGCCCTTCCGCCTACCGTGCCCTCGCTCTCATCGGCTGGCCACGCGTACCGCATGCTGGGCACGGGCAGCCCGGCGTCTTTTATCGGTCACGACGAGTGCAAGTGCTTCCTCAAGCTGACGCCTGAGCTGTACAGCCGCGACAACCTGCGACGCTTTGAGAAGCGCATCGATGAGCTCAAGTCCATGGCGCGCGAGATTGTGCGCCCGCTCATGGGCAGCGGTCTCGAGCTTGACCTGAATGGTACCAGCCGGACGGGCGACAGCATCATGTACCTGACGTGCACGACGGTGGGGAACCGAGACGTGCCATGGGTGCCGGGGAGTTGAAATGAAAGGGCGGCGACTCAGTCTGATTTGGTTGTGACGTATTTGGGTTGGATATGGCAGATGGATTGGATATGGCAGATGGGATGGAGTGGATATACCCGAGTTTGAACTGGATGGGGGGTGTCTGGATGGAGAGACGATATGGACGGTCTATGATTAATGTACTCGATGTTGTTACGGATACCCCTTGGCTGGATGCTTGTTTGATTTCTCTCTTGTTTCTTCACGTCTTGTATGACGCGCACCTTGTCACATATGCACGAATATAGATGGATGGGTTTATAATGACGGACGGAGATTTCTTCTTATTTTCACTCTGTCACGGCTTCTGTCATGGTGATTCCATGCATCGGCACTGTTGAATGGCCGTTGGTGATTTGCAGATACTTCAACACTGTCATTCCTTGATTCAACACCGTAAACGCCCTAGTCACCCAGCATGTCCTTTCCCACTACATCATAACATCCTACTCACAAGAAACATCCTCCGGCTTCATCACCCAACCAAGACATCCTGGTCGCCCGAAAGGGAACTAACCGTCATGCTCGAGTCCCCATCGCCCTTGCGCCCGGAGAGCCTGCGCTTGACCAGGCTGCCCGACCGCGTCACCGCGAGGCCCTCGCCGCGCACGCGCTGCGACCCGGACATGGTCTCGGCCGTGAGCTGGCCCTCCCAGCTGGCCGGGTACCGCAGCGTCAGGTCGCCGCTGAGCGACTTGTGGCTGGAGCGCAGGTCGGCGAGGGCGCGCGTGGCGGAAGTCGTCCACTGGGGCTCGAGCAGCTCCAGGCGCGTGTCGCCGCTCTTTGTGTCGGTGGAGAGGCGCGGGGCCGAGGAGCCGTCGAGGACGGGCCGTACGCGCAGCTTGAGGTCGCCCGAGGTGGTGGACAGGTCGGCTTCGGCCGAGGAGGCTACGTCGGCGGTGAGTTTGCCCGAGGTCGAGGTGATGCGGACGCGGTAGTCGCGCGGGGGGAACTTGCCGGTATCCAAGGGCTCGCGGACGGTCATGTCGCCCGAGACGGAGCGGGCGTGGAGCGTGGCGGGTTGGGGACGGTCGGAGTCGGCGGGCTTGGGGATGGCTTGGACGTCCATGTCGCCCGAGGTGGTGTCGAGCTGGAGGAGGTCGAGCAGCGGGAACCAGCCCGAGATGTCGCCGCTGGCGGTGCTGACGACAATGGAGCGCGAGCCGAGCGTGTAGGGCGTCACGTCCATGGCGTCTCTGATGCCAAACGAGGGCGTCGCGACGTGGCCCGAGACGGACTTGAGCGACGTGCCTCGCGCGGCAGTCAGCGTGAGGCCCTCGTGGAGATTGACGTCGAGCTGGGTTGCGCCAATGTTGAGCGACGAGACGACGGCCTGCTCGGGAACGAAGACGGTGATGCGCATCTGGATGCAAGGGGCCTCGTTGGCAGAGCCCCAGTCGACTTTATCTGGCGTAGTGACCTTGAAGTGCTGCGCGTCCTCGTCAAACTCGACGTCAGCACGGAGATGTTCGTCGTTGGAGATGACTTCGAGGTCAATGTGGCCTTGGGATCCCTTGTCCACGGGCACCAGAATGATTTGGCCGCTGACATTGGGCGACCAGCCGCGCGGGAGAGAGGAAACATTCTTAATCTTCTGCTCGACTTGCAGACTGCGGTCCGAGGATTGCAGACGGACTTTGCTGTTGATCTTGGGGAATCTGTGCGGCGAGTTGCGACAGCCGCGGCCGGACTGCCACTGCAAGTCGCCGTCGGCCATGGCGGGTTCCTTGATGGGATGCGGATGGTGCTGAGCATGTTAGCCTAGGACGAGATGGCAAGGGATCTCTAAAAGGTACAAAGTAAGTGCCAATGCCAGTGGTGCTGGTGATTATGGCGGAAATGACAGACAGCACAATGAGCACG
This sequence comes from Pseudonectria buxi, assembly GCA_003693545.1. Lineage (NCBI taxonomy): Eukaryota > Fungi > Ascomycota > Sordariomycetes > Hypocreales > Nectriaceae > Pseudonectria > Pseudonectria buxi. The sequence continues at coordinate 103,346 of QUZG01000154.1, forward strand.
GCGAGCATTGTCTTGAGACGCCTGCGCAGGGCGTTGTCGGCGTGAGGACCCTTTATGGGCTGCCAGTGCGGCGGCAGAGCGTGGGAATCAGCACGACGACTCATGGATTCGGGATCGCGGGCGAGCAGCGGTTGATGTTCATCTTGATGTTGGTCGGGACGCCTCGCAGCGGGCGACGTTGTCAAAAACGGTTGTTGAGAAGCCGTGTAAGCAGGCGGGGGGGCGTCGCCATGATGGCGGCTTGACGACGTGGCTTGCGGCTCGTCATGGCGCGGCGCAAAACTGCCGCCTTTGGCTTTGGAGTCGTCGTAGTTTGGATCGGCAACGAGGCGGTTGGGCGAAACGGGCTGGCGCATCGGGGATGACGCCGAGGACGAGGCAAAGTAGCCGTCGGTGGGCGAGAGGGCGTCGTCGTCTGCCGAGTAGGCGTTGGAGGATGGCGCCGCCATGATGCTGATGATGCTGATGNNGCTGATGATGCTGATGATGCTATACAAGAGGCTTGGGGAGGGGAAGGATTAATGAATGGGAAAACAGCTTCACAGACGTGGACCACCACCGCTTGCACCAACAGATGGCGTGAACAAGGGTCTCACAGATGCAGCCTGCTCGTCGTCAGCCGTTGCGTACGTATGCTTGCACCCTCCCAACCATCTCGTATCTGATCTGGCTTGGATGGTGGGCAAATACGACTGGAACCAATGCTTCTGTTGGCTGCCCTATAATCTGGCCATGTGAATCGTCAGCAAGAAAAGGACTATTTCTTGATATCCTACAATCCATCTGTCACTGGTATCTCCTAACCATGGATACAGAATCCAGAGATGCTTCGTTGCTCCGAAATCCAAAAGAACCCCCCCCCCCCCGGCTCATCATCTACACTTGCAGCTTCCTCTCCTGTCCAAGCTTGTTCTCGCTTGGCGTCAGCACTGCATCCCCGCCGCATCACGAGCTGCACCATGACGACGGCTCAATTGCGACGCCAGCATCATCACTCCGTCTTGCCAGTGCAACCTCGATATCAAGCCTCCAACTTACTCGCCTACACTCTTGTAGGGCTGCTGCTCACGCACTTCATCATGGATGGACATTGTGTAAATCGTTGCTTCTTCACCTCCAGCTCTTTACTGCCCTGATCCAACATGTCTGTCCACCTATATCTAAATCGCCAACTCCAACCAAGAGAAAAACGACAATGCCATGTACAAAGGAAATCGGTGGCTGTTGGCTTTCCCTCCCCCTTGCTGTGCTGCACCCTGTTGGTGTCTTTTTTGGTATTTCCCTTGCCTTCAATCCCCTCCATGCCTCCCCTCCAACGCCTGCGCCCGTATTCTGTATGCGATATCAAGATGCCATCTGGTCCGTCCCCAAGCACGACAGCGCATGGCGCCACCTCCACCTAGCTCAACCCCAGCATTCTCTTCGAGTTTTCATACACCACCCACGTGATGCTCAGTGCCGGTGCCACCTTGAGCAGATTCGGCGTCAGGCCCTTGTACAGCCCACGGTATCCCTCCCGCTGAATCGTCTTCTGCGTCACGTCCCATATTCCCGTGTACGTGGCGCTGTGCATCACCGTCCCTTGGGTCTGCAGTCGCGTTCGGACGACGTTGAGCGGGTACACCACACTCGCGCCAAACGCTCCCGACGTCGCTCCGATGATGCCCGTCGCAATGTTGCCCAGCTGCACCTCGTCGTCGTGGATGCCGTACTTTTTTGAATAGTAGTTCTTGTACGACTTCTTGAGCAGCTCAAAGGTGCCCATGTCAATCGCGCTGTAGGGGAACATGCCCACAAGACCCATGGTCAATCCGCGGTAGCAGGAGCGCATCCCGCCATTGGCGTACATTTTGAGAGCCGTCTGTCGAATCAGAGCCGAACCCTTGAGCCCGCCCTTGACCGTCTCGCACTGCAGGCGGAATTTGAGTGTGTCCAGAGGATACACGCATGCTCTGTTGGTGTCTGTTAGCATGTAACCACTGCGCAACAAAACGGAGACGTGACGTACTGTGCAATCATTCCGGCGAGGCCACCTGCAGTGAACTTGGAGTACGAATTGATCCTCTTGGGGTCTCCGTGGCCTTCCAAGTTGGCGAGAGCTCGCTTTGCGGCTTCATACGACCCAAACTTGATGGCCGTCTCTGGCATAATCTTGATCACATTCAAGCCATTGCCTAGTCCTTGTTAGTTATTCCGTGCCCTCGGGCCATACGGGTCCGCGCCAAGGTGACATACCTGCAAAGAAGCCTCGTATTCCTCCATTGGTATACACGTCCCCAACAGCGTCCCGGAAAGGCCTCGACGCGTTCTTGAGGGCCGCAATGGGACGGCCCTGCTTGATGGCCGCCAGCGCCGTCTCAGCACTGCTGGTAGTGTTGACGAGTAGATACACCTTGAGCCGATCGAGCGGAGCAGTCGCTGTCCGCGATACTCCGCCGGCAATGGCACCCGCGACGAAGTAACCTGGATCAGGGATAAAGTCTGTCAGTGTATACTTCTTGTGCTTTAGAGCTCCGGCATGAGTTTGTCCGTGCATGGCATCGTCGGTGTGTTGTGACGAGGCCTCGGCCACCTCGTGCGGTTGCGTGGCCGTGCCTTGTTGGTTGGTGTACTTTGTCGCCGCGGCGGCGGTGGCAGAGATGTCGTCCGTCATCTCGTCGGTCCTCGGTGGCGTATCGAGGGCCGAGCTGGGTGTTCCATCGGGGCGATTTGTGGCTGGAGGATCGGGAAAGGTTCTGGGAGTATCGAAAGGAAATGCGACTCTGAGAAGAGAGCCGAACAGGGCTGTGAAAAGGGAGCGGAAGCCGTCCGTACCTAGGCCTTCTAATGTCTCCTCGCTCACTATTGAATCGCCCTCGGGGGTCACGCTGACCACGGAGTAGTAGAAAGAAATGACGGCATGTAGCTGGGATTCGTGGTCATGCGGCGGCATGAAGAGCAAAAAGTCTCTGGAACACTCGTTGTTAGCTGCCATCTGTAATCGCAAAGGGCATCTGATGCCAAGGTGGGTCGCAATCTCGAGATTTGGACATGCAAAGTAGTGGGCAATTCTGCTGCAAGGAAAAGGACATGAAGAAAGAGGGCTGCACGGTCAAGTTGGTCAACTAACCTCCATTCCTCAAACGTGATGAAGCCGTCTTCGTCCTGATCAATGTCGTCGAAAAAATCCGTCAAGCGCCGTTTCGGCACGTTGAGGCCGGCCGTGTGGAAAGCAGCCTGCAGCTCCTTCTTGGCCAGCTTTCCGTCTCCGTCCCTATCGATGGAGCGGAAGAGGATAAAGAGCTGTCGTTCTGCCCTTTCGACAAATCTGCGAAACTCTGCCATCCAAAGGTCCATCAGCAAGCATGCTTCCGCCGGGGGTGCAGCATACAAGGGGGGCCATACCGTGGTATTGTATTTTGCCATCGTGGTTCATGTCCACTTCGTCGATGATGCGCTTGAGCATGTCGTCTGCGTTCTTCATGGCTGGAGAGAGGCTGTCAGCACGAGGGGCCGGCATCCACGGACGCACACCGTGGGCGGCACGGCATGGCACGGCAGGGCTCACGATGGTCAATCCTGCGCAGGCCCTTTTGTAGGCCCTTGAAGTCGAGTTCGCCGTGGCGATCGGGGTCCAGGCTGGCCCATAGTTCCTCGACGCGGGCATCGCGCTGGTTCTGCGGCTCGTCAAAGTCGTGCTCGACCTCGACGGCCAGCTTCGACAGGGTCATAGCGGCGGCAGCGGCGGAGGCATATCTTGCCGGGCAATCGGCGGCGGAGGGCGAGTAATAACGGTACGAGGTAGGAAGTCGCCTATATCGAGATCATGGTTGAGCCAACTCGGCTTGGCTGGAAAACCGGTCTTCTCGCGGGGTTGCAGCAGCCAAAGCAGAGGATGACGAAGGTCCAATTGAGCTTGGCAGCCGGCTTCGCTTCGCAAAGTGCTGCCAGCTGCCAGCCAGTGCCAGCCAGTGCCGGGTGGAACAAAGCCAAGCCAAGCTGCGCTATCAGCGCAATCAGCGCAATCAGAGCAATCACAGCGCGTCCATTATGCCTAGCGCTGCCGGAAGGACCCGCCGCCGCCATGGGGCCCTCGCCTTTTCTCGGCTCAAGGGGTCCTCAGCTAGCAAATCCATTCAAATCCATTCCAATTCATCGAACCCATTCAGCTCGGGCTGCTGTTTTGCGCTGCATTGTTCCACAAGACGAAAAGGATATTCACGGCTATCAAATACACCGTTACGTGCTGGGAAGCTACAGTATCTGCAAGGACAATCTCCAACCTGTGGCTGAGGCTAAAATGATGCTGCTCAATGTGGCGCAAGCACGTGAAAAGCCATCCACCTACGTAATTTCCACGTAGCCTCGCCGAATCAGCCACACCTCAAGCCCCATCCTCTCAGAGCTGCTCAGCCTTGTCCTTTCTCTCTGTTCTGTCGACAGCCAGCCCGCCTCATGCTGCTGCTCTCTGCCGAATCATCTTCCCGGAAACCGTACCGATCTCAGGTCTCCCTGATCTCAACGTCAAACGTGTAGACCCTTGGCTGCCACACGGTCAAGGCGTCTTCCCGGCCTTGTCCGGCTTGAAATGTCGGCCAACTTCTGGGACTCGACCCAACGGCGCTTCTGGCAGTTTTCCAAGGAACAGCTGGCGTCGATGCGCCTGAAGCTCGAGGAGGACAATGCCGACATCGTCCGCATGTTTCCACTGCCCCAGCAGAGGCACCTGTACATCTACTTCAATCAGCGTAAGCCTTGCGCCCATCTTCCAATCTATTTGCCAATGGACTGACGGGTTTGCTTTGTTAGAGCTGAGTAAATTAGCAAAGCGTCTCAATATTCGACAACAGGCCCTGGCCACAGCCCAGGTCTACATCAAGCGTCTCTACTGCAAGGTCGAAATCCGCCGCACGAATCCGTATCTCGTCATCGCCACGGCCCTCTACCTAGCTTGCAAGATGGAGGAGTCGCCGCAGCACATCCGACTTATAGCCACAGAGGCGCGCCAGCTGTGGCAAGACCTCGTAGGCGTCGACACCTCCAAGCTCGGAGAGTGCGAGTTCTTCCTTATCAGCGAAATGAGCTCGCAGCTCATCGTCCACCAGCCGTACCGCACCATCACCGCCTTACGAAGCGAACTACACCTAGTAGAAGAGGACGTCCAGCTGGCCAAGTCGGTCATCAATGATCACTTCATGACCGATCTCCCGCTGCTCTATCCTCCGCATACCATCGCCCTCGTGGCCATTCTTCTGGCCCTAGTGCTGCGACCCAATAACTCGGTGCCCGGGCAGAGCGCATCCGTGGCTGCCGCCGGCCTCGCGGCTGCACAGGCGGCTCTAAGCCAGGCACAGGGTCGGATGGGGCAGGGGGTGTTGCCGGACACTGGCAGCTCCGAGACGAAGGAAAAGCAGGAAGCTAGAGTCTCGAGAGTGCAGCGCTTCGCAGCGTGGCTGTCGGAGAGTAACGTGGATATTGCCTCCATGGTGGACGCAACTCAGGAAATCATCTCATTTTATGAGTGTTACGAGCAATACAACGACAAGCTCACGCGAGAGCAGATCAACCGATTCGTCAAAGCCCGCAGTCTGGACAAGTAGGGAGAGTAAAGTCAGGGTTGGGCGAAGGTTGTCATGGAGAGCCTGTACCGAGCCATACGGCGTAGTACGGGTTGACTGTTGAACGAACATATTATTATTAGCATCGGTATGGAGTTTTGGGCTTTTTCTGGGAGTCTGCAAAACGATGGGCATGGGCAGGTTTCGGCGTAAAGGTATGGGCATCTGTTTTGGTGTCAGTCTCGGCAGTTGTCTTGGGTCAGCATTTTCATTTCAGGAGATGTTGTTTGAGATTGACAATGTTTAACAAGAAAAGCTTGTACCTCTGGCGAAATACTATTGGCAAAGGTTGGGCATTCACTGCTTTTCCAACCGACAATACCTGTAAATGTATGGGAATAATGTACAACCAGTACCACCTGCTAGGCGGCTAGGGGATTACCATTGCTTCTGCCGTGGTGAATGAGTCAATTGAGAGCGAGGAGCATATCTACCATTCCAATACAGAAAGATAAGACTGCTAGCTCGAACTAGAATTCTTCTTGGATTTTGTACAGTGGAGTTGCAAGATAAACGACAGTTATCGACATCCGAGTTAACGGATTGTGAACCGTGTGATGATCCATATCATGATGTTAGGAGTTATTCCGACAGAGCTATTAGACGGTTAGCTCAAAGTCTACCTATAGTCTAGTAACACAGTTGCCTATCATCTTGTATCGTTTAGGTAGGCCACGTAAATGTCTGATTCTTTGCAACGTACTGTAGGTCGAACCAGAATTCTTCTTGGATCTTGTAGTAATAGCGAATTTCTCATATCTTGCAGCTACCCGGGAGTCTGACATGTCGGGTTTCAAGCAGTCTACTAACTAACCCCTGTTCCCTTGGCAGCAAGATTTTGCCGTCTTCTCTCAAAATATCGACCACTTTCCTCAGGGTTTCATGCGACCTTTCATGTAGATTTTGTTTAATGTTACCCATATCTAGGTTCTGCGTAGTAGCACACAGCGGCAATATCGCTAGAGGGTGTGCTGCTCATCCATTTCTACGTGATGGAGATAGTATTTTTGATAACCGAGTTTCGATGGCACGAGAGCATGGTTATTACTATTTGCTGCTCGAGGGTTACTTGTGTAAATATTTGTGTTGTGAATAAGAAACATCCCTCAGCCCGGCTTTTGTAAAACTTACAAGGCACCAATGGGCAACCAACAAGTAAGAATGACGAAATCCGGCCCTTAGGTTTCTTCTCGAGACAAGCACTTGTCTATGCAGAAGAAAACAAGAAACTTAACTGTTCTTTGCCACTCGTTTTTTTCTTTCGACGGCCAGAGGTAATACAAGCTACCTGCATCTACGGCATATGTAGGCATTGTCCTGTATGACCGAATTAGAACTTGCGTCCCCGCCGTACGTTCTGCCGGGGCATTTGCGTGTTAATGGGGCTCAACGATAAAAGGAGATAACTCGGCCGTACGCGAGTACGGGAGAGGTTCCTGGTTGTCGACTTCATGCCGTTGCGGGCTAGGCCGCAACATCCGCAACATCGGCATCGTCAGTGACTAGGCTCTACCAGACTCACAGACTCTGGCCCTCCTCGGCACGGAGGTGTCTTTGACTAGAATAGAAAGGCGTGTCATAGCCCATGCTGACAGTTGTGGACTTGTCAGATGTGGGCTGTTACTTGCTGGAAGTGGCTCTGGCAATGCTTACATGCCCGACAATTGTGGAACTCGCGAGATGCCATGTTGCCGGCCTGCAATTCTGCGTAGATGCATCCTGGACTTTTGGAAAAGGATGGTAATAGAGATTGATAGGAGCATTGGTTGCGGACAGAGCTTTAAACCCAGCATTCAAACTGTATCATGGCTCTTTGAACTAAAGCTTGTTGTCAACTAGCTCATTGACACTTGGTTACTACCAGACATGAGAGCGAAATCATCGAGACATGTGGAGACAGTAAGCAGAAGCCTTGTATAGCCACTCTGACATGGATTTGCAAGTTGGACCCCTGTTGCAACCAAGACCGTCTCTGCTTACTCTCGAGATTCATGTCCGTCTCATCTCTAGCAGCCCGGGACGACCTCCGTTCGTTTCGGTCGCCTAGTCGGAGAGTAATGGCTATCATCATGTATAAAAGCTTCCAAAATGCCAACCAAGAAAGAGAACTAGTTGTCTCGGCAGTCAAAGCAACTCAGTAAGCTACCCGTTCACTCCAGGAGTGTGTTGTACCTGCTAACACGTCTACAAGTTCATTTCATTACGGAACCTAGCAGGCTAGCGTTACGTCCCAGTCATGGCAGTACCTTCGTTTAGAGCTTTCGTGCTCTTTGCTCTTTTGTTATGCTGTTTCTTCAGTGGTGTGCCTGGTGCACCTACGAGCCAGGTGCAGCAAGGGTCGGAGGAGCAGGACAGTCAAGGAGATGTCTCGAACAACAACGCCTTTGGGCTTCGCAGCATTGTCGAGGCGTACCTATCCCCTCGGTCCTTCAACAATCTAGCTTCCCGTGAGCCCGCCACTGTCGAAACCTCGGGTGCCGTTCACGCGGCCGCCCGCGTGAGGCCCGGAGCGAAGAGACCCAGTAAGCTGGCTCCCGGTCACAAATCCCCCCTTCGGAAACCTGGAGCCAAGAAGCGACCTCTCACGAAAGGACCTGCTGGGAGGCGGCCCGCGGCGAAGCTTCCCGGGAAAACCAGGCCGGCTGGAAGACCTGGGAATAAGGCACCTCTCAGAAATGTCCCTGGCAAGAAAGCACCCGTCAAGAAGCCCGCCAAGAAGCCCGCAGCCTGCAAGATTGGCCATGGAAAAGGGAGAAAGGGCAGAAAGGGTGGAAAGGGAAAGCGCGCCGATGCATGCGGCGCCGATCAAGTGGGAGCGTACAAAGGGCTGGGGATCAAGAAGGACAAATCTCTCGAGTCGAGAAAGGTCAACGGCAAGCTGATAAAGAACGTCCTGTTTACAAGCTTCATCACGCTGGGAGCTGACGCCGGCCCTCTTTCTGACGGACACGTCGTTGCCATTGCTGCCGACGCATGGCACGAGGTGCGCAAGATCATGCCCAAGAATCCGCCAACTGTCATGACCATCTTTGCCTACGAGGACAAGATTATCCTGTCGAGCTCTCAAAACTCAAAGTATGCTCTCACCCAGGATCCAGACAAGCACGAGGCGAAGGAGTACCTCGCAATCGCCGAGGAAGAGTGGGCGAAACAGGGAAGAGAAAAGGTCAATCCAGACGACGACGGCCCCAAGCATGGAAACCTCGAAAGATGCGGAGAGTTCGGAGTCACCCATATGTGGGAGCGAAAGTTCCACCCACAGCGAATTGCGAAACTGCCCAAGAAGCCGCGTGTCATGACAGTTTCCGACAAGGAGACGGTGTCGAAGACAGTTGGGCCCATGGCGCCTTGCACACGCACCGAAGACAATGTGAGTTCCGTGACCTTTGCAATGGCCTTGAGGGACCGAGACAAAATGCAGAAAAAGAAGCTGACTTGTTATAGCGCGGCGGACGGCCAGGATATTGGGGAGATTGTGCTACCTACGTTGATGTCGCAGGGTTCAACTACCTGCCCCTGGGCACTGTACCAGATCACAATTATCGCTTGGGTGATTACAAGATCTCTGAAATACCTTTGGGTGGCAAGGATATCACCATAACTGTCTAGGTCGGGAATGGTTCCAGTAATGATCTAGAGGCTGGGAGGTTGGGGCATGTACGATGTATACTGAGCGACGGTGTGGGTTTAGGATGGTCATCATGTTCAAGAAGCGAGAGAAAAGTGCTGCGGGCAGCATAGTTGTTGAAAAAACATGATATTCTATCCATTTTGTACATGAACACACTCTCATCTCGAAAGAACCCTAACAGTTTCAATGCCATCAGAGTAGATCTACTGCCATCTATCTGCCTCTTGGGCTTGAATGATGCGTACCGGTATATCAGATCCAACACCCAGCCTTTCCCTATAGCTACAGCACATTTGTTGAAGAAACATGATATCCCTTCCATTTATACATGAACACACCCCCATCTCGAGAAAGGCCTAACGACTTACATACAAACAGCATAGATCTAGTACCATCTATCTATTCCCCGGATTTGAATGACGCGTACTTGAATATCAGTTCCAGCACCAAGCTTCTCCATATAGGTTACATCACCGTCGCCCCATTCGTCCCCTGAAACTCGGTTAAAAAGCTCAATCTGAACAAGGCGTGGTACGTGTGCTTGATAGTTTTTTATCAAAGAGCGAACCAAGTCTGCAACTGCTAGGTCCAGATCGTTCAAGCCGTTCTCGTCGACGTCCTGGCACCCCCGGTTGTTCCCGTCCTGGCAGATCAAATCGTTACAGAACGTGATGCTCTCCACGTTGGGCGGGAGTGTATGCTCAAAAGGCTCGAATGGCTCCACGTCATAGCCCAAGTAACACATGTATGGGACTTCGAGATGCCTGATGCTGTCAAACTTGGAGAGGCCTTGCAGTGAGCCAACCGGTTCAACCTCTGGCTCAAACAGCATCCCCGCTATAGGCGCTAATAGGGGTGTAATGTTGAGGGCCAGGCTTTCAAGAGTGCTGCGCACAGTTGATATCGTGGTAACAACCTTGTCGAGATCCAGAACTTCTTCGGGAGATGGACGATTGATTTGTCCAATGCAAATGTCCCAGCGAAGCGATTTGAGGTTGGTGGTAAGTGTGAGTATTTGGGCCAGGTAGGGTTCGCACAAGCACCTCACGTCTAGTGATGTAAGGTGCTCAAGACGTGGCACCTCTGCCGGCCACTTGAACGCTACCGGGTTGTCGATCCAAGCTCCGAGATGCTTGGCTTTGGGTAGATAGAAGAGAGGCATGGCGTCTGCGTATGTGTGGGTGTTTTTGATACAATGCTGGTACTTTTTGATATACGACATGTATTCAACGCGCTCAAACTTGGGCAGGCCATGGTCTGATGGGTCCAGCATACTTGATTGAAAGATTTTCCCAATCAATTCACAGCCATTAATGAAGTTACTGCCGATTTCGAGACGTTCGACATTGGCAAGCCGCGATAGTAGAAGAGCAGCGAATGCATCCATGTTGCCGGATTCTAATCGATTGATCCACAGGTCAACATAGGGCAACCCGGTGCCTTTGATGACGGCTTTGAAGCCATCGAGTGCGATACTGGTGGTGTCAATGGTAGGAACCGGTTCTCTCCATGGAAAATGAGTGCCTCGCAGGGCAACACTGCGGATGTGCTTTGATAGCTCGGGCCGCGAGAGTAACGTCTCGAGCAGAGGGACAAGCGGAGGCGTATTGTGCTCATCCCATGTAAAGTCGAGGCTGGGGTAGAGCAAGGGCTCAAAGCAATGACGCAGGTCTTTGCTAACAAGAGAGAGTGCAGAAATATCGGGCAATGGCAGTGACTGAAGAATGGAGAGGTTGATCTCGGTCGGACAGCAAGTGAAAAAGGCCATGTTGTCGACTGTCGGTCATGTGACGAATGGCTGTTTGTAGACACTGATGAAAGTGTGACAAGTATGGCGGAGATGGCTTCTTTACAGGCCGGAAGAGTAAAGAACGAGGTTGAGTGAGTTGGATTCTCACTTCTCATGGAAATAGGCAGCACAAACATACATAGTAAGCGTAGTAATAGGGTTATCAATTGTGAAAGAGAAGAGAGTGGGGTCGACATACGCTTTAGTGACAAGAATGCTGCTAATATTAGAACATGCTGTCAGCAATAGACGCTTCTTCCAGCACTTGTTGAATCCTTGACCTGAATAGATGGAGCTGAGAGCCAGGATTAGATGTCAACAATGGATCAACTTCAAGTCACAGGTCGGGCCGTTTATGCGGCCTCGGTTCTCTAAATCATCTCGCTATCACGCCGCATTCCCACATCGGGAACGTCAGAGTTGCCAATAGCAACTTGCAGTCTAGAGCCATGTAACCTATTGCTAGTACGGACATTGGAAGCACTTCTTTCTGTCCTCTACTGTCGACAAACCGTTGGTAGACGTGCAAGTGGTGTCTATACGCTTAAATGCTCGCTACGGTTATGGCGTCTCTGATTTCTAACCACGATACTTGAAAGCTCGGTAAAATAATGTGTTGTATACAGTCACCATAGATGCCCTTTCCGGCAAGCTCAGTTGGTAGTTGGGTTATGCCTCAAGACCTACACTGCAGCTGTAAGGATAGCCCAAGCTTTGCAGAAGTGCGTCCTTGGCCTATATTCCATATCTACTAAGCAATGTTGCTCCGGGAGCTCACCATGGCCAGAATGGTTGCAACAAGCCGACATTCCCATCTAATCAAAAACCGCTTCTCTCCTGCATCACGATCGGTGGCTAATGCAGGAGAAAACTCGACCTTGCATTCTCTATCCTTTAATATCCGAGCATCTCTCAGCTGGTCAATCATGACATGACTGGGTCCTTGGATGGTATCATGTCCTTGACCGATGCTCTCACATGTGTCTCTGAAGTTGGACAATCAACTTCCTAACAAGATATCAGAGTGCAACCGCGGACAGGGGATCCAACTACCCATGCGTCCATCTGCCTTGGCCAAGCGGGGTAAACGGACCTACATGCAACGGTGAATAGATCATCTTGAGCCTAGCTTGGAGTTGGCACCATGCCGAGGCCGTCATCGCCCACGCCGATCCCAGGGTGCATCATGATCTACTATAAGCCACCAATCATGCCTTCTCGTCGTCTTAACGCGCCTATCGTGTGCCAACTGCCTCGCTCCCACTTTGACCCGAAATTAAAGATGCACTCTCTAGGATCTAGACGATGGTGCCATCTCCCCGCTTGAAATATTGAGATTGTGAATACGCCCAGAACCGCATTGTCTTTAACCCGAAGATCAATGCCACGGGGATTTAACCCCCACGAAATTCTTCATCAGATGCAGCGCGTATATAAGAAGACCAAGCACTCCTTTACCCTGGGTCCTCTCTCTCCAAGCTTCTAGTCATTCCTTATTTAATCGTTTAATGACACGCTCTCACATAATGTGGCCTTCCTTGGCCTGTTGGCTATTAGCCGCCTCCACCTTGTTGGCAGAGCCAGCGCTATCAAAAGCCGTCAATACAAGCTCCTCAGCAACAGTCAGTTGGCTTGGAAAGAAGCCTGACTACAACTCGGGAACAACCTTTGGCGTACCGTGGCAGAAAGGAAAGCATTTCCCCAAGAGCACGAAATTCACTGCTTCGGGCGCACCCAGCCAAAAGATCAATCTCCAATCCTGGGTGACCGGATATTGGCCCGATGGCTCTGTAAAGTGGACAGGGCATGCCATTCCAGCTGATGAAAATGTACACGATGAGTACACGGTGACGGCATCAACTGCTGCCTCCAATTCGACTGCATCCGCTGGGGGCGGTAAAGCCGCTTCGTCCATTGTTGTCAGTGACTCTTCCAAAGAAATCAGCGTCAACACGGGAAAGATCACCGTCGTTTTCCCCAAGAGTGGAAACACTCTGGTAGAGAGCATCACGACCAAGGGCGGAAAGAAGATTGGTCAAAATGGAAGACTGGTCCTTCAATCTCAATCCTCCATTCCTGACACCTCCGACGCCCGCGGGAACACTTCCACCAACTACATCGACTCCGAAAGCCACATTGACAAGGTCTCCATTGAGAAGCTCACCTCTGTTAGAGCATTGGTGACGGTTCGGGGAAAGCACCAAGCCGTAGGCGATGCATCACACGAAGAATGGCTGCCGTTCGTTCTGCGCTTCTACCTCTATGCCAACTCCGAGTCTGTCAAGATCATCCACAGCTTGGTTTTTGACCTCAAGGTCGAGAAAGACTTTATCACAGGGATCGGCATCCGCTTCGATGTACCGTTGGATGGCGAGGAGCTGTATAATCGACATGTACGGATTGCGGGCGTTGATGGTGGCCTCTTGAACGAAGCCGTCAAGGGTATCACTGGGCTCCGAAGAGACCCTGGCGAAGCTGTCAGAAAGGCTCAATATGACGGCAAGGAGCTTCCAGACATCTCCACATGGGATACGAGGGTCTCTTCCCGCATGCATTGGATACCTGCGTGGAACGATTACAGCTTGAGTCAGCTTTCGTCTGATGGTTTCACGCTCAAGAAGCGAACCGAAGCTGGCCAGAGCTGGGTAAACATTCCAGGAGGTACCCGTGCAGGAGGGCTTGCATATCTCGGTGGCGCCACTACCGGAGGTCTTGCAGTTGGCCTGCGTAACTTTTGGAAGATTTACCCAACCGGCCTCGACATCTCTCAAGCTGCTGAGAAGGTGGGAAGCATCACAGTATGGCTTTACTCCCCTTCGGCTGAGCCTTTGGATCTCAGGCCCTATCACGACGGGCTAGGGCAGGAAACCTACAAGAATCAGCTCGATGCTCTTGAGATTACCTATGAAGACTGGGAGAAGGACTTCGACACCCCCTATGGCATTGCAAAGACGAGCGAGATTTATCTGGTTGGCTTCGAGTCAACTCCACCCAGGGACACCCTCTCTGAATGGGTTGACCGTGTAAACAACCCCCCAGTCCTGGTGGCTAGTCCCGAGTATATCCGGGATTCCAAGGCTCTTGGAACATACTGGGACTTGCCAGACATGTCGAGCGAGAAGTCAAAGGCTCTGGAGAGCAACATGGACTTTCTGGCAAAGTTTTACCAGGAAGAGGTCGAGCAGCGCAGGTGGTACGGCTTCCTGGATTTCGGAGACTTCATGCACACGTACGATCCCGATAGACACACTTGGCGCTACGATATCGGCGGATATGCCTGGGACAATTCGGAGCTATCGCCTGACCTCTTTTTCTGGATCTACTTCCTTCGAACTGGGCGCGAGGATGTGTACAGGTTCGCCGAAGCCATGACACGACATACTGGCGAGGTTGATGTTTATCACATCGGCAAGTGGAAAGGACTTGGCACTAGGCACGGCATTCAGCATTGGTCTGATAGTGCTAAGCAGGCCCGCATCTCGCAGCCTCAATTCCGCAAGTACTTCTTTTACCTCTCCGGGGGAGATGAAAGAATTGGCGAGCTCCTCGAGGAACTCCTGGATACCGACAAGACGTACGGCATCCTCGACCCATCGAGAAAAGTACGCACTGATGGTTGGAAGCCCAAGCCAAACTCGCCAGTTGCTTTTGGGCTGGGAACAGATTGGTCGGCCCTGGCAGCTGGATGGCTCATCGAGTGGGAACGCCGCGGCCCACGGTGGGAAGAGACCAAGACCAAGCTCACCAACACTCTGACCGGAATCGCCACTCTGAAGAACGGTTTCGTTACTGGGAACGGTCTATACAATCTCCAGAACTGGACCCTTGGGCCTCCTCCGACTGACCCGGACAACAAGGGCGTCGTTGGCGTCTCGCACCTGTCAGCCGTATTTGGATTGCCCGAGGTGGTGTCCGAGACGATTGAATATTACGGCTCTAGCCTACCAAAAGGTTTCAAGCAGGCCTGGCTCGATTACTGTTACTATTATGAGGCGTCCAAGTCGGAGCAAAAAGCTAGATACGGAGCCGACTTTGGCAACGCAAACCTTCACCAAGGCCATTCCCGACTCACGGCGTACTGGGCTCACGAGATGAAGAACGCGACGATTGCGAAGCGAGCATGGACTGATTTCGCCCGGGATGGTTTCTCGGACGAGTCTCCATGGAAGACAGTTCCAGTAAACGGCAGCGACGTCCTGGTTGCAGTGAATGAGGCCGACTGGATTTCGACGAATGGTGTTGCCTTGTATGGACTTGCAGCTATCCAGAACTTGGCTTTGGTTCCGGATGCCCTGAACAAATAGGGAGTCAGTAGAGGCTGGTGACTAGACGTGTTTGATTGGATTTTTATTTTCTTTCACCTCACTCTGGGCTTAGAACAGCTCGTTGGTGATACCATGGTTTCAGATCCAAGGATTCCCAGGTCTTTATAGTTTAAATATTATCTTCTATTGTATTGATATACCCCTGATCGACTAGTCAAGCTTGTCTTGGTTCTTTTCTTACCCAAGAACTACATATTAATATCAAATGTCCTTTTATTCACTGGTGTGCATACTACTTCGTCTTTGGTACATGTACGTAGGAAGTGAGCTCCCTACATCTTGGTATATGTGCCGGCACGGAAATAGACGATTTGTCCCTCCGTCTCTACGAGACTCGTGGGGAAAAAGGTCAATACGCGACTCTGAGTTACGTTTGGGGCGACTCCCACAAACCATACATGGCTCTTCAGCGTAACCTGGCTCAATACCGCCGAGACATTCCGTTTGACGACTTGCCATATACCATTGCCGATGCCATAGCTTTGGTACAGCAGATGGGTATCAAATATCTGTGGATAGACGCGTTTTGCATCGTGCAAGATCCACCAGAGGACAGGGCGTCTGAAATCGCCAAGATGTCAGATATCTACAGGAACTCACTTGTGACCATCTCAGCAAGCAGCCAAGGCGTCGGGTGTCAGTGAGGGTTCCAGGGAACCGCGGGATTCCATAAGAGGACTGATGGGGTGCAGCTCCAAACTCGACATAGGCGTCCCTGGAGACGTTAGAGGTCTGATGATTTGGATGGACCGGCACAGGCAGAACCCTGCGTACGCCGACAGCAAGGATTTCCGCGACATGGTTGATAGAGAATTTGAATCAACGCCGTGGTATGTCAATCCCGAATATTGGAACGGCACTTCTGAAGTGTGGCTGGGGGCACCTCCGGCGGGCGAAGACAAAGATATAGACCTGGTCACTGCTCCAAACGTCGAAGATGAGCCGATCAGTAATAGAGGCTGGGCACTACAGGAAAACTGGCTCTCACCTCGTGTGCTCATTTACGGATCCGGCCAAGTCATATGGCAATGCAGGCAAGGGAGAAAAGTCGACGGCGGCCGAATCAAGGGGGATGGGCCGACTGAGAATCGCACAAAGCTGAAGCCTCCAACGGATGAGGCTAGTATACGCCTGCTCCGCGATCAGTGGCAGGGGGTTGTATCCGAATACTCAAGGAGGCAACTTGGAGACCCAGCGGATAAACTGAACGCCATCCTGGGAATAGCCCAGCACATACAGAACCAGACGGGCGATGAATACCTAGCTGGAATTTGGAAAAGCGACGTCATTGGCGGCTTATCATGGTATCAGGATCTGTCCAAGAAACCCTACTTCCAGACCATTCTCAACGAAGCTCGAACGTGTCCATCGTGGCTATGGGCCAAGGTGGATGGGCCTCTGTGGTTTTCTCTCGCCGAAAACATAACTGCCAAGATCGAAGATGCCGTCATTACAAGAAACGAACACAGTGGTCGGTTTCCTGGGTCAACTCAGCTCACTATCGAGGGAGAGGTCAGGCTCAGGGCACCAGTTTCCACCTCACCTACGTTGGAGCTGCTGGGAAATTTCAAATGGCTGACTCCAGGCTCAACTCCCCTGCCCTTTCAACACCACATCTACCTTGATGGCGGGTTGACCAATCGCGAGTTTGACATTGAGCGGACGCGAGAGTGGTGTGTCAGAATCCCGAGGGTTGATTCTTGTGCCCGTGGCAGGAAGAGATAAGACGTGTCGTCGATCAGGCTTCTTTGCTGTTTGTCCGGAGCGTGATGTCGACATGGTCAACAACAACCCTGGGCTCTCTATCTCGGCAGATCCAAAGAACCAGAGGCCAACACCGTTTGGAGACATGTGGAAGAAGAGCCTAGAGTTGGACGAGGTGACGCTGATCTAGGTTCACATGGTCGATATCAAAGATCGTGTGGCACATCCACAATCACTTCAAGCATAGCGGTATCTCGTAGCTTGCACACATTGTATCAGTCAATGTAAAAAAACGTTCACATTTTCTGGATGCTAATTAAGTTTTGCTTATTTCATACTGGTCAAAGGCGTTCACATTCCCGTATCCCCGTGCAAAACGACTGGTTCCTTCATCTGCCATTATCCTGTTCATGTCCCTCTCGGTTCTGCAGGTGTTATCTTGACCGTGTGTACTGACGATGCTGGCTTATCCCACCATTCAAAGCCACTTCTCCTTGTTAGCCTCCACAAAGGCCTTCCAGGTGGTTGGCTTCTCGGTGAGCAGGCTCAAGCTGTCTGACAGGTCCGCGCCGTTATAGTATCCAGGGTCTTCTAGGAGCAGCATATTCTCGAGAAGCTCCTGCGCTACTCCGGGGGGCAAAAAGGACTTGAACTTCTCCTCGTCCACCTGCTGGAATGAAGTTGGCTTGCCAATGACCTCGGAGAACTCGGACGCAACTTGGTCAGGAGAGTAATAATCCGAGGCAGCGAGGATCTGCTTGCCCACATACCCAGGGTAGTTCTTGATTGCCGCTTTCACAAAGCCGCCTATCATTACAAGTCAGCATCAGGTCCGCCGTTGCACGAGGTGACTTGACTTACCAAGATCGGTCGGAGGGTCAAAAAGAGGGATCCTGGCCTTGGACCCGGACACGGGGAGGTAAAAGACAAAGTTTCCGTCGTCGTCCTTGCGCATGGATTCGAAAAAGTTGGACATGAAGAAACCAGCGAGAACAAAGGTTCCAGGGACGCCACTCTTTCGGATGTAGCTTTCAATCTCGGCCTTGCTGTCAAAGTGGCTGATGTGAGCGAGGCGGCCACGGCTGATTTCGGTGGCGTTGAGCACGGAGGAGAAGATGATGTGCTTCACACCGGCCGCCTTGCTTGCATCCGTGACGGCCTTGCCCTGGGAAACCTCCACGTCCGCGTTGACACTCTCCCAGAAGTTGGTGACGAGAAAGACGGTGTGGGCGCCCTCGACTGCGGGCGCAACTTGGTCCACCGAGCTCATGTCGGCCTGGGAGAAGATGTTAGGCGTCTAAGTATAGGCTTCACCCAGACGAGCTTACAGCAACGAGCTCGACGCCCTTGGCAGCAAGTGCCTTGGCGGCGGGCTTGGACACATCACGAGTGATGCCGCGAATCTTGAACTCCTTGGACAGAGCGGGGTCGTTGAGAATGGCTCTGATGACAGAACCGCCCTGGTTGCCCGTGGCGCCAAAGACGGTGATGAGCTTGGACATGGTTGAAGTTGTGAGTTGAAGTTTAAAGTTGGAGTTGAGAGCTGTAAGTTGTGAGTTGTGAGTTGCGATTTACAAGTTGCAAGTTGTAAGCTGAACGATGTAGATGAAGACGTTCAAGGTAGAGCAGAGGCTTATATTTGCAAAACGGAGTGAGCAATGATCGGGCCAGAGCTATCAATCATAGATGATGCAAGCCCCTCTCGCATTGCCTTTGGCTGTGGCAAGCCACTGACTGAAGCTACATACGTAGAGGCCGAGGCGCCATGACAAGCTTTCCAATGTCTGACCAATCCAGCCGCTGGACTCGGCATGTCGGCAAAATCTAGAGTAGGTGGTATAGTAATTGTCAGCCTGTCATCAGCCTTATGGTCTTATGCATGTTCCGTTGCTTCCTGTACTTAGCTGCTGGGCAATCCTGCTTGTTAGTGGCATTCGGGAATTGGCGATTCCCGAGGTGTGGGTGAGTTGGAGATTCTTACCAAGCGTGGCGTTCGGCCTCGCTTTTTGGCATATTCGCACCATCTTGACAATTGGGCGGCGAACGGACCTCGGAGAAGGAATTGGTCAAGATGATCAACTCAGAGTAGTTGATTAGGCATCAATTGCCGCGTCGCTGTCAGTCTGGCCTTGGCTCGATTATGTCGATGGAGATGTCTCTCACCACTTTCTGCTGTGTTGTATTCGCCAAACTGAGCAAGCTCAGCTCCAAGCTGTGTCGTCATTCTCAGTCCGCTAGTTTAGCAGATCAGGCCCAAACAATAGTGAACAGTTCTTAGCTGAATTCGTGTGACTCTTCCGAAAACGAGCCTATCCTAACTAACTTTTAGAAAAGCCGAAAAGCATCGAGGTTTGTGAGGTTCATTGTGAAGCGTCTTTCCTTATCTGCCACTTCCAGGGCGTGTTAGTGGCTGAGTCCGCTGCACGAACACGGTCACGTGATGGCAAATTCCATTTTCCATCGTCACCAGCACCTGAAACCTGGAAACTGTCGCCTCAACGGCCGCCTGACAACACCCAGGTCGATTCAAAATGCCCGGGAACGACTCAGAAGATGACCGATCTGATTCAACTCTGGAAAGTGGAGATGAGGTCACCGATTCGAGCTCAGAAGGCGAGGCTGAGGAGGGCGCCCTCATAGACGACATGGCTGAAGAGGCCGCAACATCCGACGACGACGACGAGACGTCTGATGACGACCAAGAGCAACGTTCCTTCTCAAAATTCGGCCAACTACCGTTTGAATTGCGTCAAAAGATATGGGAGTCTTTCTGCCCAGAGTTACGGGCTCAGTACCGTCTTCTTGACTTCAACGTAGCGCCTGGAACAGCCAGGCATCGCAAGTCATCCTGGCCGGCATCGAAGCAGGTTTGGACAGTACGCGACGGCATTACTCTTCAAGCCCAAACTTCCGCTCTCCGGACGGTTCTTGCTGTTCACCAAGAGTCGCGGGCGACAGCTTTCAGGGCCTTTCCAGATACCTTGAGCATGGATGCCGGGTCGGGAGATGCCTTTGTCCGTTTTAACAAAATGACGGATATCATCTACATTGACGGCTTTCGTGGATTGGGATCCGGAGACGTTTTCCACATTCCAGGCTTTGCTGAAGAAGCCCAAAACGTCGCCCTCGGCGGCTGGGAAGCAAAGGACCTCATCGACAGCCAAGCGGTCACCAATTTCGTCCATCAATTCCGCAACCTCCAGTCTCTCTACTTGTGCGCAACGAGTGACACGGTAAAGGACCACAAGCTTTCATGGTGTACCTCCGACTACGTGAACCGCAAATTCATCGTCAGCTCAGACGAGCCAGAAATCTCAGATGGGGCTATCCAGTTTTTGTACTGCTGGCCCGACATTCTCAATCATCGCGATTTTGCAAAGTTTCAGATCCCACGGGAGGAATGGCAAGAGATTCCGCAGTCGCTGGAAACATTGCTGAAAGAGCGCGGAGCTCAGGCATGGCCCATGGTTGTGTTCGAGTTTGACCTTGGCTTGATGAGGTACAATGCACTGAAGGATAATGCCGGGTTATATGCCGGGTATAATGGGCGCGACTTTGATGATTCCGAAGCGGAATCTGACTCCGACCAGTCTCAAACAGACATTGACGAGTATGAAAGCGAAGGCATCGACGATGCAGAAATCGTCGAAACGTACGGCTTTGGGGATGGGGACGAGGACGACCTCTCTCTTGACGGCGACAGCGCAAATCCGGTGGAAATTGCATCCTCTAGCGACGAAGAGCCAGAGGCACAATTTTCAAGTCCTGAGCCAGAGGGCGAGGCTGCTGTCGCCGACGCCTTGCCAGTCAATCGAGGTCGCAAAAGGCGGGTTGTATCCGATTCTGAGGATGAATCGGAGGACGAGCAGCCGACCGCCAAACGAGCACGGGTGGATCGAATCATTCTGTCTGATTCAGAAGACGAGTCAAATCCACTGGCCTCACAGAATCGGGATCGCTTACCCACCAGGTCTCGTGTGGTACTTTCTGATTCAGAATCCGAAGGGGGCGAGGGAGAAGGCTCCGAAATTGCCCAAGCTTCCGAGACGAAAAGAGCCCCAGAGCGCAGCGCTGTTGAACAAAGCGAAAGTAGCGAAGAGGAGGAGAGCAGTTCATCCGACGAAGACAAACCTGTCGCACGCGTCTCGCTAGCACAGCGACTTCGCCAACAACAAAATCCAGCTGTGTCCCAAGTAATAAGCAGCGATGTTGACGAGGACGGGGACGATGCCAGCTCAGCGTCTGGTTCAGAGGAAGAGGACAGCGACGACGAGGCAGAGAAGGGCAATGGATTCATAATAGACATGGCCGACGAGGATGAGGAAGATGATGAAGATGACGACGACGAAGACGAAGAGGGCGACATGTATGGAGAAGATTGTTGACCAGCCCGTTTTAATGACGCGCCCGGAAAGGCCGTACGATATAGATATGACAACAATACTAACTGTAAGAATATGCTGATCAAAGACAATCGCCCATGAAATGAAAGCAGTGCCTCTCTACCCCGTGCAACACCCATTCAAGGCAGTTTGTGATCCGCCAGCAATCCAATAAACTGCTCAATTCGGCGTCGCCGCGTCGCAGGCTGTCTTGCAGTCTCGATCCGCTGCAGGAATGAGTATTGCTGAGACTTGGTGATGGCATCAAAAAAGGTCTGGGCAGCTTTGTTCTTATCCAGCGCGACTTGGAAGTCGGACGGCACCTGGATGTTGCTCGAGGACGAATATGCCCTCTGCCACCGTCCATCAGCCTTGGCGGCATCAATCTCGGCCTGGCCCGAAGGTCGCATACGGCCAGACTTTGTGAGCTCAGCGACCTTGCCGACGTTGCGTTTCGACCAGAGGCTCGCTTTGCGACGCGGCGTGAATCGCTGGATAAAGTACTGCTCATCAAACTTCTTCCTCTGGCCGTCGATCCATCCAAAACATAGCGCAAGGTCAAGTGCTTCGTCGTAGCTGACTGAGATGGCGCCCGAGTCCTTCTTGCTCAACTTCAACCATAACACACTGCTCCCTTCGTGATTGGCTTCCAGCCAGGTCTCGAAGCAGCTGGCATCTTGGAAGAGTCTGGGTTCATCATCCGTGGAGGTGGCCAGCGATGGGTCTACTGTATTCTGAGAAGTTGAAGCCAGTCGGACAGTCCTTTTGGTGTTGCCAGAGATGGTCCGTCGAGACATGATGATGGAACGCACAAAGCGCTGGGCGAGGGGCCTGCGGAGACCAAGGCGGCTCACTAAGGGAATCAAGTTCCAGACGAACCATGTTCTCATGTCATATTAAGAACAAGAACAAGAACAATCAAGCCCTCCACAGCGGTGCTGAAGATGGCGAGAATGAATACATAGTAGAGGGTTTAAGCTGGAACTTGGCCTCGTGATGGAACGTCTTCAGTGACAAAGAGAGCGACGCCAAAGTCACGTGGACGACAACACTTGGCTCATGGTTGGCGCGCGCGGGGGGCAAGAGTTGCTGAAGCTTCTGAGCTGTACAACTTGTCGCGGCTTGTTGATGCCAAATATGCCCATGGCAAAGAGGCCATGTCATCAGTGCAAAGGTCAAGGAGGCGTCTCATCAGTTTCGAGTGCCATGCTAACAGTTCGACAGAGAAACACGTCAGATGTGAGGCCCAACCCCGCAGGGGAAGAGAGACATGTAGATCGACTTGGATCGACGTCTGCTTGACACTGTGAGGCTGACGACAATACCTCCGATCAAGGCGATGAAGGGAAACCGAAATGTCGTAGGTGCCAGACCAGGAACATTCCTTGTTCCCGCCCTGCAAAGAAGACGGTGTTTCGAAATGCGTCGAGCGCACACTTTGTCGGCGATCATCGACCGGCCAGCGCAGGAGACGAGGAATGTGAGTTGAACTGCCTTCATTCAATCGTCTTCTGGGTTGCTAAGCAACTCTCGCTATGTAAAAGGCTACCCCGAGTCTGGATCCGTCCAGCTGGAAGCCAGAGCAGATGACACCACTTCGCCCACAAGTGAGACGATATCGGTCACGACCCAAAGCCCGGCCAACGATCTAGGGTATGGCCATTCCTCTGGCCTCAGGACTCCATCTTCACGCGGCACTTTCCCTGCCAGGGATCAGCTTATGGAGTTGCAGCACACGAGGCAGAGCTTCAATGCAGTTCCTCACTCTGCATGGCAATCAAGAGGCCAAGATACCCTTCCGCCTCTAATCAACGACTCTAATCCATATCCCAATGTGTCAATTTCGTTACCGTCATATAGCCAGACAAATGCCGGCAGGAATTCTAACCTTCCTAGAGCACAACTACCGCTACCATATGGAGGGTTCATACCGAGATTTCCCCTCGAAGACCCCCAAGAAGCATGTCTCTTGAGATACTTTGTCGAGGAACTTTCACATTGGGTATCTTTTGCTCCCGACCACCGGTTCTTGCACTATACTTATTCCACGGTAGTTTGACCTTTGCGATGAGAAGCGACACTTCCAGATGGTAGTCCCGCTCCGAGCTCGGTACCACCCTCCTCTGCTGCATTCAATCTTCGCACTCGCATCGCGACACCTGACACGACTTCCAAAATACAAGACACCACAAGGTATCGTGTATCAAGGACAGCTTCTGCCAAACCTGACCGAGCATGATTCCGTTGAGTACACTCTAAAGTGTATCCCTTACCTTCGCGAGTTCCACACTGTCCGAGATGATGAGCGACTAGAGAGCATCATTGCGACATCAGTAATTCTAAGGCAACTGGAAGAAATCGACGACGATGACGACCCAGACAGGCAGAGCGTGGTGGGCGAGAGCTACCATGAGCCCCAGCTGAGTGGCAAGGTAAACTTCCTTGCCATCATCAATGCAGTCCTTCGAAGTCCGCCCTCTCAATCCCTGTTTGGGCGGCGTAGCCTGATACAGGCAGCCTACTGGATGGCTTTGAGGCAGGAGATCTATCATTCGTTCACCCGAAGACAGTCACCGCAAATGGTCCTGGAGCCCGAGTATGGTCTAGACGCATCCAAGGCCAACCAGATTGTGCTTCACACTGCACAGATAGCCAAGTGGCGCTGGGCTGATGGGTCTGATCAGGAATGGTGTGAGTAAGAGGTCCTTGCGTTTCTTCTGGAAGGTAACATTGACTCAAAGACCCAGTGCGTCTCCAGAAACAGGGCGAGCGGCTGGAAGAGGAGTGTATGCGGGAGATCCAGCCGTTCTACAACCGACCGGCTGATAGGACCAAGGGGGAGATATTCCCAACGATATGGCTGTCATCCGCGCTCGAAGTGACAAGTATGCAACTGTCAATTATATCAAAAATGGTACTGATGGCGGAGAATCCGTTTCTCTGGTAAGTCGGACATAGAGTGCTCTCCTTGCTCTCTGTGTGTTAACAGCAAAAGCAATCGCTCCACGACGCGGGCCCACTGGAGGAGGATTGAGAACGATGTAAGGCAGATGATTCTTGACCTCTGCGGCATCAGCCTATGCCACCCGGAATGCCCGCCAGCACTCGTCCACACTGCGATGGGGATGGAACTCTACAGCGACTTCTTTACGGATCGGTACGAGCGGCAGGCTCTCCGAGGCGTTGTCGACAAACTTCGAGAGGCGCGAGCATGGCCAGTGACAAAGTTGTCGAATATGTTTCAATGACATGTGCGACGACCGAGGCCTTGGGGCTGAAGTCGCAGTGGAAATTTCATCCCGCCCTACTGGTTGCCATTGTCTGGGAGAAGCACCGCACCAGAAACGATATCCAGGAAAGTGGCTGCCAAACCTTGCTTTTTGTCTGTCCCCTGCAGTCACCGTGTACCACCACCGGCTACACCAACACGGGAAATCTAATAAGAGTGACAGGTCCCATTGTCTGCGGGGTTCGCCAGCGTGGATCTAGGAGCATGGTGTCGGGGCGCCTCCCGAAGTAGATGTTGGAAGAATATTCGGCAAACTTGCTTCAAGAGAAATTGTAGCAAAACGCCTTGCGCATATCAGTCGTTTCTTACCTCGCCTTTCACGACAAGCAGGAGCCAAGTGTTCGCGTACCGTCGTACATACATAGTACAGCTGCAGAGCGAGGATCATCCCCCACATTGCAATTTGTCCGATACCCCCCTGCGGCGAACCGGAGCCGATCCCAGTCATGCCCTGACATCGCTTTGCAGCCAGGTAGTAGTGCAGCAAGGGCCGCCCGAACGACCCAGTGGGAACCGTGGAGAGCGTGTAAAGCACTTACATACAGCCATGCCAGCCACATGAGCCTGATCCCTACCGCCTGATGGAGGCCCTCTGTCTGATTCAGGTCTATGGGGTACTTCCTACGGAGAAACGTCCTGACCAAAGAAGCCGTCCAGGGTGGTCGTTTATTGGCACCCGTGGCGCCTTCTGAGACGTTGGCATTCTTGACAGGTATGTAGAACCGAGACTAGAGGCTAGTGTCCGGAAGTTGATCTTAACAAGGACGGCAAACACCGGGGGTTCAACCCTTCTCAGTCATGGCTTCAAGCAAGATCGTCAGGGCCGGGAACTAAAGCGATCTCTGATAAGACGCGGAGCCTGGAGATCAATTGAAAACGCCATGACCTGGCGTGTCCATCGTCTACTATTCCGGATTCCCGATCAGGGAGATGTCATCTGTGGGACAAAAAGAGTCCATTATTCTGGCTAGACGTTATGACCCAGCCATACTGCGTTGAACTGGCTGGGCGGCAGCTCAGTCTTGGCACAGGCAATGGTTATATGCATGCAACTCATCCCAGGACAAGGTCGGGAGGCCAGCATGCTGTGAGACACGGAACTGCCAGAGGTTCCACCCGCGACAAGGATGTCGATTTCTCGTGGGCTGTGCAGGGTTGAGATGACAGGGGGACTGCTGTCACAAGCTCAGCTGGGGGGGACTGACACTCAATCTTCAATAGCAGGTTGAAGGGCCAGACGCGACACGAAAGGAGTCGAAGCAAGCCAAATCCGGCGTTAAAGGTCTCTGTCTCGACACAAGGGAATCTCCAAAGGAAGTGGAGCTCCCGCGTTGACGTTGACAATGGTGTGCCTCTTCCAGCCTTGCATCTCTCCCACAGCCGCCACCAATTTCCGGACTAGGTTGTCAATTGTACCACGGCCAAGACGAGGAGATGATGCGTGTAGCCGCCGGGAGCCGGCACTGGAAGCTTAATACCCATTGAGAAGTTGAAGCCGGCCCTTGGGTGTCGGACCGCGGTAGCGCCTCTCCGTTCTCGTACAGGGCGAACTCGTGGTCACGGCGTTTACCAGGTGCTGGACTGCATGAGGCGGAGAGGAAACAACAACGTTGGGCAGAGAAGGCTGACTGGGCGCCTGGCCATTCGACCCTCCACGAGGCGCCTGCCACGGTTCAGGGCAGTCAAGAGACCAAGGGGAGAAGAGGTAACACCTATGATGGCTTCGTAACGCCGTGCAGGATGCGGTGATTGTGACGAAAACTGAGACAGCAGAGAAGAGAGAGACACGGAACTCGTCAGACAAGACATATCAGCCAGCCAGCCCCCCCAACATGGCAAGCCATGGCCTTGAGCAGTCTCGGCGGGTCTTATCCTGACTTTTGACGGCCAAAGCTACTTGATGCAAACCAGCCGGAATCACGTCTTGGTGAGAGAAGTGTGCCATTCAGGTCCGCAAAGGCAAATAGAAGCTTGTCCTGAGATGAACGACTAGGCCAACCAACACGGCCGCGACGTGAATCGACCGCGGAGGGGAGAAAACATCTCCCCAAGTGACACACCAATAAGACCACAAGGTTCTCGACCACAGTATCAAGCGTCGGGCGCCAGTGTACGATTCGGGCAATATGGCATGTCGATCCCGACGGTGCCAAAAGTAAATTCGTCCGGGCAAGGCGTTGGGCAGACGTGATGGGAAGTACTCCGGATGTCTCAGGCCATATTGTGCCGCTCGCCCCTTGCAGTGCTCGTTGCTTCTTTCTTACCAGCAGCGCCATTGTGACGATCCACATTTGACTTTGCATCGACTATCGAGGCCGCTGCCTGCAGGCCCCATGCTGGCTACTGAGCATATCCCGGAGAAGTGGATTGACGTGTCGGATCACTGAGATCAAAGACATCCGCTCTGTACCCAGAGGGGTTTCGATCGGCGCCATCGGAGCTGTTGAACCAGAAGCTGGGACTAGGGGTTCTCATTGTCTATTGCATTTGCCAGCATAAACCGTTCGCCGCCGTCATCGTTGCTTTGTCCAGGGCTGCTCGTCGTCTTTACATAACCTCTCTTGCCCTTCCGTCCCTTTGTGATAGACGTTCCATTCCTTGCCCTCCTTTCTATACGTTCCACATCCATTATCCATTCCTCTTTGTTACTGTCCGTCCACCTCAACCACCCTTCAGCAACCATGGCCGCGGAGACGAAGCCACAGGCCAAGCTCGATGGCCTCGGCATTTTCTGGATAGTCTTCGCCTTGACCTGGACGCTGTTGGTCGGCGCCGGCATGACCTTTCTCTACCTCCGCCGCGACATGCCGATGCTCCGAATCCGTGGTTTACCTCTGTCGTTTACTGCCATTATTTTCCTTCACATCTACTGGGGCGCTGTACAGACCGGCTACTGCTACCTGCCGCTCGCGCCCGGCTACGTCGAGTTCTGGATCATGAGCACCTGGCTCCCCTTTGGCATCGCCCTCTTCCACGCCGCCAACAGTCAATTCCTGCACGTCGCCAAGGCCCAGAAGAAGGCTTTTGTGCCCGAAGCCCATGATGAAAAGAAGAAGCGATCGAACGGAAAGTCGCTTCTGGGTCGCTTCCGCAGCATGGACTATATGAAGAAGGTCTTCCTGCTGATCGGCGTTGGGATGGCCTGCCAGGTAAGCATCACTTCCAGGCGAACAATTAAACGTACAACTGCTGACTTCCATCTTAGCTCTCTCTTACGCTCTTTATGTTTCTCATTTCTCGCAAGTTCCACCCGTCGTTTGGTATCGTTGGCACCGAGTCGACTGGTACCGAAACGCAGCAAAAGTCACAGGCTAGCCGCGGATGGGAATGGTAAGTAGCCGAGTAGGACTCTGGCGGCTTCATCGACTAATCGCTTTCTGTTAGGTGGCCTTCTGTCTTCTGGCAGTTCTTCTGGGCATGGCTCATTGCCCCCATCATTCTGTGGAAGGCTCGTGGTATCCGGGATACCCAGGGCTGGAGGTTCCAGACTATTGCTTGCTGCCTTGCCAGGTTGGTCATTCCAGTCCGTCGTCATCAGGATAGAGACTAACGCGCTCAGTCTTCACGCGGCGCCCATGTGGCTTATTGCCCTCTATGTCCCAGGCATGGAATCTATCAACGAAGATTGGATTCCTCCTCAATGGTAAGTCATGACTGATTACTATTCGTCGATTCTCGTGCTGACAACGTCTCAAGGATTGCTCTCTCAATCATGCTCATTGAGATCTTCACCATCTTCTATCCTTGCTGGGAAGTCTTGAGGCATCAGGCACTCCGACAGGAGACTCTCGATTCCATTGCTCAGTGGGAGTCCAACAACAGAGCTGGCGGCAAGAGTGGCGCTCGCTCCGTCGCAACTGGCTCCACTACCATGGCCGGCTCTGTGTTCAGTGCCTGGTCAAAGGATGGATCAATCAAGTCGGCCTCTGGCGAAAGTATCCTCACAATGGGCGCTCTCGAGTATGTCCTTGAGCGAAACCCCGAGCCTCTTCAGCAGTTCTCTGCCCTCCGAGACTTTTCTGGAGAGAACATTGCCTTTTTGCGAAGTGTGTCCGAATGGAAGAACTCGCTGCCGCCGGCGGCCCGTGACCCAGAGAAGATCAAGGACGAGGCGACGCAAGAACTCGTCCGAGAACGATTCAACGGCGCCCTCCGCATCTACACAAACTACATCAGCTCTCGGGACGCCGAGTTCCAGATCAACCTCTCCTCTCAAGACCTCAAGAAACTCGAGGGCGTCTTTGAGACGTCGGCCCGCGTGCTGTTTGGCGAAAAGAGAGTCACGGATTCCGCAACACCCTTTGATAACTTCGCCTTGTCATGCAAGCCCAAGTCTTCTGCCGGCTCGACTCACGGTTCCGATCAAAGCATTCTCTCAGTCGCCGAGTCGACTGAGATGGAGCACATCAGCGGCAAGGCCCTGTACTGGGGGGAGATGCCGCGCGGATTCGACGAGACCGTCTTTGACGATGCCGAGGCCAGCATCAAGTACCTGGTGTTGACAAACACGTGGCCCAAGTTTGTCAAGGACAGGCGGTGCTCCATCGATTCCGAGGGCGGATTGGAGGGAGGAAACGGAGTTTTTGGGTCTCACTAGGGTGAGGGCGAGGAGGGTGTTGGGCCAAGTAACAAGGCTTCAAAAGAATAGTCCAATGTATAAAATAATGTGCCAACGATACTCCCCGGCGGTTTCTGCGTTAGGATGGGTTTAATATCTTTTTCTTTTGTTCAAGTTATATAGCAAACTCCATCAATACCTCTAATTTCCCATGCTTGGTCTTTCATTCTTAAATGGGCATCTCCTGCTCCTCCATCACCTCCTTCTTCCTCCATCAGTTTTATTCTCTTCCATGACTCCGTCTCCTCCATGACTCTCCCGCCCCTCAGTCACTCCCGGCTCTTCCATCACTCCATTCAGCTCCACTGCGTTCTCTAACATGGCAAGCGCCAGCATGGTCGTCACCGAGGGAAATGTCCGACATCCAGTGACCAATGTGGGAATCTCTGTCAGATCGTGCATAAGGCTCGACAATGATGATATTGTCTTCGCTATTGCTGGGCTCCCGGCGCGCGTGCGACTTGTGCTTCGACTTGCGTTGCTGGGGACCGGCGGCGGCGGCGGCCTTTCTGGCCATCATGGTCTTCTCGTACTTGATCTGATGGGGGTTGCGGGTAGGCCTCTGGGGGTGCAGCGCCCTGAGCTCCGGGTCGTTGCTGAGACGCGAGCGGAGATAGTTTGAGGTTTGCACTTTGAACGACGCCTCTTTGCGGCGCTCCTTTTCACGCCTCTGCTCGTCGCCCACATCGACCCAGTATCGGCCCTCGCGTGCCAGGAAGTTGCAGTCCCGGTCAAACTGCTCGTTGCGCTCATCCCGAGTCGGCTTGGGAGGCTTCTCGGTTGACTTCTTCTTCTTCTTGAACAGGCAAAAAGGGAGACACATTGTTGCGGTGGTGGGTGGAGATGAAAAGAGGTGGTGTTGGTCTTGGTATGGGGTTCTCGAGTATATCTCAAGGTGTGAGCAAGTGAAGAGATGATTGGTATAAGAGAAGAGCTTACTGCTTTGAGGGGAGTATGTGCTTGTGTCAGGTCTTCTGGTTCCATGGATGATTTGGGGAGATGGAGAGACTCTTATAGGAAACGAGACGGAGACTCGGCTGGTCTCGAGGCGTATGCCCAAACGTTAACTACCAATCTCCGGAACCCTGACGGCGTTGACTTTGGCCATAGTTGTCGATACAGAAGTAAAACGTGAGCGTACACCAAATTACAGGTGTGGTCTGCATCTTCATACCTTACTTTTGAGTTCTAAGACGTACGAAGACGTTGAACTGTGCTATCTCAGAGCATACGTTAGTTTGGGCTCAGATTGGTCTCACGTCCAGTACCGTTAGATGCAGCAAGGTTGGTCACAAGTTGTCAAACGTTGTTTAGAGTATATCCTTGCATTACACTCGCTTTCTTTCTTAACGTGCCGTTGTTGGCTTGACACAAGGTGTACCGTGATACCTTCACAGGCCCCTCAAACCTAACCTTGATGGAACATACGTAGATGGGATACGACTGGCACCTCAACGTTTCCATCTTTATCGAGATTAAAGTTGAGCACAATGGCCACCGTACCTCCGATCAAGCGTTTCACCCTGCGGAGTCGATGTTTATGCCATTGACGCTCCAGCTGCCTGGGCCTGAGTACAGTGCAGGCTCTTTTGAAGCGTTCACATGAGCTACAAGATACACAAGTTCTGAAGTACTTACGACAACACCTGAAATCTATTTGATATACAAGTACATTTGTCGATCCGGAAGACTTCATGGGAGTCTCATGACTTTACTTGGCATACTCGATTTGTCGCACTAGAATAACCTTACGAAACAATCCCTCGAGCCGGCAAACCCCTGTATTGCATCGCATCGATATCTAGTCTCGCGCCTTATCGTCATACACGGATCCCCTAGACCACTTCGAGCTGGCTCGTATCCTCTTTCCAAAGATGTAAAAGATGAATGGGACAGGAATCAGCAGAGCCGCGAATCCGCCTGCGATGGAGGTTCCAGGCCCAACACCAACGTTGGTATACAACGGAGTAACGATGAGAGGAAATGCCCCGGCAAAGCAGGATCGCAAAAACGTGTTGACGCCCACGGCCGAGGCCGCGTACTGGGTAAAGGTGTCGACTAGGTAGTTGAGCGCCGCTTGGAAAATGGTGAAGAAGCCCGTTCCCACCATGGTCAGGCCAATGCAAGGAACTATCCAGTGGAATCTCTCGCCGGCTGTCCAGCCTGTCATGAACAGGCCGCCGCAGAAGAGAAATGCTCCCAGCATCATCGGGGGCAGTCGTTTCTCTGGCACGGCCCGGTTGCCAGCCGCGTGAAATGCCTTGTTGTACAACAACTGATTGTAGATGTTGATGAGGGCGCCAAAGATGGCGCCGAGGAGGATGGAGAGAAAGGGCAGCTCGCTGGTCACGGGACCCCAGCCACGGATTCGTCCAAAGATGAAAGGAATCCCTCCCAGCTGCATGTAAATGATTCCATAGCAGAAGCTGGCATGCAATGCCACGAGGAAACAGATGGGCGTACACAACAGCTGGAGGGGTCTGATGAGGAACTTGGTTGCCAGATGTTTGATAGTCACATCCCACTCCTCAAACTGGGCGTGTAGAGCCCAGTTTCCAGTCTCGTGGCGAAGACGGCGAGCCTTGTATACTAGAAGCCGCGGAGGATAGCTCTCGTCTGTGAAGATGAGGGCACCTAACGTGACGGCGGCCTGGAGGATGCCCGTCAGATACTGAGCCCAGCGCCATCCAAGCGACGGATCCTGCACAAACGCTGCGGATACGATGGGCCCTTGACTGTGGGTTAGCCATGGAGTTGAGCACTTGGCCTCGGGATGGAATACTTACCCACTACGGGGCCGGCAACCACGGCCATGGCATAACCAGCCAAGGCGATGCCTCTCCATTCAGCAGAGTAGAGATCGCCCAAGACTCCTCCGGTGTTTGTGACGGGAGCCGAGGAGAAGAATCCGCCAAAGAATCGCGTCAACATGATTGTTTGTAAGTCCTTGGCCGCGGCACTGCCAAACGTAAAACATATAGCAATAAACATGGGAACAAGAACAGCAACCCGCCTACCGTACACTTCACTCAGAGGCGCCCATAGCAAGGGCCCAAGGCCAAAGCCAAACAGAAACAAGGTGGTTCCAAGCGTCGCGACTTGGTTCGATACATGGAACTCTCTCGCGACGTGGCTCGTGCCGGGAGAGTAGGAAGAGGAGGCATAAGAGGCCGACATGGTAACGAGGCTATAGAAGAGCGTCGTCGTCACCTTCTTACCCGTTGGCCAGTTGGACGGACGATAAGGGTCATCCGGGCCCTCGAAATCGACCAACTGGTCTTTGGTAGTCGCGACATGGGAGAGAGGATGGCTGAATCGAGGGACAGGACGGGAGCGAATCCGCGAGAGGATGGAGTCCTGCCGCGAGACTGGACCTGCCTCTTGCAACGACTCTGCTCTGCTCTGTGTCTTTTTGGGAGCCAGCGAGCGAATCTCAACCGAACTGGGCCGGTGACCGTCGTGTGAATCGTACGGCAGGTCGGCAGTTGAGGATGCTCCCGTGGCTCCGGTGACTCCGGAGCCGGCCTCAGCCTCGGGATCTTCGCCCATGATGTCGTGGGAAGGGTGATCCTGGTCAAGCTAATTGATCTTCAAGGCCAGGCTGCAGATGCTGCGGGAAATCTGTATCTTTTGCGAGTAGAACAATTCTTTTCTAGATCGTCTGAATGTCAAATCCGGAGTTGTTCGAGTCATCGTCAGACGTCTCGTCTCTCGACGGAAAGCCATTGCCGTGGTCCCAAAACGATGCCGTTATTGCCGCGGCTCCAGTAGTAATATCCGGGTCCGAATAACGGAGCTGCAAATGATTCGGTCTGACAGTATGATTTGGCCAAGCCATGTTGGTGAGAGCTATACCAAAACGTCCTAGTCGTGATGTAATTCTCTTTGACGTCATCCCCAAGACGTCGAACCGACCGTTGTCCTGGATATTATCGCGAGCGATGATCTGGTTCTCTGAAATTGAACAGTTGCAGCTCTTTTTTCCGCAAGGAACATGATGCCAGTCGTATTCCCCGCAGTGTCCAATCCAACCACCCAGCATACATACATAGTAATTGCAGTGATTACTTCGTACATGAATGAACATGGGTCTGCTGTGGGCGGGTCTGATGCAATGGAACAGTCAATCCTTACTGATAAGGGCTGGCTTGACCGAAATACCCGAGTCCCGAAGACCCTGGAACAGCCGGATAGTGTGTGCTCTTTGCCCTGTGGTTTCGATCAAGTAGCATCGGTACCTTGTGATCCTTTGCAGAGTGCAACTGATGGTCTTTTCTTTGCTGTTTTAGGAGGAGAACACTTTGTTCAAACTACACATTTGGCCAGACCTGGATAGATGGACGAAGCTAAGCTTATACTCATGGCCGCGGGGGTGGATTCTCCAGTGGAAGAGGCAGTGATCTTGTGGAGAAACAAGCTTCACCAAGTGGCAGTGCGGGAAAACCCGGGGTTTTGGTAGGGATTCTCATCGTCAACGTTTGAGTTGCATGGTTCTGACGCCATGTGTGTTACTGGATGGACTGTGGCTATCACAATCTCGCAGGGGGCTCCCAACAAATCAAGCACTTATGGATACCGGCACAGTTGCAATGGTGAACGGTGAGATTCCATTTCGTGGCGATTGTCGGCTAGTGCGCCAACGCGATGGATGGCTTGAGAGGATACTTGATAAGGCGGCTGTGCTCAGTCGATCTGTTTGGGGCTGTCTTTATCTATGCTACCTTGAGATAGGTATGACAACATATTAACGGTTGGCTCCGTATGTTTCCTCCTCCCAGAGAGCGTAGACGGAATTCAATTGTCGATGAGGGACCCAGTCAGCAGCCTCATCGGGCTGAGATATTCCCATTGACGATGAGCAGAAGACTAAATACCATTCGTATATTCTACAAGCAATTCTTCACAACATCCATGACGCTTGTCAATAGATACTAGCTGAACTAAAGTCAACTTCTTGGTTGATGCCGGATTACTCTGTTGCGGTGTAAGGATTGCCAGAGCATCCAGTTCTAAGGATGCCAAGAAGCGCCTAGCTTTAATCCTGCTCGAAACAAGCACAATGATACGATGATTCCTGCAGTCCTCAGGATACACGTGGGTGTCGTTGCAATCCAAAAGCTCCCAGAGGCCTAAGATCCTGGCATGTCCAAAGTTGTCTTGACTTGCAATCGACCCACGAATGGACCAGGATCAAAGAAGGCTCTCATAGCCCAACATCTTGGCACTTGCAAGCTAAATGTGCTTCTTACCAAACCACAGCCAGCGCCTGACAAGAAATGAGACGACGACTCCAATACGTTTGAAAAGTTGTGAAACGAGTCACGCGAGCTTCCAATATCGAGGTCAAGGATCCCTTACGTCCACCATCATGGCCTTGCAGGGGCATACTGTGTAACGCGAGACCATGTAGTCCAAAGCCAAGAGCAACTAAGACGCTCGGGCATCTGGCTAGCCAAACAGAGCTCAGCCAAGCGCCAAGTTGAGAAGAAGACTCGGCTATACATGCTGCTCAAGCATGTACCCCTTGCTTCAGCCTCAATTCCATCTGCACTCCTTCGGCACGCTCTCGAATGGCCTGCGGCTCCTGTTGAGCATCTAGAACAGCATCGCCGCGTCGGTACGTCAGGATGCCCAGTGTCATTTGTTTCACTAGTTGTGCCGAGCAAAACATGGCCAGATTCATCATCTATTTGAGTGCATGAAACAGCAACGAGGGGTTCCATTGGTACCAATGTTTACTTTTGAACGTTGACTATGGGCTGTCAAACCTCTTGTCATTGTTTCATGTGTTTTCTGAGCGCCTTCTTCAAGGCTGCTTGCTGAACCTGAAACAGCTTTGCACGCTCAGATTCCCATCCATCCTCTTTGAACAGGTCCTCGCCGGGTCCTACCGCAAACTGCTCATCCCCTCTCACCAAGCCTTGATACATCTTGTCCGTGTACTCATCCAGTGGCATGCCGATTTCACCCCCGTTGACCAGATCCGGCTGGTGCTTCTCATCATGCAGCTCCGTCTGCACGGCGGGCGGGAAGACCTCGACCATGCGCACCTGGGAGATGCCTGCGTCCTTGAGCTGCTGGCGCACGTCCGTGATGAAGGTATGCAGAGCCGACTTGGAGGCGTTGTAGTTGGGGGTGCGGACCATGAACGGTATGAGCCCCAGCGTGGCCCCCATGTAGACGAGATGGCCGCTCGACTGGTTCCTGAGATGCGGGAGGAACGCGGCCGTCATATGGATGGCAGATGTGTAGTTGACGGTCAGCTCCTGGCCCAGAGCAGACAAGTCTAGAGCTTCGGGCGCGGCAAAGTCGAAGCCACGCTGGATCCCAGAGCTGATGACGACGCAGTCCAGGTCCGGGTGCTCCCGCGTTATTGTCTCAGCAAATGTCTTTATTCCCGCCAAGTCGGCCACGTCAAATGCCATGGCGCTTGCGCTCTTGGCACCATGTCTCTGGATGAAGGCGTCGAGGCGCTCCTGGCGACGACCAACCACAATGACCTGGCTGCCTTCAGCAACGAGCTTGGCTGCAAGGGCCTCGCCAATGCCCGACGTGGCGCCAAGTACAAGGGCTTTACGGTAGAGCGGAGCCATGGCAACGTTGTAGAAACGGTGTCTGGATGGGACAATATGAGATGGAAGCCGTCCAAGAAACAAGCTTCATTTATTCTCCGCATCGGCTTTACGGAGTTAATGACGCCCGGTATTCCGACTCTCCAGATGGCCAAAGTGCCGTGCTGACGTCCAATTGAGGAAGTGATCAGCCGTAAACTTTGGAAGAGCCGGAAAGCATCACAGTTGATAGCACCGCATCTGACTTTCATGTGGTCTAGCCATGTGATGTGAGATTCTACAAGCGCATTTCGCACGTTTCTAAATAAAACTTGGACCTTATCAAGGCTCCTCTCGCGTAGAGGATTCGAGAATGGGACACTTGGCGGATTGAAAGCAGTCGCTATGTTAGTGGGATCTGCCCCCTGTCTTTCTTTGCCATTGTTACATTCAGCATTTCGCGACGGAGACTCTGCGCAAGCGAACATCCCAAGTACTATATGAGACGGAGGGATTCAGCGACCCCGTTCTAGACCAGATTGGCGAGGGGCCGAGGCAAGTCTTGGGGTTTATGCATACTTTGCTTTTTCCAGGCGAGTCTTGATGTAGATTCCCAAGATCCGGGAATCCAAGTCACAAGCACGCCGTGTTTGAGAAGATCATATCGACTCCCAATGACGTTGGGCGAGAAGCTGTACTCGGCAATATCGAGCATGGGGTGAGAGGCCGCCGCGGCAGCCGCCAAACCGCAGGGATGAGATGCACCCCCCGCGGCCCGAGGCGTAAGGCATTGATTGCAAGCACATCTGTTCTCTCGATGCTGCATCGTGAACCCTTCACGATGGTTCAGTTCGAGACCAGCCGCGGCTAGGAGCAGTAGGCTTAGTCTCAAAGCAACGGCTGTCAGCAGATGATCCGGCGTCATCACGAACGGGACCCTGAAAGAGGCGTCGCGGCTAGGGCAAAGCCTAAAGCTTCTTTTACGACCGTTGGACACTCCCTCCCCCATGGCCAGGCTTAGAACATGGCCCCCGACCAACCTAGCAGGCCTGGATCCCGCTTCGTCGGAGCTTAACATGTCAGCTCAGCACTGCATCCGCCCTAGACCAGGGGATCCCAGCATCTCCGCACCTCCCCGGCCCAGGAGACAGGCACCAACGGGCGCTAGACCACGTCGACTGGGAGAAAAGTCCCCGTCTTGTATGGCTGCCAGTCCCATCCAGTTCCATCCCATGCTCAAGCAGGTCCGACGATTCCTGGGCGTGGCGTGATGTGACCCGCCGGCCTCACAACCCCGGGGACAGGATCGACTACTTGTGGAAACGTACCCACGAGACGACGCGGAGGGTTACAATCAACATGGCTCCCCCCAGAGCTGGCAATCTGCTCCTTGCGGCAACGAAGAGCATACTCCGGAGTACCGGTTTACCGGTCTGCCGAGAACTCGCGGGCATACCCAGGATGTTTGTTATTTAAACTCGTGCGGGATCCTTCATCATCTTACTTGGAAACTGTCAAGCTGTTCAACCTTATTTCAGCCTCTGCTGGCTTCTCTACCCATAAATCCTTCTGCGGACGGTTACCTCTTGATAACCCTTCTCCCCCTTGGATATAGCCACCTCTTTCTATCCCATCATGGCTCTCAAACAGATGCTCCTCCTGGCACTTGCTGCATTCTCCTCAAAAGTGTCAGCTTCGTGTGCCTATGGTACACACTTGCACCCAAGAGCAGAGGATGGCTCAGTTCATGTCAGCGACTTTAAGCATGTTGGTACCAAGGTAAGAATATCCCGTGTCCTCGCAGCCCCATCTTCCGCGTTCTCAAAGACGAACATGAAAGCTGTTTGGCGCTCGCTCTTGGTCTAGTTCTAACAAGTTCATCTAGGGGCCCCTGAACTGGATGGCACTCGACCCCAAGAAGAATGCCATCTGCTCTACTGGAAAGCACCAGTCCCCCATCGACCTCGTGTCTGGAGTGTACGACACCGTGCCAGGCTCCAGCCTGTCTCTTTCCATTGCCAACGAGCCCAAGGGGGCCAAGTTTGAGAACCTGGGCTCTACCGTCGAGGTCGTCATGGGAAACGGCACCATCCAGCTCGACAACCAGATCTACACT
This sequence comes from Pseudonectria buxi, assembly GCA_003693545.1. Taxonomy (NCBI): domain Eukaryota; kingdom Fungi; phylum Ascomycota; class Sordariomycetes; order Hypocreales; family Nectriaceae; genus Pseudonectria; species Pseudonectria buxi. The sequence goes on from QUZG01000154.1 coordinate 141,348, forward strand.
CTCAAGCAGTTTCACTTCCACCTGCCCAGCGAGCACCTGTACGACGGCATGAGCGCAGCCATGGAGGTTCACTTTGTCTTCTCCAGCGACGACGGCGCCATCGCCGTCGTCGGAGTCTTCATCGACGTCGAGGCTGGGAGGGGAGCCGACAGGTCCTGCCGCTCCCCCTTGTCCAGCGTCATGGAGACTGTGCTTGGCCAGGTCGACCAGATCTCCGCCCCCGGAACGTGGACAAACACCAAGCCCCTCGACATGTCCGAGATTGTCCAGACCATCCGCAGGGGTTCCTTGAAGAGGTGAGCCGAGCAAATCTCCTCTATGCAAATGTCCATCTCAGGGACTGTTGCTGACCCCAGACTCCCCCACAGATACTCTGGCTCCCTGACGACGCCTCCCTGCAGCGAAGGGGTCAAGTGGCATGTTTCGGACCAGAAGGTTTCCATCAAGCCCGCAACCTTTGTCAAGGCGAGAAACGTCCTGGGCTTTAACTCTCGCTTCGTCCAAAACACTCCGGGCGAGGAAAACCTTTTGCGCGTGGCAGTCAACTCCTTTGAGGGGGATGGGGATGAGGATGAAGATGACAAGGATGAAGATGATGACAACAAGAAGGATGCTTGAACGGAACAAGGTGGCCCTTTTCTCGTGATACGAGACCTTGTACGGTTGATGCTGGGCGTTTTGGTTAATTGTCTGGAGTTTGTGGGTCGTTGCACCAATGCCAATTCTGCATAAAAGTGTCGGAGTTTTGGTGTATAGTTTACTGGAGAGTTCTATAGAGTTAGATCTAAACTCTGATTTCTTGCCTTGTTTGTTCGATATACAGTACAGAAATACTATCTTGAGCATGTCAGGAAACAAGTGGGTATCTTGATTGAAAAATGATCTTATATAAAACCACAACGAATCATTCAGCCTGTCTTTATCCGAGAAGAAACGAGCCCAAAGAACTTGCATGGGGAAACGTGTGGGGAAAGCAGACTTCTGGCGTCATGGCCTTGTTGACGCAAATGCAAGGTTAGTGCATCATTAAGCTTGAATTTAGTATCCCGTGAGCATCTGGTTTTTAGCAAGTTCTGAGCTTAGGACATTGCCATCTATAGTTTCTTGTCGGATAAACTACTGTATGATCTAAGCAACCATGGTCTTGCACATCCCACGCTTGCCATTCCACCTAGGTCAGCAGAACTGGTCAGTATCCCTTCAAGTTGGCTGCTCATCTTTCATCTGCCCAGAAGAGAGTTGGGAATCTGCAACAAAGAGTCACATGAACGTTTGATTCATCCTTAAGTTTGGTCAACACTCTGGCGGAAAACTAGATTCAACTACAATATACCTAGGTAGGTGATCATGCGGGTTTTGAGGCACGGGGAATAATAAACTCCCACCCTGCGGCAGATTTTTTTTTTCAGAACGGCACACAAGACCATCTGTGAGATATCTCGGTAGTTCTACCCAACTGGAAAGGCTTGGATACCCATGTACGGGTCATTCCTGCTGTCCTTGCTGAGTCTGTGGATACGGGTCTGTTTCAACCTTGAGATACGACAACCTGTGTTGAGCAACCCACAAGAGAGACGAGTGTTGTTGAGCTTTTGAGTCTTTGACGACGCTCCATGGCTGGTTTGGCTTGCTGTGTAACGGTACCGCCGTCAGATGATATTGGCTCCGCCTACTAACAAGTTCTGGTATCCAAGATCATGCTACTAATTTTCCAGTAGGGACTCAACAGCCATTCTTCGTTGCTCTCTATCCCAAGCCTCGCAGCGTTTGTGGAATCTGTTATCCGGGGTTTCAACGCCTTGTTTCCTTCAAAGTGCCTACGAGGCGTAAAGAACGTCTCATTCCAGGACATGGCCATGAGTGGTATCGTATGAACCACAAAGTACCTTGCCGCGATTAAGTCTTCAATCTAGTTGAAGCAAGGACACTTTCGACAAGTTAGCCTCGACTAACAACTTGAGACACGAGTCTACACCGGCGTATTGTTACGCCCAGACGAAACGGAGAATGTTGGCTAATGCTCGAGGCAGGGTCGCTGGCCAGTTGGCCAACTCGGTACCGATGACGGGCATTGTTCTGTTCAAGGAATGAATGCCAAGAATAAGAACCGTCACAGGGAGACACTGAGGTTGTCACCCATCTTTTACAATCCAGTGATTGAAGATCGTTGGCCCAAGCTCTGGACACAACCACCAAGCTCCGTGACTCGACTGCCTTGCTGCGTGGTCAATCCAATGAATCACATTTGATACAATTCCTTGAGCAAGGTTTTGTTTGCCCATGCCCACCTCGATAATTCACGGAGCTGCAGCCTCACCTGTGAAGCCCTGGCGAATACCAAGTAATAATCTCAATAGTCAAGAGTCGATGCGTGTCTAAATCTTTCTTGGTACAATAAAATGTGCTCTCGGGTCGACCGAAGCCTTGTAATCACTGGAGAAATCCTCAAAGCCCGTCAAAGCCAAGTTGGTAAAGGCACGAGGGCCAAAAAGCAAGACATCTCTCCTGATGTGCAAATAATCAAATCGAGTCGCGCCTCATCCAAACAAAATATCTGCCTTAAAACGCCATCGCACCGTCAAAATCGGTCGTCGGATTGGGTGTCCGTTCACGCCGAGCCGCAATCAGGACCATCTAGTCAAAAGCACTCATCCAGATGAATGCACCCGAAGAGATGCCCAGAACCAGGGCCGTAATGATTCCCGCGCCCGCTCTGTCCGCCGTTGTTAGGGGCCTAAACTCGCGTTCGGGTTCGCCGCCTCCACGGCTGTGGGTGCCGGCATTCGGGTCGCCCTTGGAGATGCCGCCCTTTTCTTTCGTGGCCGGCGGATCCGCATCCTCGATGAGCAAACTCGATACTGCGGCCAACACATTCATGGCCTCGCCGGCTCCCGTGGTTTTATCGACGGCTGGATCCACAAACTTGCCGCCGCTCCAGTAGAATCCACACACGCGACCGGACGCACCGCCGGTGCATTGGTTTACGGCGGCCTGGGCCGATGTCTTGAGAATAGGGAGGATCTTGTCCTTGGTGTGGGGGGCGACCTGGGTGATGACGGAAAGCCAGCGATGGACGTAGCCCTTGAATGAGCGGGTGTCGGTTGAGCAAGCGCCTTGGCGGGCCTCGCAGGTGGCTTCCCAGGCGATCTTCTTGGGGAAGAAATCCTTGAGCGCTTGGTCGAGCATCTTGTCGAGGCGATCCTTCCAGACCTGGTCGTTGGTCTGGAGACGAGGCATGGTTAGTAAACAGAAGACACAAGACAGTGGCAGGGAAAACAAACAAAATTGTATAGAAAAGCTGCTCCCTGCATCAAGACAGCAGCATTGTACGAGAACTGGGCCTCGTTGATATCGGTGCAGTTGGTGTCGACGTGGGCACCGTCATAGACTCGCGAGTTCTGAGAGTCGATATAGCCGACACCAGTCAGCCAGTCCCACGTCTCCTCAGCATGCTTGACATAGGTCTTATTGCCCGTGTAGCGGGCAAGTCGAGCGCCAATGTTGAAGAAGCATCCGTTGGCGATGGCTAAGCAATGTCCAGATTAGTCAGGGGGGGGCATGGGGCGCGTGTAAAGCAGGGACAAGACGTACTATTCTTGTAGTCGTATCCAGTATTGGCAAAGGGAACCTGCCACCTCATTCCTCCGTTGCACTTGTCGTCGTGGCGATCAGGCGCAGCCTGCGTGGTCCAGACACCCTGAGCGAGGGCCAACCACTGAGGCTTGTCTTCGGGGGGGTTGGGGAATTTGTTCTCGGCGGCTAACATGGCCGACATGCCCCAGAAGCCTTGGTCGTCGTTTCCAAGGGAGGCGGTGTGGTTAAGGGGTTGGTAATCGTTGTTGTCTCCAGTCTGGTGCAACATGCCCTCCATGACGACTTTGTTGTAGCTCGTGTCGCCGGTGAGATGCCAGTAATCTACGGCACTGTTTAGTTACTCGTTGGACATCGGACGGCCGCGTCGAGGTGAGTTATACCGATATAGGTGCCCATCATGGCACCACCAATCCACCAGTAGTAGTCGCCCTTGTGCTCCGTCGGCGGGCCGGGCAGAATGCCTGGAATCATGCCCGTCTGGTTTCCGTCATATTGAAGCATCAGGTCGTAGGCAAGTGTGCGTGCCGATTCCTTGATCTCGGCTGAGAGCAGGGCCGCATGTCAGTGCTTATTCATGGCTAGAGACGATACGGCGGCTTCAAACCTTTGGTTCCGATTTTGTAGTATTGGGCCTGGGCGGAAGCTACCAGCAGGCCGGCGCCGAAGAGTCCTGCGACAGCAGAACGGGGAGACGGCATGATGAGCATGGTCGAGCTCCAGCAGCGCGACGAGTAGGAAGAAAGAGTGGAAGCCGAAAGAGTCGGCGGTTACGTGCGCGACGATGGCCCGAACGAAGTGGGCGAGAACGAGCGAACAGGGGAGCGAGCGAATAGGTGAGTAGGCGGAATACTCGAGTCGAGGAAACAAGACGAGCCTCGGATTTCCACACCCAGCGACTGAGGGATGAGGATGACGGGCGAAGAAGACAGACCAGGCCGTCAGTCAGTCGGTCGGAGATGAGGTGAGAAGATGAAATGAGGAGCAAGAGAGAAACAGAAGAGAGACAAGCAAAGCAAAGCAAAGCAGAAAGTGACCCAGGACAACAACGAGAGTGACGGCTGGCTACAGCTGCAGGCCAGCACTGCTCCTTGCCGCCAACTGACGGACTCGGCGTACCCAGAGGTACCGAGTACAGAGCGCAATAAAGTGCATGGCACAGCATCTTCCCACACGCTTGAGACGGTCGTGTCCGTACAGGGTTTAGATGCCCAGAGGCTTGGCTACAGAAACCGATGGGATGATTGGCGCCAGTTGAAGAGCCAAGCCAAGCGAGCCCTCGTAGCATCGGGGCTGTGCAGACTGCTTCAGGACGGACGGAATGGAAGGCTGCTTGGCTGGCTTTACTGGATGCTGGAAGGGGGCCGAGGGGCGAATACGAGAGAATCAGGTGTTGCCCGTCATGTCGTATTACGAGTACCTTCAAGTACTGACTATTGTGCTGGTGGGTTATGTAGAGGCCTGCTCTCTGTTTTCTGTTTTTCCCCCGCTGCAGTAGATCTACGGAGTACGAGGACTTGGGCTCCCAGTTGTCTTGGCGAGCCGCCAGCCACGTAATGGACGGTATGCTGTACGTACCTGCTTTTGCCTTGGCCACAGTCGCATAAGATCTAGTCGACATGTCTCGTTGCATCATGACTTTTTTGCACGAAGCATCAGCGATCGATCCAGTCAAAGGGCTACAGGCATGGATGGGATGGGAGTGGATTGCCCGGACCCCGCGGCTTTGCTTTGCGGGTCGCAGCCGCTGTCCGAGTCAGAACTCGTCAGACAGACTCCGTCAGCCAGACTCTCTCTGTCAGCCCGCCAACAGCCAGAGAGTGACTTGAGTGAGCAAAAAAGGGAGAAAGCGTTTCAGTTAGTGACAAGGAGTCGTCATGCTCAATCAAACGAGTCCTAATTACACCCGGAATCCGGACTAGCACATGGAGTACGACGGAAAGCATTGTGCACAGGCGCCGCCGCCATCTCCATTCTCCAATACCCCAGCCGCCGGCCACGCAGGTACCCAGTACTTTTCGGTACTTGCACCCACAACCACGCTGGAGGAAAATCCTAGCCCCTGAATGACGCCCAGCACAGCACCTCAGCCGGTATGCTTAATTATTACCTTATTCGGGAGTCGGCCTTCTGGTTGGCTGCCAGCGCCACGCTCCCTCCTCCTTTCTGGCTGACTAACGCGCGTAGTGGTCCGTACGTACTCCGTATTCCATGCTTGATGCTCCGTCCACTGGCGGACGGGCTTTGGTTCTGGCTCCCCGCGGCTCTCCGCATTTCTTGGGCATGCTGCTGGTACATAAGTAGCATCTCATCCTCGAGCTCATGTCCCCGTTAATCATGCTGAGCTGGTGATTTCCGATCGTGGAGCCCGCCCCTTGCTTGGCACCCTTGGCACCCCTCAGAGTCTCGAGGACGCCGCCTCACATTTCTGTCACGTGTGCCGCGCACTCGGTAGTCCGTTGACAATTTGTGAATGTGCATGTTGCAAGTTGCGCTGCGAATCAACATCAACATATGCCCCTGCTATCTACTAATCTACCTAGGCAGGTAGGTATGTGCTTCCATGTACAGACTTGATGCTTCACTCCCAGAGACGCCTCCCACATCGTCAGCGCGATGCTCTGTCGCATCGACCATCGGCAACCCTACGCCAAGCCGACCTTGACCTGGACTCCCACGGGCCCCCGTCGCGTCCTGAATCCAACCTGCGCGGTACAGTCACCGTACTCGTACGCATACGAAAGCTGGCCGATGCCAAACGACGAGCTCGGCGTGCCAAACTCGACGTGTGTCAATGGCAACGCGCCGCAGACGTGCTTGTTGCCGTCGCTCCATGGATAGTACTCGACGAAGCCTACATGGCCCCTATCGATGCCCCACGAATCCAGCGGCAGCATGTACGTGCCCACCTCGGTCGTCTCCCCCGTCTCCGTGTCCACCAGAGTCCCTATCCACGTCTGTCCCGACGTGTTCTGAACCGTCATGTTGTACGTGTGGTTGTAGTTGGCCGCCACTTGGATGCCGCAGCTGATGCCTGACGTCCCGTCTGCAAATTTGCGGCAGTTTGCGCTCGTCGATCTCGTGTATGGTACATAGGTCGAGAAGATGGCCTCGACCACGGCTTTGCCCTCCGAGTCTGGCCGAGGCTTGAGGCCGACAAATCCGACATCCCTGACTCCCACAAAGGAGAATTGCTGTGCAAAAAGGTACCCCGACTGGTGAGGCGCGCCCGCAATGTTGATGGGAAACGTCACGTCCTTGGCGCCAATCGAAGGGAGGTTGAAAAGGTCCCAGGTGATGCCCACCAGAGCGTGGCCCAGCGCGGGCAAGAGAGCCAGCAGCCCGAGGCTCGTCGTCTTCATGCCGAGTGTTGGAGCGATTCAACGGAATCCGCGACATTGGCAAACCCGCCTGCGACAACTCGCATGGGAATGGTCAGCTTTTAAAGTACACGCCGCATGGGATAAGTCTGAGAATGCGTGCCGAAAACAGCATTTCCCTTGCCAAAACTCTACTCGTTTCGGCCCAAGTACACTTTGCTGGAAATTGTGCCTTGGCTGTATTTGAGTGCCTTCATTCCACAGGTCTCACCCTCCCTCTGCATCACGTCTCGGCTGAAACCTTGGTAACCTAGTCAGAACACAACACAACAAGCGCCGGAACCAGAGCACCGTAGATCACAAACGACATTGCCAGTATATGCAGTGGAATAAATCGCCCTGCAGTTCAGGCTTTGTGTTTGGGCGGATAGCATTTGAGTGTCGGCTCAGAGGCCCGCCAGATGCAAAACTCTGGCGGCAGTGGATTGCGACGATATACCTTGGTTGCAAGTACTGGTATAGTTACTGACTTGTGTTCTGGTGGTGCCTTTGATCGTGTGCTTTGAGCAGCACAGGTTGGAGAGTGTCCGGATGCGTGGGATAGTGAGGTCATACTTGTGCGATATCCCATGGATATATCCTGACAAGTGTCAGACTCGTCCACGTTTACAGCCTACGACATTGTCTTGTTGCACGGAAGCACTCTGCACACCGAGAACGAACCTAGCGTGCCCGGGACCATGTCTCCAACCTTGTGACCTTGGCTTCCCTTGCGACATTACTCTCCAGCTGGGCCTCGGTTACCATGGTGAGCCGCATTCCTCAACTAGCTTGACGCATTCGGCTGGACACAATGATGATATGAGTAAAGCTGACTGGTAGCCAATCACCTGGCATCTCACCGTCGAGTTTCGCGAAAGCTTCTCCGACAGCCTTTGGCTGTTTTTGACGCAGCAAGTCAGACGTCTACATTCGTGATGCTTCAAAGATAGTATCTAGTGTATCAGTCATTTCTTCATCCTCTGATCTCACACGGGTCACTACTATTTCCTCGGAGAGTAGTGAGTTACATTGATAGGCAAAGCAAATATAATCCACCCTATTGATTAATCAAGTAAGAAGGTACCCTCGCGTTTGTCGTTGGGATGAATTTCATGTGTTACTTCATACCCTATACAACCAATTGGACGACTGAAGAGAAGTCCGAAGTAGGCCACCATAGTTGCCTGACGCATGTTTCTGCTTACAGGTCAAGGAATGAGTAAGTGATACTTGTGCCCAGAGGATAGTAGGATTACCATACTTGTAAAACGACTGGTGAGAGTGCCGTTGTGTAACAAGCAGTTGTAGCGCTAGTCAATAGAACCACGTTGGCAACGTCCAACAACTATTGACCACTCTACGTAAATTGGATGGAGCCAACAAGAGACATGCTTTTGAATGCCTTGAAGAGCCCGTGTAAGTTGTGCAGATATTTTCTCATACTCGAAACTATCCATGTACTCGAGGCATTCAATGACTAAAAATCAGGTCCGTATCACCAGCCCCTTCAACGGACTTGAATGGTGATTTGCAAACTTGCAAACATGAAACGAGACATTGGTGGATGACATTGTTTAAGATTCCCAACATCACCATGCAAACAGATCAGATACTTTTTTCGTGAAGCAAGTCAATTATGTATATTGTGAGCCCAGCCAAAAGGGACTGGGCCAAATCCGTATATGCTGTGTATCAACTCCTCAATAACCAACTCCCATTAGGCCTTTCCCTCGTCTGTAACCAACGCTTTGTTCCCTTGCCATGATTTGCTGAAAAATCTAGGGGAGAGCAGCGGGGGCGTACTTCTGGTCGGGCTTGACAACCTTGCCGCCGGCGAGTTGCTTGTCGGTGTAGGCGGGCCAGATGATCTGGCGCTTGGCCGAGTCGACGACGGAGAGGGTGGTGAAGCCGTTGCCGGCGCCAAACTGACCGCTCCAGCCCGAGGTGACGGTGTAGCCGCCGCACTTTGCGGGGCCGCCGTTGATCTCGGAGGCCTTGGCGCCCTTGACGGTGTACTTGCAGGGCGTGGCCTTGGCCGAGCCGGGCTTGATGTTGAAGCTCCAGTCGCACTGGGTGTCGGCCTTGTTGCAGACGCGCTTGGCGCTCTCAATGGTCCACTGGGGGGTGGCGACCATCATGGAGACGGCCTCGGCGGGGGCGGGAGCGGCGAGGACGCCCGAGGAGGAGAGGAGGGCGGCGACGGCGGCGGTGGTGGAGAACTTCATGTTGAAGGTAGGTTTGTTTTGTGGTTGTTTGGTTGTTTTGGTTGGAAGAGGTGGGTAAGGTTGTAAGAGGATGGAGATGATGATTGTGATGATGAGGGGAATGGATGGAGAGATGGGCGAGGATGAGGATGGCTTTATAGTCCCGGAAGCCCACTCGAAAGAGCCATGACGGTATGCGAGGTATTCCCAACGTCGTAGTGGTGTACTATGACAGAGGTATGGTGCCCGGCAGCTGAACAGTAGCATAGCTCAATTCGAAAAGACTCCATGTCCATCGAGCAAGCCGCCGGCCGGCTTACGCCCGGACCCTCGGCCGTCGACAAGCCTGCAAGCAAGGGCTGCCTCGTGTTGAGGCAGAAGCTCATGGACAGGGCAAGTGGGCTAAAGTGGTCCGCCAGGCCCCGGTAACACGAGGTGATCAGCGAGAAAGAATGCAGCATCTCGTATTCTCGCCAGGTCAGACGATCCGATCGGGCCTGGGCTGGCCTCGCCGCTTGACGTCTTGGACCCAACTAGGCTGGACCCAGGTCTATTTCTGTCATGCCAACCCCCAACCGTTCTAGACTCTGGGTCGTGGAACAATTCGACTTGTTTCGACGCCGGCGACGTTGCGGGCAACTCAATTGAGCGACTCAATTGAGCGACTCAACTTGCCGGTGAGAGATGACCATTCCCCAAGGGTCCTCGTATTCCCGCATTGCAGTCGTCCCTCTAAGTTACCCTGCTAGTAGTTTCGTATCGCATAGCCCAGGATCCCAAATCGCCAAGACGGGCCCTTGATGGTCTAACCCCCGCACATGATCCAGCTAGCCTGGCTAGTTGGCGATGAATGAGGCACGTTCTGTGTTGATGAGGGGAAGACGGGGGATACCCGAATGGAGAGGATAAACGGTAACACAAAGATTGACAAGAAGCTTACTGCAGTCGGCATGTAGCATCAAATCATGCGTCACATTCTCCAGCCTCTCTCCCTACATGTCCGCACTCGCATCATGTCATGATCAGTCTGCGACACAAGGGAGCTGCTAGACAGTTGCAGATGCATTCAGCCGGGCCAGCAGTGACGCCATGGCTGGGCTGCCCAAGCCATCTGGCCGCCATGTCGCCGTTGCTCTATTCTGAGCAGTTCGAAATGGTCTCGGCCCCCCCTTCAAGCCACGACCTGGCTTGAGCTCACGTGGAGAAGCGGGAGCTCCCCTCACTAGCAAAGCTAAAGAGGTACTACGTAGCATTTACCCAGCCTCATGTTACATGTCAGTCACCGGGGCCGCCGAACGTCTTATCTTCTGCCCTTCCATCATTCAGCCCGCAAAGTCTTGAGTGTAGTACTACTTACAGCGGCCGCTGATGCGAGGGGCCGCTTGCTTTGGCAGTTTTTCCGCCGGCCGGCCGAGCTCAGCTCCGAGTTGGGGCCATTCTCCATTAGTACTGACATCATGCTACTGGACCCGAGCGTCATTTTACTCACAACCTGTAGCCCTGCCATGATCAATGCGTGCACTATTTCCCTCGCTTGTGCCAGCCTCACTGTTGTCGTATCTCGATTTAGATCCATAGTTTCGTCGACTAGCGGCCACGGGGGTTAACTATACAACGGCGAAATTGAATTGGCGATTGGGCAAGCCTGGAGCCACCAAGCTGACATGGGCCGAAACCCACACATACCAACACTTCGAGATATTGTGACTATAGCTCGCACTCGGATTCACGACACTACCCGGTTCATGAAACGTCGACCTGTGGTGGCTTCCAATATGGGTTTTGATTTGTTTCTTTTTGTCCTCTTTTTCCTATGAAAGCGTACATCGTCAATTCGTCAGCGAGACCGCTTTTCCAGCTCAATCTAGCCCTTGTTTCCACCAGTGGGAACCTTGAACAAAACAGCTCGGCCCTCGGGACCCTCTCCAAGAGCCTTATCCACACGGAAGAATCCCTTGCGCTCCAGCTGGAGGAAATCACCCTGTTTCAGCTCCCGGATGTTGGCGTCACAGTATGCCTCAGTCATGGTGGCTGTCACCGGCGCCAGGAAGTCGTCGAGCTCGTCGTCCTTCTCCAGCGTGTCCTTGGTCAGAAGGTAGTCAAAGTCCCACAGCTCGGCCTCGACGAGGTTGCTCTCATCGGCCGCGAGCCAGGTGACCTTCTTGTCCGTCGTCTTAAAATCACCAGCCAGGTGCAGCTCCACCTCGAGATCCTTGATGGGAGACGCCTCCTTGTTGAGCTGTCGCACAATGGCGTTGCCCCAGCTCATCAGGGTAAACTCCTCATCAGCACCGAAGCTGGCAACGTCCACTTGCTCAATGAGCAGCTTGTTTCCAAACGTCACCACCTTGGTACCGACCTCGGGGTTCTTGACGTGCTTGGGTCTCTCCTCCTTGTAGGTCGCAGTCGGGCCGCCGGTAACGTTGACGGTAACAGCATCCTTCTTGTTGATGGCCATGTATCGGGGTACAACGGGGTCCAGCATTCTCTTGTTAATGGCCCAGATGGTCGTCCAGTCCATGGTAACAATGTTTCGGCTGGGGCCCTGCTTCAACATAAACTCGCGGAGGGCAGCGACGGTCAGACCACGGCGCAGGATACCACGGACCGTCGGCAGGCGGGGGTCGTCCCAGCCGCTGACACGGCCAGTGTCGACGACCTTGGTGAGCTTTCGCTTCGACAAGAAGGTTCTGATAAAGTTGATGCGCGAAAACTCCCACAGGTTGACCTTGCGAAGCTTCAGGGCCTCAAGGAACCAGTGGTACTGCTCGTTTCGGTCGGCGTACTCGGTCGTGCGCAGAGCGTGGGTGACGCCCTCGAGGCTGTCCACCACGGGGCAGGCGAAGTCGTAGGTCGGGTAGATGTTCCAGGTCCAGCCAGTGCGGTGGTGAGGAGCCGGCTCCATCTCCTTCCAGTTGGGGAAGCGGTAGATGACGGGGTCACGCATGGAGCCGTTGCTCGAGTCGAAGAAGATGCGAGCTCGGATGCAGTGCTTCCTGCCCAGATCGGTGCCAGCCTTCATCTCGCGGAACATGGCCAGACTCTCCTCGGCAGGGCGATCGCGGCACTTGCTGGCAAGTCGGTTCTTGCGGTCGTCCTTCTGGATCTCTTGGTTGGTGTCATCGGCGTACGCGTTGCCGTCGAGGATCATCTGCTCGGCAATGTCGTAGAGCTGCTGGAAGTAGTCGCTGGTGTGAGTGACTTGGGCATACTTGATGTCCATCAGCTCAAGATCGTGCAGGATGGAGTCCTCAAACTCCTGCTTCTCCTTGGACGGGTTCGTGTCATCGAATCGGACGAGTAGCTTGCCATTGGTGGCTTCCTTGGCGAAGTAGTCGTTGAGGAGCGCAGCCTTGGCGTGGCCAATGTGTAGGTATCCTCTGGACTAGGAATCAGCAACCGTGGTCGGAGAGACTGGAGGAGCATGGAACTTACGAGGGCTCGGGAGGGAATCGGGTGACGACATCAGTGCCGGCGTTGGGCAGGCCAATGTTGTAGTTGGCGCCAATCTTCTTGTCGGCCTTCTTGTCTCCGGCGTGCTTCTCCTTGAGCTCAGGGTGGGCGTCCTCGATGAAGCGGAACCAGCGAGTGAGGTTGGCGTGAGCGCCCTTGCGCACAAGGCCGATGGCGACCGTGTTAGAGCGCAGAGCGGTCCATACCTTCTCGTCGGCCGGGCCCAGGCTGTAGCCGCTCAGGTAGGTACGGAGCGTCAGAAACTTGTCGAGATCGGCGAGGAGGGGACCGATGGTCTTGAAGTCGGCAGTGGCGAGCACTGGAGCCTGGCTCTCAGCGTCGTAGCTGCTCATGGCGACTGATGAGTTGTTGGCGGCGTGTTTTGGGGAAAGCTGGCGTCTCTCGACAGTCGTGATGAGGCGATGGTGCGTGATGTGATGTTTTGTAGGTCTCTCGTGCCCCGTCTCAACTGCAAGCTAAGCGGATGGAGGGGGAGGGGTCGAAGATTTTGGCGGGGTCTTTTTCCAGTGTTTTCGTGGATGACTCAGAAAATGGCTCGCCTCAACTCATAGCGCGTCACGTGGCACTCTTGTGCTTTGATGGACTCGACTCTCGATTCTTTGATCTGTATTCCACCAGCAGGTCTGACAAAAGCGACAATTGCTCTATATACTACAACAGCCGGCCTGCTCGACCGGCCTCGCTCGACACTTTGTGAACATGCTTTCTCACAGAGTTTGCGCTTTCGATGACTGTTGCGCTGCGATGTCGGCGTCATCGGCCCATCGTCATTCCACCCATCACCTTGTGCTGCTGACTCCTGAGGTGACCTTGAGTCTTTGACCGCCGTATCCAGGCTGCTGAAATCAGGTTCTCTGCGTATTTCAAGCGAATGCTCAATCTAGAACGATAAACTGGCATGCCAACGTAGGGACTGACCCTAAGGAGGATGGCCAGACAAGTCGAGACCGTAGCCGAGTGGCATAGCATGGTATCCCGGACAGAAGAATGTGCAGCGGATGCACTCGAGGCACTCAGCAAAATGGTCTTATTTACTCTATAATCCGGCTTGGACTAAAGCATTCAGCAGGCGCCCACACACAAAGAGTATCCCCATGTTTTGAAAGCTCGATGTCGGGTCTCCAGCTTGATGACCTCTCTTCACCTACTTATCGTGCAGTTCGACCTCGATAAGTGGAACAGGTCGGCAACCAGATTCTAGTTGGACCCAGGGTCCTAGTTCACATGGTCCCGGGATTACATTGTCCCCAAGCTCGCTGTTAGCATGACATCGGTGGCAATGAAGCAACGCACAGCCGGAGACCGTGACTCTGCCAGCCGAGGTGGAGAAGTGGGAAGGCAAAGACCCGATTAGTCGAGGGTTGGGCTGCCCGGGCGTTCTGCTCTGGCGGTGTCAAGTTCACCTGGATGCATGCTTTACGAACAAAGACTCAAAAAGAACAAGCAATATGCGTATACTCCGTATCGACAGAGAAACACCGACAAGGAAAGGACTACTACTGAACCCAGACGAGATGACAAGACTCAAGAACGTGTTGCTAGAAGTTTAAGCGCACAGGATACACAAATCCCATCAAGACAACCATTCTCGTTTCTGACACATCAGTACTGTTGCCAAGCAGAACCCCGGCTGAAACACAGAGGATAGTCAGGCGGCAGAACCCGGTAACCATCAGTTCTTTGCAATGTCTTGCGCGATAACGAAGCAGTTTCCGTGATGGCACGTTACCCAGTAACGATATAAGCATTACATCTGGAGTAGATTGGACACCGCGATGTCGACAACGACTTGGATGGAAATTCCTCTCTTTTTGTGAGGTTGATGACATTCTTCATACTCGAGGACCGCACTTGCGATCGGTGCACGTCTTCATCAAGTCTACTCGAGATGATTTGATAGGTGCGCTTATGTACGGCATCACCTGCTGTGTGAACACTGGGCCAGCGTTCCAGATAGCTCAGAAACTTACGTCGCTCTAGGTGAAAGACCTTGAAGTGTATTCGACTGAACCATGGCATCTTGATATGAAGCTCCGCTGGCGATGTTAGCACATGAGCTCAGCGCTGGCTGCTTCTTGTGGCTCAGGCAGACTGCTCAAGGGCAATGCTTGTGCTTGGCTGCCTCGTTGGCATAGCACGGCGTCTCGAATTGGTTTGGCTAAGAGTAACTGTGTCACTAATCTTTGCATTGATGCTGAGTGAACAGAAGCCCAGCTCTATGTTTGGATATCTTACTTATCGTTGTTTCTTACCAACTCTTGCTCCAAGCCACAGCTAATGGTCACTGCAAGTTTTTGCAGACTTTATATCGCGTCAGCTCGATCATGGCAGCGTCGCCCACGCCCTGCTCCAATAACCTAACATTGTGTCACAGCCGATTTTATGAACGGAGATGCACTATCAACGTAGCAGTCAACCCGAGCCCTTCTACAATTGGTGTTGGGCCCAGAGCCACAAAAGTGACAACCCCCAATTCGGCCAACGCAGAGTGGGCCATCACCAAGAATGGCTGTCATCAACGCAGGATCAGCCGACACGTCAGATTGGACCCCCGAAGCATGTGAGCCAGCATCTTCCTATCGTGGGGGGCCAATGACTATGTGCTGCTGACGGTCACTTCCTGGGAATATGTCTCACTGCCTGCAGCTTCATGACCATGGCGTCACTTTGCGCTGTCCTATCTGAAGCCCACGTATATATCGTATCACATTGATGGCACGACTTCCCTCAACAGTTCCTCTATTCTCGCCATCCGCGCCGAAATGCCCAGCGTCTTTTCTCTACTGAGTCGGTCGGCCAAGTCCAAGAGCCCTTGGAAATCGCCAGGACGTCCCAAACCCACATCTATCTTTAGCTCCGCACCCAAGACACGACCCAAGACCTCTCACGAAACATCCGGCGCTAGCTTCCTTAGGCCCCCGGCCCCTGCAGCTCACAACCGGCGATCTAGGTCGTTGGAATCACCAAGAGATCCTCAACGCTCCTCCAGATCTAGTCATAGAGACTTTGAAGAGCGGAGGACTCGGCCCACTCGACGAGCCTCCCAAAAGTACTCCACATCGCCGCGTCGTTCGATATCACCTTACCGTTCTTCAAGGCCCCGTCGACGTGCTTCGCCATCACCTCGCCGACGTCCACGTCCTTACGATGACCGTGCCGTACATCATGCCCGGCGGGGGCGACGTGAATCCTACTCTAGAGATGGTAGAAATCGGGCAGAATCCCGGCAGCGGTCGCCAAGCCCGCCACGGCGTGTTTACAGCCAGCGTGTACGTGGACGTCCACCTCGTACAGATCTAGACACCCTGGGATCACCTAGAGAGTCTTCAAGATTACGACCCCCAATGCGAGGCTATGGTACCGACTACCCCATCTCATCGCCCAAGCAAGGAGACCATAGAAGCTTTTCATATGATGCTTCGTATACCCCCCGATTCGCGAATGGAAACAAACAAGGAATACCTACAAGGGTTACTCAATCTGCAGACCGTCGCCACGAGTCTACTAGGCGTCAATCTAAACCTGGGGTCAGAGGCGAGATGCCCCCGCCGCCTCTACAAGACGACTACTCACCTACCAAAGGGGCTGCGGTGAAGCCAAAGCCCTCCTTGCCCACGGAGAGCAAACCACCAGCGGACCTTCTGCAGAAGGTTCCTCAAGCAATCCTCACTTTCAAGGGGCTCGAGGCACTTACTGGCCGTGCAGAGACGGCAAAGGAGTGGGCGGGCTGGCTCAACAATTTACAAGGTGCACCCGTCGAGATCGAGGCACTTTCCAGTAAAGCTACAACAGCCAAAGATACCATCTTCCAGATTCAGAAGACTGTAAAGTCACGACCAGATTTAATGCAGGGAGAGAGTGGCCACCTTTTGCGACAGCAGATTGAATCCGCCATTAAGAGCACGGATGAAGCTCTCGATAAGATGACCAGCCTGCTTCAAGAACTAGCGAACAAGGGTGGCAACGAGGCCGGTGACTGGAGCCGAGTCCAGCAATTCTACAACAGTTACCGATACAAGACTGAGTTTGAGGAGAAGATAAAGGAGGCTGACGACAACCTCCAAAAGGAGCTTGGCGCTTTAAGCACGCTCATGCTCAACATCTACTCGTATGTCTCTCTGTTGCACTCTGATACTCGTGTACTAATAAGCGAAAGACGAGCCCTCACAGGTCTTAAGCCAGTTACAGCGACACCAGCGTCTCCCGCGTTGGACCCTGTCTCCGAAACAAAAACAGAGGCTTCAACATCAAAAGCTAGCACCGGGAAGCCGACGTATGTACCAGCTGGCGACGCTTCATCGGGTTCAGACGTGGCGACACCGAAACCGCCAATGCCACCAGCAAAAGATACTCGCGCGGGTTCTCCCCAGCTCCTACCTGTGAACTCGGACGCTTCTTCTCTTGGTTCATCGCGCCAGTCTGTTGTCATGCCCGAAGATGAACCAACTGGTGACTACGGCTTTCAATCGGCACCGCCGCCAGCGAACTCATCTCCTATGGCTACTCCTACCGGCTCTGGAATCGACGCCAAAGTGAAACCAACTTTCGAACAGCAGACAGAAGAAGACCGAAAGCCCCCGTCCCCTCCGCTTTCTCTATCCCCGCCCCTATCGCCTCCGTCTCCCCAGCCCGTGGACCACAGAGAGGCTCTCCTCGATGCAGCATGGGATGGCAACGTTGATGCTGCCACTGAGGCGTTACGCCATACAGTTCCAGCCATATGTGATGCCAAAGGGCTGACACCGTTGCACTTGGCGTCTGAGCGTGACAATCTAGCTGTTGCTCTCCTATTCCTAGACTGCGGCGCTGACGCCAGCGCTCGAGCCAATGGTGGCCGCATGCCAATTCACCTAGCAGCGAAATATGCCTCTGCCGCCATGGTCGAGGCGCTGCTAGAGAAGGGCCGCGCAGATGTAGACGCACGGATGACAGACGGCCGAACACCTCTGCACTTTGCGGCCAGTTCCGCTGTAGACGGCGATGAAGAGCGACGGGATGTCTTGAGGGTTTTGCGAGACTGGGGGGCAGATCCTACCCTCAAGGACATACTGGGTAGAACGCCCCGAGACTACGCGCAGAAACGGGACTGCTGGGACGTTGCGGCGACGTTGAGAAGAGCTGAGAAGAGATGGGAGGATGACCATCCGAAGAGTTGGTTCCAGCGCCATGGATTCGCAAATTGAGGCCAATGCGTAATATAGCGATAACTGGAGGTAACAGTTATGGCAAGGGGCTAGATTTGGACTGAGCAGGGCATAGCGTCATGTAGAACATTTTCGGGGTTTGTTCTTTTTTATGAGTGTACTCATCCAGCCTACATGAGTACCTTGAGCTATATATGATACGGTCATGGAGATTCCTGAGCGACGAAGACCTTTTAAAGTCGAGAGGCTGTAGCTGACGTTCTAGTCCCTTCCAAAATGTAGATATTCTGTCCCGAGCCTTTACTACGTAGAGGCGTGAACCTGTCACAACAGAACCGATAATATGACCAAGTTCAGTTTAGATTCTTATTCTGTTAAAGAGAGAATGACTGTAGACATTCTCTCCACTGCTTCGAGTTGTTCCGATGCATTAGGGTACACAGCGAGTTCGCTTTGGCGTCTTCATCTTATTGAATGGAGCCAGGATGCCAAACCTAGGGTTGTGCCAGTTTCCCAACTTTTAGTTTCTTTGTTCGTCTGGAGGCCTTTTTTGCTTTGAACTGCCTGGGGCAACTCAGTAGTGCATAAAGCGTCTTCTCCGAGGCATCAAGCTGGCAGACAAACAGGCGAGTTCTCTTTGCGAACCTGGCCTCTCGGTTCCTACGGAGGATTCTTCCAACAAGACAAGGGCCCATGTCTAGTTTTGGTCAAGTCCTTGTGAGCGATCCATGCTTTGTGATATGTGATGCTACGTAAATATGGCCGCAACAGGCAGGTAAATGCCAAATGGGGTTGAAGGATTCGTTCCAAGAGCAAGGCATGGGGGGAATCGCGCCGAGGTCGTGCCACTCAGCGTGAGCTCCCTCTTGACCTGAGCAAGCTGGAGAAATCTGGCAGAGGACAAGACACCATGCACAGAATACTGAACGGACATCGTCCTTGGCTCAAGTGGTGTCCTATTAATCTACGGTGATGGACTACAAATCCTTGAATGGTAGGACAGTGTAGTGCCGGCAGTTGCCCAAGCCGGAATACCGAGATGCGACCATTTAATATAACTAAAAGCCCCTGCCTTGCTACTGCAGCTAGATGGCTCGGCAGAATCGCCGACCTGTCTCAGATAGATGGTTGGGCCGGGGATGGTATATATATTGCAGCCATGCACAGCAATTTCGACACTGTCCCGGACCCTTGGTCTCCATAGAGGCCCAGATCATGCTGTGCCTGGGCTATTGAACCTCTTGATGTCATCGGTCAATCTAGCCAAGTCTTTATTGAAACCCTTCGTAGAGATGGGGCTCGACAAAGCCGCCACCATCATGCGTTGGAGGCAGCTTGGAGGGCTGTACTAATAATGGAAAACTGTGACGAAATCACTGGAGATCATGATGATATATCAGTACCTTTTGACTCGCTGAACAGCTTGAAACTAGGTATGAGACAGCTACAAATCGAGAACAAATCGATATTGATCTTGTTAGTCTGTTGGCCTCGAAAGTTCCCTCATTATCCATGAGTTGATTGTCTCAAACATGAAGAGCAGTAACACCACAGACAAGATTAACGTAGGACGAGTCAAGGCCGGCGTCGTGGCTAGATTTGGTACATAGGCCGTTGGCGAAACATGAAAGGTACAGCGTGGCGTAGGCACAGGCCGTTCTATTTGGAGAAGAAGCTCTAAGCAGGTGGCGCCAGTCCAACCATACATGAAGGTTGCAGACCTGATCTGATAGCCGGCTACTGGGTTCCTTTCGTTCCCTGTTGACTGACAATTTATCCGGGCTGAAAGCAGGGATCATGGCGTGGTTCAGGAAGCGGATGCTCCCGTCCGCGGAATCCATCCGGGGTATGGAATAAGGATGTGTGGCAGGGTTAGATTCAAGGTGTCTCATGGAAGAGATACCGTCATTCTTAGATACCACTGAAGCATGTTACCAGGAGCCATAGACCGGTCGAAACATATCGTGGTACAGCAAGAGCTTCTTGGTATAGAGTACTGGTGACGATGCTCTGCCAGGTCTCGAAGAAGATCTACAACTCGTCTGGGAAACTCCAACATATGCAGTGACTAGGGAGGCATGCAACTCTGCAATCCTTCAAAAGTTGCAGGCCATTTCTCAATGCAACAACAATGCCTAAACACGTAACTCCTTCGCCCCCAGCTGCCAGCCTACAAGATCCTGACCCGACGCCTTGTTCTCGGCTGCCCGGATCTCCTGTTGTTGAACTCCCCTCATCCATCCCTTACCAGAATTCTGAACCCTTCACAGTTTGGTCTCGACTGCGTCGTATCGTCTTTCTCAAAGCCTCACCATGCACCCCATAGTGTCGTTTGGTTCCATCTTCTCAATCTATGCAATACGAGTAGCAGCATATGGTTTCGATGACGCCTCATTCCTCAAGCCGCCAGAGACGTCGAGATGGCACGGTTACGAAGAAAACAAAGTGCATGAGCTCGGAGAGAAGATGGACCTCGAATGGGTCACAAGCCTCGACAGTGTAGATGTCTGGCTACTCCAGGAATACCCGTCAGATCATCACGACTGGAAACGGACCAAGATCAAAGGTTCGAAACTGCGATACAAGAGGGAAAGGAGTCGAGTAACTGGGCTAACTGAGTACACAGAGGGCGTAACCAATTGCATGTACTCTTGGTCAATAGCTCTGCCAGACACGCAAGAATATCCTCCACGGGGCGACGACCTTGTATTCGCCATTGTGCTCATCAATCCTAAGCAATCGTTTCCCCCCTTGGCCAGATCTTCAAGCTTCAACATCACACTCAAGGATTCGGAGAAGAAGAAATTGACGGGGGCGGCAGCCACATCAATAGCAGCACCCTCGACATCTGCCGCTACAGTCCAGACGTCTGCATCATCACCAGAAGAGCCCGCAGGCGGTATAGACGATCCGGGGGCGCAGAGGAACTCTGGGCTATCGACTGCCGCAGTTGTAGCCATATCCGTCTGCGCCACGACCGGTAGTCTAATCATCCTTGCCGGTGTTGGATTCATGATCTGGAGGCGCAGACGGAGACACGACGCAGGAGGTCATCTCGAGACGAAGCATGAATTGTCGGCGTCAAACTACCCAGTCGAAGTATCGCCGTCCAATTATCCAACAGAGATTGCGGGTCACTACAGTGAGAAATACGAGCTGTCGCCATCCAACAATGCCAGGAGGTTCTCGGATCTCGTCACTTCGAGTCCTTTGACTAATGTCGCAAGCCCAAAGACTCAAAGACAGTCGAAGGAATCCGCAACTTTGGGTCCCTTTTGAAAGTAATCACGGAAGAGGAGCGCCAGAACAGAGACGAGGACGGAAACATTCTCTACCAAATATCTTCACCTGGCTTTTCTTGGTGGTTAGGGTTTTACGCAAGGCAGGAAATTGACCCTGTAAATAGCATGATCAAGGGTCCAATGTCGCGGTTTGGGTTTGATGAGGGATACATGGAGTATATGATGAACTGGCTAGAATGATTGTCCCAGTGCAAAAGACACACAGACATGGTTCTTCGGAGCCAGCAAGTCCTTCGCAGTGAATTAATCGTTCATCTCAATAGAACGTTTCGAGTAGCAGACTGAACAAGCCTGAAAGGTTACCAGGATATGGGTTACATCTGACAGTCGTGGGAGCATACTTACAATACATGGCTCAATCCTCCACGACCATGGCATTCGTTCCCTTCTACTTCATCCCTAATTCCGAGTGGC
Organism: Pseudonectria buxi; assembly: GCA_003693545.1. NCBI lineage: Eukaryota > Fungi > Ascomycota > Sordariomycetes > Hypocreales > Nectriaceae > Pseudonectria > Pseudonectria buxi. The sequence goes on from QUZG01000154.1 coordinate 162,839, forward strand.
AATAAGTCACAATGGGCGAAAGAGTGACAGAGTTTGCGTGCTTTACGATCCGACCCTTCCTGGATGTGTTGGATGAAACCACGAGTCATGGCAAAGCATTCCATGATCAAGCGGTCAAGATAGACGCCTCATAACTGACATGTAGTGAGAGAAAGAACGTTCACAATGGTGCTGGAGCCAAGCAAAGAGAAGTGCAAAGTAGTTTTCTGAATAGAGCGGACGAAGAGCCATTCAACGAATGAATACTCTCTTGCTGACGCTGAAGATAATAAGGCGCGGCGCAGCGGACCAAGCCTAGCTGTAAAACTTTTAAACTACTCAACCTTCTCGTGGAGTCAATCTATCATACTACTTTAAGCGATGACCTTCTCCTTGAACTCGATACTAGAATGCATGTCAGTGTCGGAACTCCATATCGCTAGGTCTGGCGAAACTTACCCGTACTGCTTGAGCTCCTTCATGATGGGGTCGTTGATCTTGGAGGTCATGGGGGCGAGGATACCCTTGTCGGAGATGGTTCCATCAAGGACCAGCTTGGTGGCTATACGAGACAGGTGTTAGTGCTTGCCCTATTTCTGAGGAGTCGTGGAAAAAGGTCGGAGCAGGGATAGTATCCTCAATGAAGCATTGTTCAAGGTGGAGCATTGCCTCTCAATCTTCCATGTAGCGAGAGAATTGAGATTGAGAGAGAAATGGAAAGGGAAGTGACAACGTACCAATTCCACAGGGGATGCCGACAAGCTTGGCCATGGCCGAGTAACCTCCAGATCCAGTGGGGGCACCGTACTCGCAAAGGGTGGAAGTTCGGGTCTCGGTGGATCCATCCTTGTTCTCGATCTCGAACTTGTGCTGGAGCATCTACATCCGATGCATTAGTGTCAATCTCAATGGGTGAATGATTTGATACTTACGACAAGGTCGCGCTCGCCCTCCTCATACTGCATCTTCTGCTCAAGAGTGGCACAGAGAGTATCGAGGGGGTTACCCTTGGGGGTGATCTTGGCGTCGGAGAAGACACCAACTATATCACGGCGTCAGCGAACGACTCGACAAACTTCAGATCACACACAGACGCGGCAGCGTCCATGAGGCTTATTTCGGGAGCTGCTGAGGACTTACTCCACTTGAGGCCGTTGATCAATCGCGTCTTCTCATCCTCATCCTTGAAGGATGCCTTGGAGGAGATTGCCGCAAGAAGGTCCTTCTCGCTTGACGAAGCAGCACCCAGAATCTTCTGGGTAGCCTCCTTCCAGGGGATAGCCTCCTTCAAGAAGCTCTGCTCGTCATCACTGAGGAAGTCGATATCGACAAGGACCTTGATGAACTCGGGGAATCCTCCGTATCGCAGAGTCTATAGTCCAGGGATATCAGCATCATGCTTTTAGGGGGCTTCTACCTTCCAGAAGTCTAGGAGAGAGGTTCGAGGGATGACTTACACCGCGGACGACGGTCTCAGCCTCGGGGATGCTGTAGCGCTCCTTGTAGATGGTGGAGTCACGGTTGGGGTACGCGACAAAAGCGTAGCCTAGTTCAAGTTAGGAACTTCTACTTCAGTACTGGAATAGGCAGCATAGGAACCCACCGGGGTAGATGTGGTAGGGCTTGGCGGTGGCCATCAGCTCTGCAGAATGACATTGTCAGCTTCGCAAGACGAGAGGTGGGTTGGGCGCATTGTATACCTGGGCCGGCGACGTTGAGGATCTTTCCACCCTGGTAGAAGCTTGCGGAGTTTCGCAGAGCGAGCAGGACACCTCGAGACCTGCATAGTAGTGTGTCAGCGTCTGTTCAACTTGGGCTTGGCAATGATGCTCTCCAAGCGCAGCCCCATTCAAGTGTTTGCCGCTAACAATGACGTGATTCGCATGAAAATATGCTGAAGGGAGGCGAAGAAAATAGACGTGAGTGCGAAAGAGACTACTTACGACCAAGAGAACCTTGAAAATAGTTGTTAGCAGGGCAATTCCAATGGCTAGAGGATAGAAGAAGATGCTTACTTGTAGCCGAGCGGGTTGTCAGAGTCCTCGGGGGCTATGAACAAATGTTAGTGTCTCTGACTCACGAATCCGAACCTTGGTTTGGAGGGAAAGTCCTTACCGGGGAGTCCACCACAGTAGGAGAGGAAAGACTTGACCTTTCCGCCCTCCTTGTGAACGCTCTCGAACATGGCGACAGCAGAAAGGTGGTCCAGACCAGGGTCGAGCTTTGTTCGCACGTCAACATCATTGTAGCATAATGAGGACGCCTAGATGCTCAACTTACACCAATCTCGTTCATGACGGTGATGCCAGCATCCTTGGCCTGCTGGTCAAGCTCTAGCATGGCAGGGGAGACATAGCTGGTGGTGACGACGTTCTTCTTGTTGCGGATCGCAGACTTGATGACGGTGGCGTGGAAGGTGTACGGGATCAAGCTGATGACGAGGTCGTGCTCGGCAACAGCAGCATCGAGGGCCTTGTCGTCGTTGACGTCGAGGGAGAGGGGCTTGGCGAGCTTGATGCCCTCAGAGAGCTTCTTGGCGCTCTCGAGAGTTCGGCAGGCTGGGAAGAGTCAGTCGGTGCTTGAGCTCGTCGCTGTGATCAATGCTGTGACCCACCAACGGTGACCTCGATGCCAGAGTCGCTCAGAATATCCACAGTCGGCCTGGTGACAAAGCCAGAGCCGCTGCAAAGGTGTCAGTGCATCAGATAACAGCATTGGGACGGCCAATTGATACTCACAGCATCAAAACACGTGAAGGAGCCATTGTGAATTTTGCAGTTGTATATGTCGTCAATGCAACTGTATTGTTTTCTCCAAGAGCGTTTCCGGATGCGGCACACATGGAGGGGACCGGAGCTGACTCGGAGGAGGGGTTGGAGGGGTCAGCGGGGTCGGAGCCCTTGTCGGACAATCAATTCACCGGGTCATCAATCAGCTTCAAGAACGATTCGACGAACCGATGGAAACTTGCTGAAATGAAGATGCTGGTGTTGAATACTACTTGTTTGTATGCAAGGGCAACTCTGTGTAGTTGAACACGCGGATAATCATCTGGTCATCTCCAATCACGGTTGAAGGCGTGCCTCAATGGCCACGGGTGTTGTCTCGGATAGCAACCTTGTGCCTGATGGGCTGGAAGAAAAGCCCAACCTGCATTCACACACATGGGTGAATTGACGAATGATCTTCCATTCAATTCAATTCGGATTGCAAGGTCTGAAGTTGTGATGCTCTTGACATTCACAGAACACACTCCTAGCTAAAGGCTTCGCTCCGACTGCATCAAGGTACCCTACACCGCCGACAGAGAGACTTGTTGATCGACCGGCGTCTCTTACGTCTTGGTTCCTAGACCTCTTCGTTCTGTTCAGATTTCGCTTCATGTTGAATTTGGCTATATGGCCTGATTAAAATTGCTATGCGAAAGCAAAGCACCAATCCATGGCAGCTTGGTTGACCAAGTCTCATACCTTGAGCGCGTCTTTATCGGTCTCAGAACATTATGCTTGATGGCAACGAGCACAATAGTGACCCACCTCACCCAAAATGGGATGCATGGATGCTCTTTGTTTCAAACTCTATAAGAAATGGAAAGTGAAGTATGAAAATTGAAGAGAACAAACATGAAAGGGCTAAAGTGATGGTATGCAACGTTCCAGGTCAATTAGTCGCACGAGGCCAACGAATTCAGCTGAGAAGACGCTTCAAACCATCAGTATAAAGCAAATTACCATTACTCCTTTCAACAAATTCACACGGTGTATCCCCGATGGCGCAATTGGCTAGCGCGTCTGACTGTTAATCAGGAGGTTGATGGTTCGAGCCCATCTCGGGGAGTCACAATTATCTTTTGCCGTTTGTTCCGATAGCAAACATTCTTTTTTTTCTTTTTTTTCTTTTTTTTCTTTTTATATATATTCTCAACGAGCAACGAGAATGTTCATCACGTAAAAGTGGATGACTCGCATTGTATTTTTGTTCAGAATCTCTCTTATAGTTTAATAATATTGTTATATAGTTAAACATCTTGCAGACGGTTACAACGGCGAAAAAAACAAGCTTGTCGTACCAGTCCAACACCGTCGTATGCCGACTTCTCCCAACGCCCCATCTACCCTTTGTTTCCTGCATAAAGTTCAACGGCCTAGAAAAATCGCCAGATCGAGTCGGCGGGCTTCTTGCTCTTGAACCGGCTATAGAAGCGAATGACGGGCCAAAGAAGCAACATCAGCAAAGCCCATATCAAAAAGTAGGCGGCGATGTTGTCGATGCCCTTGGTCGTGCCCGGGTTCAACGGCGTCGGCCTGTGTACTTCGTGGCCAAACATTCGCACAATGATAGCACCAATCGTAAATACTGCAAGGAGATGGGCGACGTAGAAGAAGAGGGCGGCCGTACCAAAATCGAGGAGAAGTGTGAGTCGCTTGGCGATGCGGACCGGCAAGGCTTCGAAAAAGGACAGGCAGAAGAGGGTGCCAGCAAGGGTAAAGGCCCAAAAAGCCACATCCGGGGGATACTTGATGATGTAGAAAAAGGATCGAATCGACGCGAGGTATGGGTTTCGGTTCGGGTGCGCTTGTTGATCAGGCGTCTTGAGACAGTTCCCCGAGAGATTGCCAAAGTCGAAGACCCTGGTCAGGACAAAGAAGATGGAAAAGAACAGTGCTGAAGATGCGTATCCGATCGAAAGAGCCCGAGAGCTCCATGACCTGCTTAGGTTGATGCGGGCATACAAGAGACCCACGATGGCAAATGAAAGCCAGGCCAGCGGAGGAAATCCTGATACGACGCGCGGGGAGGAGACTGGCCAAAACCACATATCGAGGAGTGGGCGCTGGGAAACCTGATCGTTCACCTCAATTTGATGCTCGATGGTAGTTGGACACCGGCCGTGATCTCTCGACAACCATATGTTCCACCAGATGGTCACGACAGCCAGGACGGCGAGCAACGCATTATGCAGATGCCACGAAAGGGTCGCAGCGTACGCATCTTTGCGTGTTTCGCCAGTCCACCGCGGGTTCCGGATCAGCGGCGCATCGGCGTCGTCTTCGTTTCCTACTTCAGATCGCCTGCCGTTCGACATGTTGAAGATGAGGCGTGCGACGAGCGGCTCCGTCTTGTTGAAAACGATCCAAAGCATACCAACCAAGAAGTAGTCGACAGCGAGTGCAACGAGAACTACATTGAGGAACCAAACCTTGCCGCCAGTCATGACGAGTCCAAAGATGACGGAAACAAGAGTCAGCACCACGGCTCGCAGCGCAAAGTATCGGACCAAACGGAGCGTCGACCAGCCCAGCCTTGTGCGCGAGCGGCCGAGATAGACAACGCCCATACCGAGCAGAAATGTGAAGCCGGGGGCACAGAGGTGGGTGAGGGTGCGGACGACATAGGCGACGGGCCGGTTCCAGCTCTTGATGACATTGCCGTCTTGCTCGCCCTCGCGACCAGTTCCATGCTCCCAAGTGTTGAGCGCGAGCGCGGTATGGTCCATGGCCATGAGCAGCATCAGCAAGCCGCGAAGCAGATCGGGGGCCAGCGCTCGCGTTTGGGGCTTGGCCAGCTGCGTCGGGCCAGGGCGATCCGAGTCTCGGTCGGTCGAGGATTGAATTGTGCCATATCGATAGCCGCCAGCAGTGGCTTGTGGCGTGGGCGACGGGGGCTCAGAATCCTCAGCCATTGCGTGTTACCACGATGGCAAATAGAGTCGAGGATGGAGGGACAAGCAAAAAGGTATGTCAACGGGTTGGAATGTCTTAGTCTAGTACTTGACCAAAGGCACAGTCAGCAATGACGGCACTCGGGCCTCGGACCCTCGGGGCGGAGTTGTAGCGGACTTTGGACAACCGCGCAGATTAATAATGGATTCGGCGCAACTCACTCTATTGATGGATCTGATGATGAATCACTCAACGGATGGGTAAGCTGGGCGCTGTAGGGCCTTTTCTTTGGGGGCTGAGCTGACTGTGTCGAGACTTGCTCCAAGTTGCGAGACCTTCTGCAGGGTGTGCAGGGTGCAAGTGGCGACAAAGACACTATGATCCTTCTTTAGGCATCAACTCTTGCGTGCTCAAACAGTCTTTCGATACAGTGACTGCAGCGTCCGTGTTTGCTCTTGAGGACCCCAGACACACAAAGCACCGCCCGTGATGGCTTCCTCTCCCTCCTCGCCATCTCACCATATCAACGTTTCGAACCTCTGTCATCCGTCATCACTCTCGGCCCTTCCAACGGTTCCCAGGAACCATGGCTTTTGTGTCGTTGGCGGTTTCGAGCTTAGACGACTGGAACTTCGGTATCCTCCCAACCTTCCGTAGGGGGTCTCCAATGGCCATGACTTCGTCTTGAGTATACTGATGTTTTCTGTTGACAAGACGGACAAACCACCTCCATGTTGTTGAGGACATCTAGTATGCGGTGTATACAGCAGGCGACGAAACAAATCCAGAAAAGACCAAAGATAGAACTAGTACAGCCAGAAACAAATTCTCGGCCACCTATGGCTGTCATGATGATAGTCTCTCCCGTAGTAGCGATTAAAGCTATAAAGAAAAGCCCTAGGGCGACAACGAGGACGCGCACGGTATAATCGAGTTGAAAAAGAATACTAGGTTCCCGCATTCGAAAAGCTCTAGACAAATGTTGGTAAATACGGCCAAGTTTGTTTTTGGAGTTCTTATTTACCTTTGCTCATCTTCCATTAAAGATGGCGTATCGGCGTAGCGCATTATGATTGTCGGTTCTATACTGCGATCTTGGGACAAAATTCTTCCAAGGCGAGGTAGGTCTCTAGATGAAGAGATGAAGAAAAGTCAAGTGGAAAAGAAGGATATCTGGCATTAAATACCGACCTTACTCAAAGTTTACATGTTCAGGCACGTTGCAACCTACCTCCATGCCTCCCTTAACCTAAGGTAGGTTACAGGTAGATAGATGGAAGTGATGCTTTGGCGATTTGCGACGACCCGTTCAACCGTCCAATTCGTTTGGATCAAAACCTGGCCCGTACCCACTGCGATTTTCGGGCTCCGACCCACGTTGAGCCCTTGTAAGGCGGGCCAATGAGTGAGTGAAGCGATTCCGAACATAGTAGGAGTATTCTTGCACCATCTTGGTTGAGAGTCCGGATCTTGTACCCGGGCGCCCGTATCGTTTGCTAATTGCCTCTATGGTGCTGTTCTGGACTGGCACATTGCAGCTGTGAGGGTGACCACTCAATCTTGTTAACAACATTACCTATCCAGAGATATTTCGGCGAACCATGAGTCCAAGTGACTGGAGGCTGGAGCACGATGCCTGCAATCATTTTCCCAGTCCACGATAAAGAATGGCGCGCGGACTCTCACATGTGGGCAAACTCCACAGCCATGATTTGTTGGTTATGTGTGTTAATGCTCAAAGATGTCAAGCGGGCGCAAACGAAAGCCGCCTGAGCAGACATCATTGAAGCACACACTTGATCTTTTGTTTCTTGCATGTTGCATCAGTGAATTCCTAGCAGGTATCGGTCAATGTCTAATACAGACAGCGCCAGTCACCTGGTGCATTGACTGTTACTCTTTCTGCCCTGTCTTCTGACCGACAGCTGCCTGTCAATTCACTAACATCTCACCTTAGGAAGGTAACCAGAGCAATCCTCTTTGATTCACTAATGACTCCCACCTTATTCTTCTCCAGCTGATTGTAAAGCTTTTCCCTCTCTTTGCTTTTCTTCTTTCTACCTCCAACACATCTCCATCTGGCAAAGGCGGAAGGGAGTTTTCTCGAGGCTAATCCTGGCTATTCCTCCCAATCACCAACCTACACGACTTGACCCTCAGCACCGCCAATGCAACGGCTCGGCAACCATGGCCGACTTATCGCAAGCATCCCCAGTCTTGGGCAACCCGGATTCCTCCTACACCGCTTTGCCTTCTGAGGAAACTCAGCTCGCCACCTCCCGCTCGACTAGTATTATCGATGTTGCGATGCGTCAGCTCAAATTTTGCGGTCCTATAACTGTCGATGTCATGGCGTACCTCCAGACCCTTTATCCCCCGGCGGGCTCAGAACAAGTTGTTCTGCTCGAACCTCTCTACTTTGATCTGTCTCAACCGACGTCCAGCAACGGGTTCAAGTCGACGGACCATAGAATTGCCGAGGCCGGAACCATACTCACGCTGATCTATCATCCTGGAGGGAGCAGACACTGGACGCTTCTCCGCATAAAGAAGCACAAGAATACAAATCGTATTGCACTTCATCACTACTTTCTAGATCAAGACACATACCCCTTGGTTCTCAAGGCCGTAGAGCCTTGGATCCGTGCCAACTTTCCATCGTACCTGATGAGCTGGCATAATACCGAAGTAAGATGATACATGAAGATATTGATATTGTCAAATTGTCATCAAACTAATTGAGAGTCAGGTCAGAATTAAACCCCCTTTTAGTTCGTGCAGCGGTGCAATATTCTTATTGACCCTGAACCACCCGCTGAAGGATGAGGACATATCTACATAGGATGAAAGATTCTGTCAACGAGTCCTTGGCGAAGATTACTGGGAAACACTACGAGAAAACTTCCACTTTTACCATAAATGGGTCAAAGGGACCTGGGTTCTAAAAGAAAAGCCCACGAGAAAAGTATGCCAGAGAAATCCAGACTCTCTCGCCGTCACGGACTGCGGAACCTCCAAGCTCACGCACATTGATCCAACCGAAGATGAAGAAGACGTTCAGACCAATGTGCCCCGTACGGTTAGCAAAGCAAGCATCGGAACCACAAGTGCCAAACGAGCAGCTAGGTCTCCAGAGATGTCAGTCGCCGACACCAATGAGCAACCGTTGCCCCCAAGAAAGAGGATGCGAAGCTCTCTTCTCATTGACTCGCGTGCGGCCCTGGCCCTTGATACGCTGAACGATCTTGAAGCCACGATCAAAAGCCACGAACAGGAATCCCCGGCTCCTCAAAACGTGGAGCTCAGCTACTACTCGGCCAAGAGGGAGCTTTCGGACATGATTTCCAGCATCAAAACTGCCAACGAAATAGTTTCGGCGCATCAAACGAAATACGACAAGCTAAAGGCTGTTTACGAAACTGCGAAAAATAGTGCGACCGAGTTCGACAATAGTTATGTCAGTTTTATTCTGAACCAGCAACGGACCGCTTACGAAAGCTCTTCCCAAATTCAAGAAGCAGCAGAACGCGTGCTGTACGCAGCAAAAGGCGAACTGAAAACACTCGTTAAAGAACGTGAGCAGGCAGAAGAGGCTCTCGAAGACGAACATGAGAGATTCCTCGAAGCCCAGACAACTGTTGAGGACTTGACTAAGAAACTCGAGGAGAAGAAGTTGGATGTGAAGGACCTCGGAAGGTGGAGGAAAGTGGAGAATGCACGGAGTAAGATTGTTGCTGCGATTGCCGAATCTTGGCTGTCGGACCTCTCAGAAGAGGACGGTGAGGCTTCTGGCTGAAGAGGATGGTTGCGAATCCAGATTGACGGGGTCGGAGCTGGAATTGAGCAGGTTTGGAGCACTGAGATGGACAACTGGAAGGCTCTTTTACATGGATTGCTCTACTGGATGAAGGAAATGCGCGGGGGCGCCAGCAGAAGAACAGTGCCACTTTGGCATCACTACAGACTGTCACAGGCCGTTTCCGGGTCTATAGCTGATTTGTGTCGAGGTAACTACTGGCTTGCTAGGCATTGTATTGCAATTGATTCCTGAATTGGTCCCTGCCTTCCGTGGCATCGTGTGTGGCTCGGAGCGATGGCTTCCATGATTTTGTGGCAGCGCATTTCCTTGGCGATGATCGACATGACGGCTCAACGGGGCGATTGGCCGGGAGATGGAGACGCTGTGCCGGGTTACTTGCTGTACAGTACGGACACTGTTAGATACAATGCAGGAGGGAGGTGGTCGTACAGGAGTATGCAGGAAGAATATGCGGTGTTGAATGAGGAACCAAGCGTGGCGTTGCCGCTGCAGCTCAACGGCCGTGAGAGCGTCAATCTTTCCATGGGACTGGGGTTGAAGATGGCCCTCCACAACCACAACCACAATGGGACGAACCCAGCCGGCCGCTGCCCAATTGCTAGACAGCCATTGGCACGCACCCAGCCGTCTGGTGCTCGTATCGAGATAATCCCGGCCGAAAGCTTGTTTTTCCCAAGGTACACGCAAGGGGGGGAGTCACAGAGTCACAGAGTCACAGAGTCACAGGGGAGCATCCACCTCAACAAATGGCGTCCCGTCCCATCCCATGGCTCCCGAAAACGGCGTGCAGCCCTTTTGCATATCGCCAAGGGGGCCGCAATCCTCATCCATCTTTTTATCCACCAAAAAAAATTGTTCTAAGGACAGCACCGCCAGCAGACGCTCCGCCCCATGTCCCTCGCCCGCTTCTTCCCCTCTGCTGCTGCTTCTGCTTCTGCTTCTGCTTCTGCTTCCATCATCACCTCTGTGAGACGGGTCCGAGTCCAGCAGCTAGCCCGCGCCACTTTCCCCAGATTTGCCAGCTCCTCCTCCTCCTCCTCCAACAACAACACCAACACCACGACCAAACCTCATTGGCGCACCATGGCCGAAAAGGACATTAGCCAGTACCTCACCAAGAGCCATGACCAGCTCTTTGAGAACAACAAGGCCTGGGCCGAGCAGAAGAAGGAGCAGGACCCCGAGTTCTTCAACAAGCTCTCGGCCGGCCAGACGCCCGAGTACCTCTGGATAGGATGCTCCGACTCTCGCATCCCCGCGGAGCAGATTGTCGGCCTCGAGCCCGGCGAGGCATTTATCCACCGCAACATTGCCAACCTCGTCAACAACACCGACCTCAACGTCATGGGCGTCATCAACTACGCCGTCAACCACCTTGGCGTTAAGCACATCATTGTCTGCGGCCACTACGGCTGCGGCGGCATCAAGGCCGCCATGAGCCCCAAGGACCTCGGCATCCTCAACCCCTGGCTGCGCAACATCCGCGACATCTACCGCCTCCACGAAAAGGAGCTCGACGCCATCCCCGACGAGTCGGCCCGCTACAACCGCCTCGTCGAGCTCAACGTCGTTGAGCAGTGCCGCAACGTCATCAAGTCGGCCGACGTCCAAAAGTCGTACGCAAAGAACCAGTACCCCATTGTTCACGGCTGGGTCTTTGGCTTCAACGACGGCCTGCTCAAGGATCTCGAGATTGATTTCCCCAAGATGCTGGCCGACATCCAGAAGATTTACAACCTTTGCGAATAAATAGATGGGGGCATGGCGTGGCGTGGCGTGGAAAAGAGAAGGCGTTTTGAAGGGGTGCCTGTTTGGCCGGGGGGGGTTTGAGATACAACCATGGTTTTCTGTACAACGTAGTGACTGGCCGCCCAAGGGCGACAATTGACAATTTCCATCATGGCCTTTCAGGGAACATGAGATCTGAGGTTTCATTGCATCCGGAATCGGGGGGTCCCAGTCAAGCACAGACCTTTGCGCGGCAGGGATCGTGAGAGACAAACCGCCGTAGCTCCCGTCGGCATTGACCCAGCCATGGCCACGGAGTGATTTTGCGCTCTGCAGCCGATGCAGTGCGTGCTTTGCTCGTCCGTGTTGATTACACGAGGCATACAGTCGTGAGTCGGACAAGACACTCGTCCAATGGCTTCAGCAGTGCTCAGCAGTACCGGCAGGGCTCCCCACATCCATGTGAGAATCGATCTGACGACGAGATCCACATCGTATGATGTTGCCGTTTCACCAAGAGTATCAAGCCCTCTCTGCCAAGCAACGGGCATTTACAGTGGCTGGCCTACCGAGACTGGCTGGCCTCCGAGACCACTAGCTCGGGCTGTAGTAGGCGTCTTTTCCCAAAAAACTGCTGGTGCAAGACTGACTTTCGTCAACCGCTGGAAATGATGTCCTTGCATGGATTCATCATGATCCTTGGTCAGGCCCACGGGTTACCCGATATGGTACGACGTGCCAAGGCTTTGGGTGACATTTGTCTGTCGTGGTTATTTGGTGGAGAATCGTCACCTGCTTCGCTACTAGCAATGTGTTTCGAGTTGTTGTATGGCTTGGAGTGCTTCACCAGTTGAATCATTTTGGCTGCCCGCGTAACGTGCTAGTGAAACTCGAGTTTGAACATCGTCTTTTGTAGCAACTGGCAGTAATAGTACTGCGTCCGATCTTTATAGTACTAAACATTACCTTTAACCTCTCGCTAACTCTTGACAACACATCAGAAATTCCTCTCAACTCTGTTACTCCTTCTCTAGTACCCCAATGATCCAATCGACAGCAGCCTTGCCATCTTTGAGGCCGTAGCTGAAAGCCAGCGGGAAGCAATGCATCTGCCTTTCCCAGTACAGCCATTCACCTCCGACGCCCTTTTTCTGACACTTTTCCCGAAATGTAATGGCCTCGGGGCTGAGGACGTCGCTCGTACCGGTAACTCCGTGTATCTTGACCCCTGCCTCGACCACACTGGTCAGATCTGCGCGAACGGGCGAGACTCTGGGGTCATCAAACGTCCAATCATCCAAGCCCGCCGCACTCTGCGACGATTTGGCAGGGCACCATGCGCTCGCCGTCGAGTTGATAAAGGCATGGGTCAGGATGGGATCCTCCCTCTGTACCGCCTGGATCCGCACGTCCTCGTGCCGCAAGTCCGTCGAGGGGCAAATGGCCATGACGGACACGGGGGTCTGGAGGGGTTTGCGCGAGTCGGCCGTGCTGAGCGACGACAGCACCAGGCTGAGGGCAATGTTGCCGCCGGCGCTGTCACCCGCGACGACGACGCGCTCGTCTCGCTCGGCGGATTGGGCGAGGAGGACAGAGTAGAGCTTCTCAAGTTGCGGGTACGAGACGGACACTGGGTTGTTGGGCGCCAGCGGGTACGAAATGACCGTGACCGTCGTGTCCGAGAGGCGACAGGCGAGTTCGGCGCAGAGAGCCCAATGGCCCCCCATCGGCGGCGCTTGCCATCCGCCTCCTGCAAAGTACAAGATTCTGCGGCGGCTCCGTTTAGCTGGGTCGGCGTGTTGCTTGGTTGACGTCGCCTTGGGTGTCAGGTCGTAGGTCCATATCCCCTCGACCTGGATCTCGCGCACATGGCATCGGCTCGTGGCCTTTGAGCCCGGCTTCAGTTTCTGGGAGCCCAATGCAGAGGGTTTGCGCGGGGGCTTGACGGCGGCGGGACGAATGGGTCGGATGAGGAAGTGGAGGAGTGACGTTGACCAGTGACGGCTGGTGCGGTGGTGGACGGTAAGCGGCACAGATGGAGATGGCGGGGAGAAGTTGTCTTGGCGCAGCGACTGAGGCAAAGCGACATTGCCTTGGGGCAAGCCTAGCGAGCCCATCTTTGGTGAAGAGCAATTGCGATGTGATATCACAAAGCTCGGAAACGCAAAGGGAACCGTCAGAGTTTATTATCCATTCACCCCTTGTCATTCCATCCCTTCAGCCGCTACAGTATTTGACAAGCGGCAGGGGTCCTTGGTCGTCGATCACTCAGCGCAACAGTGTGCGTCATCACATCTCCGAGATCTGGGCACCAGGGCCACCAGCGCCTAAATACAAGCCTGCGTCGCCTTTTCCCTTGGCCATGTTTGCCTTGAGCAGCTGAAAAACTGCATATGCCATGCACGAGAAACAAGGGTTGAGGCCCCCTAGTTCCATCTCGTCTCGTTTCTTCCCGTCTCAGCCAGTCACTCATCCTCTTCCATCGTTGGCCAATTCCGCGTTGGTTCTCACCTGGCAATCACGTCCGTTCCGCGTCAAGTAGCAAACTAACGCCCTTCCCGTCACAAGCAAACCATCACGTGATGGATTCAAGTCTCTCAGAGCTTGTATGGTCTGGTGGTCTAGTGGTATGATTCTCGCTTAGGGTAACACCCTCAGCTCAGCTTGCGAGAGGTCCCGGGTTCAATCCCCGGCCAGACCCCATGTTTTTTTTTTTTGGCTCTTTAGAATATCATGTCGCTGGTAATTTCATCGCTCAGGATGTTATCACGAAGCAAGATACGTCTGAGTTATTTTTACCCCATCTTTTTGGCCCTCTAGAACATTTTTGATATGGCAACTTTATCGCTCAGGATATTATCACGAAGCAACGTACGTCCAAGTTATTTTTACCCTGCTTTTTTGCATCTTCCAAAGAAGATGAAGGTGGTTCTTTTGCCTCGGGGCTGTGAGAGCTTCAAGTGTTGTGTTGATGTTCTGTTCTGCTCCATCTACTGAATCACGTGAACATTTACCGGTTGCGTGCGTGCACGTGCGTCATAGCTTTCTATGCGTGTTAGTCGCCTTTGTCCAGACGCGACAAAGGTTCAAAGAAGGTCCATTCTCCCGTCTTCAGCTCAACGCGCATTTGTTTTGCTCCTGGTGTTCTGCTCTCCAGTCCCAGTTCCAATTCCAGTCCCGCAGCTCGAACAATCTCATCAACATGAATTTCCTTTCCTATTTATCGCCTCGTAGGCAAACGCCAGTACCATCGGCATCGCAAGACGACGGAAAGGCACATCCCAAGCCAAAGACATACTCCATCAAGGATCGAGTTCGGAATGAGCGGGCCCTGTCCCGTCTTTCAGGCTCGGATTTAAATAGTGACGTGAGTATCGATTGGCCTACAGACGATTTGCGATTGTGCATGACTGACGACGGAAAATAGCCTGAGAAGAGTAAGCTTCTTTCGTCGCCTCGGAGCGCAATCGTCTCGCCGCGGCAGCAGGAACCCGAAGCCACCTTGCCAGACACTGAGAATCACGCCTCGCCAAAAGTCACAATGCGCCAGCCCTCAACACCTGCAAGCAGTCGCAGTGCTCAACATGCGGAGCTATCAAGGCCCGACAACGACGAACCCACGGAAGAGCCGGAAGCAAGTCAAAGTCAGGGGTCAGAGAAAGACACCGAAGACGACGAGGATGATCGATACACATTTCGGCGACTCTTGAATCATCGCAGAGAAGGGTCTTCATTCGAACTCGAAGTTGAATGGGCTCAGGGAGAAACGACGTGGGAACCCGAAGAGAACCTGCAGCACGACGCGCCACAGAGCTTGTTTGCGTACTGGAAAAAGCAAGGGGGTCGCCCTTTGAACCCAGATAACCCAGACTTGTTCGACATCTTTGCGATCCATGCACATTCGAAGGACAAACGGAAACTTCAGGTGGAGTGGCTTGGTTATGGCAAACAAGATATGATGTGGCTGCCGCGGCGTGAGGTGGAGGAGACGGCCAAGGATGTTGCAGACGAATATTGGAAGAGTCTTCCGCCCCGGAAGAGAAAACGTCGCGCGCGTTCCTAATGGGGTTGGGCCTGGTGAAGACTATTGTAATGTGAGTTGTGTATATAGCTACATGCGCGCAGTGGAATCATGCGTTGAGTTGACCATGTCTAGCGCGAATGCCTCAGATGACAGGACACATAGGTACCTTAGGAAGAAAGGCAGTGTACTGCGAAACATCTGACAAAGTGGCGACTCGACGTGGCAATGCTGAGTGTCTTTCAGCCTTGGACGAAGATCTCTTTCCCACTGGGGATCGTAAGCTGCATCGACCTGTGCCTCCAACGTGATGGCTGCTTATGGTTGCCTAAGGATAATTGATAACTGGTTAACCTCGCCCGAGGGATCATCAGCCCGTCCATAATATGATGAAACATAAATAGGCAAGCCGTTGCATCTTCTCGCAAATGGACTGGCATTCTGATCACCATCGCCTCTGTTCTCGCACAAACATACACTGCAACACTATCCAGCCCTCTCACCACAATGGCACCCACTACACAAACTGACGGGCGCACCCACCGACTGATGGCTATCATCATCCTCATGGCGCTCTATACGCTCGCCCTTGGGCCCATGTACCACGAGCTCGGGCGTAACGGCTACTACAGATACAAGGGCCAACAGCTTCTGAGTCCAGACTGTCGCCCGCCTCTGCGGTCCTCCACTGGCGTGTCCATTGTCGATCGACTCCTAGCCACAGGGGCCGCGGCAGACAGACTCATGAACGAGGGGGGGTTAAAGCGCGCAGTGTTTCGTACCTACTACGTCGGTCAATATACCACATTTCTGGCCATTCTCTTCGTTGAGTCACAACGTGTTGCCAGCACAAACTGGCTGATGAAGTAAGAGTCTACCTTGTCCATGTCACCAAGGTTGTCCATCACCATACTAACTCGGAAAACAGACCCGTCATCTACGGGATTGTAGCGCAGTTCGTTGGATACGGCCTCGCAGCGCCCCTGTTCTGCACCTACAACATGCACCTCTCGAGGGTATCCAGCTTGGCAGATATGGTCCATGTCAAGGACCCCGTCCATCTTCGGGTTCTTGGACCTGCACTGGTTCTGACCTACTTGGCGTCCATGGTGTTTACGCTTCCGATTCCAGAGCACTTTCGTCAATGGGCCAGCGTCAGCGTCGTCTGGAAGCTGGCTCCTGTGTATCTTGACCTGGCGCAGACGCTCCTCGCTCCCGTGCTCAAGAGGCGCAGTGCAGGCGCGGGTGCATCCCGTTCCAAGATTCGGACCGAACAAAGAGCATTCAACGCCGTGTATGGCCATGCTAACAAGATTGCCATGTACTCCCAGCTAGCCACGGGCGTGACCATTGCGGGCGCCAAGCTACTGCAGATGCTTGGTAGCAAATACGCTGCGGAGATTTCTGGGGCCGACATCTTCTGGCCGGCTCGACCCTATTCAAATGAGCCAATGGTATCCCCCGAGGTCTCGCTGCACAAGTTTCTCGTTTACAGTCTGCATATCGGATCGTTGGCAACGCTCGTGTGGGCAGTCTGCGCACTGGCCCGAGTCCAACCAAACTCTTCGTCGTCCAAGGAGCTGAAAGAGCTGGCAAAGAAGACAGTGGTCTTGGTCCTTTTGTCTGGGCCTGGAGGAGCCGCCGTCGCTCTGATACAGCGTCGCGATGAGATGGTGCTTGCGGCCGAAGCCAGATTGGACAGTCATGACGAATGATTAAAGACGGGAGTTTGACCTGGGTCCAACGAGCTACGGTTCTTTCTAGAAAAGTATACATACATCTAGTCTGCTCTATCACGTAAGTTATACACCGTCTTACTTCTTGACTTCGCCCAGAGGGATATCCATCCCATGGCGTCCACTGTAGGCCGACACCTCGGCAGGTCTCCAGTTGGCCTTGGAGAGCAACGTCTCGTCGGCGAGGCGGAAGACCTCAACCTTGAGGGGGCGGCAGCACTTGATCATCTCCTCCTCGCTGTCCTCACCAAAGCCCCAGAGCGACAAGTCTCCGCCAGGACACGTGCCTACGGTGAAAGGGTTGAGTTAGCACAAGCACACTGTCAAGACGAGTTGGGGTGGGCATCTCACTGAGAGCCATGAGCAGATCCTGCTCGGCGAGAAACTCAATGTGGTCGCCGGGCTGCGCGGGGCAGGGGTTCATAAAGTAGCGACCCTGGTCGTCGAGGCCGGTGACCTGGAAGATGTTGATGACGTCGTGGACGTCGGCCTCGTTGAGTCCAAAGTGGCCGACGGCGCGGGTCAGGTTGGAATGGCACTGGAAGTTGTAGTTGCCGCCGCTCAGCACCGTGTTGATGTAGGGGTCGCAGCGCGTGCCCAGGAGGTCGTGGACGCGGCCGCCGTGCTCGTCGACGCCGTACCAGTCCAGGCTGTCGGTGAGGATCGTGGCCAGCGGGCGCATGTACGGCAGACAGGACCAGAGCCGGTCGTACGTGGACACGTGCGAGGCGTGCAGCTGCTTGGTGCGGCTGGCCCAGAAGCGCTCGCGAGGGTTGTGGGCGTTCCAGATGTTCAAGTCGCCTGTGAGATCAAGGGGAGGTATCAATCAGCACAAGTGTTCCAGTCTCATGGTCTCTTCAGCTGGCTGCTCTCTACATCCAACACACCTCATGATACACCCTCACAGCCCTCTTACAGCTCACCATCCTCATCATGCTCTCAAATCCACCGGGCCGGGGATTTCATACCAACCTGGGGGCCCTCGGGCGTGCTTATGCGAACAACAGACCCAGCGGGAGCCTTCCAAGCCTTGCCGGACCGGATCGGCAACGTAAACTCTTCCACAAGCACCCGCGGTGCCTCGCGGATGGACGTGTAGACCGTCTTGTCCACGGTCAAGGCCGATCCCGCCGTGGGCAGATATGCCGGCACAGGCTTGGGGATGGGCTTGCGGTTCTTGAGGCGGTCGGCGGCTGAGGCTTCCATTGTGACTTTTGTTGCAATCAGGAAATCAAGAGACGGTTTGGATCAATGTGCGTTGGAGTTGAGGTTATAACGAGAGGCGGTTCAAACCATGTGGGGAATCTTTGCCATGACAAAACGGAGTTCCCCCGCCGCTGACTCGGTCTAGTTCCGTTTATGAAAAGCCTCAGCCACTTTGAATGACTTGATAACAATCACGATGGTATCGATTGCTCATTTTGCGCTTGTAATGGGATTGTGTCTGGCCGTTCTCTTCGTAAGGGCCGCATGTCAACGGCATGTCAAAGCTCGGCCAGTTCGCCATGTATGTTCTTGGTTGGGCCCCGCGAACGTAGAAAAAAAAGTAATAAAGCAACCTTCATTAGAGTAACCAAGCCAGATTTATACAATTGGTTCTAACATGAGCATATGTTAAGCAAAAGTGCGATGCCTCTTGGGAGAGCGATGGTTGAAATCCGAAAGACCGGGTCGTGATAAACCAGATGGCAGGCAGCATGTGGTCACGGCTAGGTTGCCAATAAGTTCTTAACATATTATTACATGTGCTATTTTAGTATGGCAATAGGCCTTGTTCGTCTTATCAGAATATCGGTGTTCCTTGCGAGTTTGTATAATCCTTATTTCCATCATCATGGATCATTCCCTTCGCGTCAATACCACGCCATGACTGTCTCACCCTTGGCTGATCTTGGCTCGACCAAGCCGATAACGGCATTATAGACATGCTATATTTGACAGCCGGATTTCTCTCCCTCCTCGCACCGCTCCAATAACCAGACACTTGGTCTTGTTGAAGCTGTCCTCCAAATCGATGATGGTCTCAAAGCCCTTGACGTCTGCCCTTCCCACCAGGCTCATCGACACACCCTGCTTTGCCTCGTATACATTCCACGACTCAATGTCCGTGGCCCCATTCCAGCTCACGTATCCCTTGACAAGTGGCGGATCCCTCTCTACCGCCAACGAGGGGTGCCATTGCGCTGGGACTGCGTTCCATGTCGATTTGAAGACTCGATAGCTCTGCGCGGCGTTGTCTTCTCCAAAGCGGCCCTGCCAGCGAATGTCGCTGCCGTTGCCCGTAGGTCCGTACTCGCGCACTACCGGGATTGGTCCGTAGCCCATGAGTTGGTTCCCGTTGCTGAGTCCGACCTGGTAGCTTCCCTGGCTCGTGGCGACGAGGCGCTCTTCCGGGGTAGACAGACTGTAGAGAATAGTGGGCGACTGGTCCTTTTTGGGGGGCAAGGGTACTCGTATGAACAGGCCTTGGGTCAGAGTGCCCTCAATGTCATCCGGCGTGTTGTGGTTGTCGAATATGCTAATGTCCATGCCCTCGTCGGTAACGTTGTGCGCTCGGGCAAAGTGCTGCCAGCGAAAGTGTGCTTCCTTTGGCAATGCGCCAAAGCTGCCACCTTTGCCGCGCCCATCGAGCGTCCAAAGCACCTTTCCGGTTCTCCGAGAGATCAGATAGCAGGACCAAAAGTGCCGGCTGCTAATGAGGAATGCATCAGGGCCAATGGGCTGGATTGAGTTTAGGTGGAAGAAGTCGAATGGATGATTCGCGGTGCCGTTGCCCATGTATGAGTTGAGAGGAAGCCTGGATCTCGAAGGCTTAAAGTGGTTCAGAGCACTCCAGCGGAAGAGAACGTTTTGAGTGGCAAGATCAATCTCGTACATCAAGCTATCGAGAACCCAGCCGGTCGAGTCGCCGCCCAAGGCAGTGAGGTTGGCTTGCGTCAAGTTGTAAGCGCTGACCAACATGGTCCCGCTGGGGGTGATTTCGTGCTCGTGGAAGTCGATGAGCCCCAGAGGGCTCGAGAGGTTGGTGTTGAAGGACTCGTTCAAGTTGACGTGATAGCTTCTATAAGCATCATCCAGGATCACCACCTCTCCGTAGCCGTGCCCCAACTTTGAGGTGCCCTGCCATACGGTGAGATGAGGCATGCCGCCAATCATTTGCACGCGAAAGTCGTTGGTGCCGGCTTTTTCGTCAAAGGCGTAGACCAGCTCGTTGTCTTGTGTCATTATCATGGCCGCAGCTTGTTTGAGCCCATCCTTATTCCGCGGTTTCGCAGTCAGGAACAGGTAGCCATCTGCGAGCTCGTTGCCATTGCCCGTGATGTTGAATACGGGCGGGGTTACCCAGGACGTTTTGAAGACACGGTATGGCCAGGTGGTGTTGGGTGTCGTGATGTTGATGGAGCGGGAAGAGTTGAGCCAAGGCACCGAGTCGACGGGGTTTCGGGCTGGCAGTAGCACCTGAGACGACGGAGCAAAGTAGAAGTAAAAAGAGACGAGAAAGAGCAGTAAGAGGCCTACGTTGATCAGGCGAATGGTCCTTGGCGAGATATCAGCCTGGAGCAATGCCATGATGGCGTCGCTTGGAAGTTGAGAGGCTGTTACGAGGTTGAGCAGGACTGCATCGCAAATAGCCATGCGAAGACACAACCTGGTCACATGCTGATATCCCACAGGTGAAACTAGTCGTTATACTAGACTGCACCGAGGGGCACGAAACAATGGATAAACATACCGTCATATCAAGGGAGCTGTATGTTGCTCGCGTGTGTCTCAGGCTGTGACGAGACCGAATGCGGTGCTGCTGGAATTCTGCAATCTCACGCGTGCGACATTGACATTGGCGTAACAACCGTGGCAAACATTGTAAATCTCGAAGCTTGTGGGCGAGATGCGTATCGAACTTGGTGAAGAGAATCTTGTGGAAGGTCATGCGGGGAGTTTGTAGTGGCTTGACTTAGAAGCCCTATTGAGCATCTCTAGGCATAAGACCGAATTGTGGAAAGTCGTAGCCCCTTTGAGTTCAAGGGGCTTCAATCCCTTTTCTTGGACAAGAGAAGTTGTTAAAGATGTGTGTCTTGTTCAATTCCACTATTAGAATAGTCCAGGTAAACCTCACTCCCTTGTGCAGCCAACGATTGCTCCATCATCAACGCATGAAGATCGGGCACTGGTGGATTTGAGAAGATGCTCTGGCGCCTTTCCCCAGCTTTCCCCAGAACCTTAATTCAGACTCCAATTGAATGGCA
This sequence comes from Pseudonectria buxi, assembly GCA_003693545.1. Lineage (NCBI taxonomy): Eukaryota > Fungi > Ascomycota > Sordariomycetes > Hypocreales > Nectriaceae > Pseudonectria > Pseudonectria buxi. The sequence goes on from QUZG01000154.1 coordinate 184,033, forward strand.
CAGCTTGAATTGGTCGACAATGTGCATCTTGTGTGTTGCGTTGAATCGTCACAATGTTTGTAAGTTAGATGGCTGGGCAATGAGGGTACGTACACGGGAATAGCATCGGCACTCAGAAATGGCACCGATCAAGCCTGTCTGGATTTGAAGTGTGCTGAAGATGACATTCTCCGACCGCCTTATTATTTAGCAAGGAAAAGCGTTAACGTATATGTATAGCGAGTGAGCTAGATAAGCGAGTGAGCCAAAAATCCCTTAACCTATATTATCTTTATTTAATTAATTAATTCTTCACTACCTAGTATATTAAAGAGTATTAATAACGCTAGAATACTTCTTACTCTTTAGGCGATTTAAAATAACCTAAAACTAAGTATCCGACGTACGGTAGAAATCTATATAGTTAATCGTTATACTTTATATCGCTAGTAGAAGGGT
>QUZG01000155.1:2483-155701 GCA_003693545.1 Pseudonectria buxi
TTTTAGGTAGCACAGTATAGTAAGATACTCGCTTGTCTGAGACACTCGCTATACATGTACGTTATTATATAAGCTAATAACTTATATACCTTTAGGTAATTATTGAGAATCTATTATAATTAACTAAATAAATTATATATATTTTATATACTTAAGGATTTGTAATATATATTTATATTCCCTACTTATTTATACCTTCTTAATAACTTAGCTATATAAGGCTTAGTATAGGATAGTAGCCTTACCGTACCCTATAAGATGAGATCTAGAAAACGGCGACGACGCTACGGTATTGGCATTCATCACAGGCCGGGCTGGTGGGAAACTCAATAGCCCTGCTTATGTGACGAGGGGGGCCTGTAAGTAATGGGATCGGAGATGACGGCGATAGTTGAGATGGCCGGAGCATGTCCGTTTTCCGTCTCTTAATTTGCCTAGCACTTTGTTTTTGCTTTTGCCATTGTTCTAGACTGCCGTTGCAGAACGTTGGTTTGAACTGACAACCGTGCCGATACGAGGCATCTGGATATGAAACCTCATCGCGATACCTTGACGTAGCAATTGACAATGACAACGACGATCCGGAACGAGCCAGTAACCTAACTAACTAAGAGTACTAGTCGGCCGCTCGATTGCCTCAGAGTCCCTTGCCACTAACCGAGTCTTGAAGCCTCCAAGGCTTTGGAGCCTCGCGGCCGGCTCCCAGACCAGCAGTGCCACGACGCCAAATGAAGCATCGCCGCTGGGCCAGGAGCACGACGGCGACAACGCTCCGAGCGCCGTCAGATCGACAGGGCTAGGGAAATCGTCCCCCGCCTTTGGCCAAGTGGACCTTGGCGGTCAGCCCTGATTGCGGTTTGAAGCCGTTGCTCCGGGCTGGGCTAGTCTAGCTTGTCAACGGGCGGTAGCTGTCACGGTGAGGCGGAAATGGATCGCAACAAGTCTGGATCTTACAAGAGAACAAATGTCGGTTAGTTGGCAAATGGAGAGTTCTTCTAGAAGCCAGGGCAGTTTACTCAAGAGCAACATCTACACACATCGTGACAGGCTCCGTCCATGGACCTGAATCAAGTGCTGATCCATGCTGATCAACACATTGCGAATCCAACATCTAGCGCTTCTTCCTCCAGTCCTCCCCCATCCAATCAGCCAGGATCCCAATAGCCCCGACCGAAAGATACTTTGACCGGCGCGTTTGGAGTCGATGGCCGTTTCCTTCAGTCTGGAAGCCCGGCCAGGCTCTGCAGGCACTAGATATCAAAGGCAACGTCGTCTCCAGGGATCAACCTGGCAGCCAGGCCGATGCTCATCCGCATGGACTCAGTAGTGGAAGCCTTGGTTGATGAACACGCTGCTGATACCAAGTCATGAGGTATGGTTCTCCTTGGCGTGGTTCTCCTTGGCGTGGTTCCCCTTGGCGTGGTTCGCTGCTCTTCCCCAGATGCGCGCCAGGATGACCTCCAGGGATGGCCCTTGAAGATGTTGAGGCCTGAGCGAGATAGAGTGTCGGTGTGTAGAATCCGACGAACAGGGCTGGTCTGGATGAATCAAGGGGGCAAGGCCCAGACGTTTGTCGACGGGCTTCTGTTTCCCAAGCAAGACACTTGTTGGAAGCCACTTGCAGCATATCCGGGGTAACATGATGATCAAAACAAGCGTTTTTGTGCGTCAACTGACTTAGTTTTTGACTCGGAGCACCCAGGCCTTACTCTTGAGCCTGCGGTTCGGCCAGCCATGCCATGCAAAGCTAGCATGTCCGGACAAGTGCATTGTCCAGACTCGTCAGAAACTAGCCAACGTCGATCTTGGGATATATCACATGTTTGGAGCGATGGCCGGCCGACGACTTCCGTCCGGATAGCCAAAGGGTACCAAGAAACGCAGCATCATCTAGACTCCAGGGCCAAGCCTCGTGCAGTTGCCAGGAGAGCATTAGATCCCCATCTCAACTGAGTGTCGGATTATCCAGCCATGACCGAATCTTTTCCGAAAGCGTCGACTCGAAGTGATTTCTTTCGGGGGTCGCTTCCCGGGGAGAAGATCTCGGCCACAAAAGCGAAATCCTGAAAGGCTTTGATGCTCAGCGTCATGTTGAACCAAGTTTCGTCGACGGCAGTCGTAGTTCTAGTATCGGGAGTCGGATATGGAGATGAGAGCAAGTCGAAAGTTGAACTTCAAGTGGAAGAGCCTCAGCATCTACGAGGATCAACGGTACACAGGACACGTGGGCGTATTGTGAAACAGACAGATGTGAAGATGAGGTATTGTGACGGCATTTCTGGACAGTCATGGTGAAGTTGGAAAGCGTGGAATGGGTGGAATAACGTAATGAATGGCCAAAAGCAAAGTCATACAGGGCTTGCTGCATCTGACATGTCGTCGATGCACCTAAAACTCCAACTCCGTGTACAAAAGAACATGGCCTAATCTCGCCGGTAGAAATCAATCCTCGATCGACCTCTTCCCCCCCCCAGCGCCTGATCACGGAGACGGATCCTTTGCCCCCATCTGCTTCACCCGCTCCATGGGCCCTGGCGCCTGCCACTGGGTGCTCGGGGGCGCGCACGTCTCTGCGCAGCGGACGCAGGCCAGCTCGCTCTTGCGAAAGGAGCCGCGGATGACGCGCTTGGTGTCAAAGGCGTAGCGCGGGCAGTGCATCGTGGGCTGGGCGTGGCGGCCAAAGACGCGGCGCTGGAGGTCGCACGCGGCGCCGAGGTCGTCGACGGCGTAGAAGACGTCGATGAGGTGGAAGGCCTCGCCCGCCACGACGCCCTGGCCCCGCGCGCGCTGCGGGCACGAGGCGCCCTTGGCGCACGAGCAGACCATTTGCTGGAACGAGTAGGTGCACATTTGGCGATGGAGGAGGTCCGCGAGCGAGGGCACGGCGATGGGAAAGCCGGAGAGTGGTGATATCCAGGGGGTCAGAGAGAAGAGTCGACAGGCGTTGTGCAAATGTACGTCGGCCACGGTTACACGACACGAGGATACCCAAAGCAGCGTTGGGCTGCGTCTCGGCCAACGTGCCGGCCGTCACGCAGACGCAGACATTCCACGCTCCCTCAGTCTCACCAGGCAATGCCGGCAAGGGACAAACAAGCCCGGCGGCGTCGTCTTCGGATTCGTTTGGCGGGCAAACACGGCGCGGGCGAGTCGGCTGGGGCTGGGTTGCGGATAACGACTGCTGTGCAACATTGCTGTCGTGTCGTGCTGGGCGTTTGGACTAGATGTAAGACCAGGTCTCGTCTTGTCGTGCTAGACAGAGCCTTGAGACTGGATGCAAAAGATCAAAAGTGCCATCGCCGGCTGGGGTTCAACAGTTGTATTGACAGAAATATAACCTCTATACCCAAACCCATGCCCCGTGACTTGTGTCCAATGTCTCTCCTCGACCCAGGTTCCTGTTTTCCCCTTTTCCGTTTTATTCTTGTTTCATCATGTTTGATTTGTTGTCTAGTCCATCTGGTCAACCGTCTGCGCGCCATTGCTGTCCGGTCCGCTCGACGCAACGCTGGCAATCTTCTTGTCGGCCTCGGCTACGGTCACGTTCCAGCTGGCCTCGTCCTTGACCTTGCTCAGCTGGATGCCCTTGAGCTGGGCGAGCAGTTTGGAGCACATGGGGCCAGCTTCGTCCTGGGAGGCGGGGATGTAGGTGGCCGTCTCGGTGCCGGCGTCGGTCGAGGTGCGGGGGCCGGCGGGCAGGCCCGACGTCTTGCGGCGGGTAATGGAGCGGATGGGGACGAGGGCGGCGGCGGTGCCGGCGGCCATGACCTCGGAGAAGGCAGGCAGCTCGGCGTACTTGATGACGCGCTTCTCGACGGACCAGCCAAAGGATCGGCCAATGTCCTGGATGCTCTGGCTGGTGACGCTGTCAATGACGCAGTTGGAGTCGGGCACGACGAGGGTGACGCTGTCGCCGTCGACCTTGGCACCGATGAAGCCGCTGGTGCTAAACTCGTCAATCTCCTCGTGGCGGGCGCTGTCGAGGTGTAGCGTGATGCCGTAACCCTCGTCGCGGGCCTTGTCGCTCCAGCGCAGGACGGGGGCGTAGTTGCCGCCAACCTTTGCGTTGCCGGTGCCGTTGGGGGCGGCGCGATCAAACTCGTCGAGGATGAGAGCCTTTACGGGGTGGGAGCCGTGGTAGACGCCGGTGGGGATGACAAAGACGCAAAAGGTGTACTCGTCGGGGGGCGACAGGCCGAGCTGGGCGCAGGAGCCGTAGATCTGGGGCCGGATGTAGAGGGCGGCGCCGGTCTCGTGGGGAGGGACAAACTCGGCATTGAGGGCGACGGCGGCGCGGCAGGCGTCGAGGAACATGTCGACGGGGACGCGGGGCATGGAGACGACATCGGCCGAGTGCTGCATGCGGAGAGCGTTGCGGTCGGGGCGGAAGATGGTGATGGCTTCGTCGCCGGGGGTTCGGAATGCCTTGAGGCCCTCGTAGGCCTGCTGGCCGTAGTTGAGAGCGGGCGCCATGCCATGGATGCGCATAAAGGGGTCGGCGACGAAGCGGAGGGGCGACCATTGGCCGGTCGACTTGGTAAAGGTCGACTCGATGTGGCCGTTGACTGGCTGTCGGTTAGTATCTATCGACTTGAGGCTCAAGATCAGCTAGACTCGACTCTGGACGTACCCTCGCGGACCTTGAAGCCCACGTTGGACCAGTCAATGGTGTTGACCGGCGGGGGCGGGAATGAGGGAGCCATTGTTGCTGGTGGGTTGATTTGAGGATGGTGATGGAGAAGAGAGGAGAAGCGGCTGGTGATGTTTGGGCTTGGTGGGAAACCTTTATTTTTGACTCACCAGAATCGACACAGCTGCTGCCAGCTGCCAGCTGCCAGCTGCTAGGCCCCCCCGCCGATGTCGCCGCTGCGGGGTCCTGCCACTTCCGTTTCCGTCTCCAGCTGCCACCAGCTGCCCCGGTGCCCCGCACCTCGCGGGCCTTGCATAATCGATCGGCCCGCCATGCATTATTACACTGTGCATTGCAGTATGCATGCATGCGTCCACTGTAAGTCATGATGGCCTCACCACCAAGACCAACCCAACTTGACGGAGCTGGATCCAATGCTTGTCTGCTACTCTCCATTCATCTCGCTCGCCAGAACTTGCCATTTCATTCATCTAGAGAGCCATCACACTACATCGCCAGTCCCAATCCCGGCTTATCCGGTCATCATGACGTCTCGAGTCTCCTGCCTCACAGCATCAGCTTACGCTGCGTCAAGCTTCGTCAAGGTTCATGAGATTGCCATTTCCGCGACCCCATCTCGCGGGGCGTCAAGCAGCCCAGCCCCGCGGGAACACTCATCTTTCTCACCTTCCGCACCCTCGACGTCCTCCTGCAGTACAACCTCCTCTCCGGCGCCGGTGCCGGCGCCGCCCTTGTCTCCCGGGCCGGCCTCGCCTCCGTCCCCGGCAGCCCGGCCCTCCACACCGGCCTCGCCATCGTCGACAACCTCCACCTACCACTGCCACACCTCGTCATCTTCTCCATGGCCGTCGGCTCCACCCTCAAGCAAGCCTACTGGCTCGTCTCCCTCTCCAAGGAAGAATTCAGGCCCCAGAAAGCCGTCCTCGTCGGCATCTACAACCAACTCCCTTGTCAACTCGACCAACTCTCTCCTCTTCCTCTCCGCCACCACAACCTCCCCTCCGCGCCCCGTACTTCCCCGGCACCTCCATCCCCTACCCGCTCCTCCTCGGTTCCGTCCTCTACGCCGCCGGCCTCGCCCTCGAAACAGCCTCCGAGTACCAGCCGAAAAGTATTCAAGGACGACCCGGCCAACGAGGCAAATGTGATGCGCTCGGGACTCTGGCGCTGGGCCCGCCACATCAACTACGGCGGCTACGCCCTCTGGCGCGGCGCATGCTCGTTTACCGCGGCTGGTCTCGGCCGCGGCCTCGTCATGCTTTCGTGGCAGATGATGGATTTCGTCACCAGGGCGGTGCCCGTGCTGGATGGCTATTGTGCCGGGAGGTATGGCAAGCAGTGGGAGAGTTTCCGGAACGATGTCAAGTGGGAAATCTTGCCTGGTATCTACTGATGGGCCCGTTGATGGGTTTGTACTGCTTTGAATGTTGTGCAAGGTAGTAGTAGCACCTCGCGATATCACAGTCATCCAGCACTATTCCATATACACTTTTACATCACGCGCAGACAAAAAAACCAGTGACGTTTCAAACACAACGCTATGATATGCATTTTCTCTACTGTCAAACATACGTATGGCGCTCATCTAGGCCTGCCTCGCCTCACCCCTCATCGCGTCACGATGCGGACAGCAAGTGTCAAGATGATGTCGTTTCGAAACGTACTCGTGAGAGCGCACAAAATAAATAGATCCAGCACTTTTCCTCCCTCCCAACACAAGCCACCGTTCCTATCCATAAGTCGTCGGCCACAATGCCACGATACCGTTCCGCCCCTGTCCAGTTCCCTCCTGGACAACATGATTTGTGATTCCCGACGCCCGCTGTACCAACCCTAGTAGTAAATTGCAAAATGAATGTTATGAATCCCGCACCGAGCCCACTCGTTGCTCATTCTTGTGGTGTTTCTGATGACGTCGAGGCCAGGCGCTGGAGGCAAGTGAGTACGCCTGGATTGAAAAGTCAGCTCCCGTTCATCTCACAATCGAGGATTATAACTTACCACTGACGCCCTGGGTGAGCGTAGCTGATGCCTCCGTGTTGCGGCTTCCCAGACTGACCGTCACAACGTCCTTGATGGTGCCGTCCTTTTGCAGGCTGTTGGCCCATCGGAATACCTTTTCGTCCTCGCGCCCGTCGCCTACGACCATGAGAAAGTCGACGGGCGACTTGTGCGTGCCGTCGGCGCCCAGGTGCGACTTGATATTCTCAAACACACTCTTGGCCGCGGTGCTCTTGGTCCAGTCAATGGGCTCCACCGAGATCGAGCCGTCGAGCGGGATGGCGTGCACCCGCTGCTCCTCGCATGCGTCGTTGACGTGGCTGGCACAGTCCGACGCCTGCCGCGCCGCCGTCTCGTAATCTTCGGCGCTCTTGTAGTGGAAAATGAGGCTGCACCGTCGCTCCTCAATCTCCGCTCCCGGCGTCCGCTCCAGGTAGTACGTCATGATGGGCTTGACCGACTTCTTCCAGTCGCTGACCTTGTCCAGGTCGGCCATCTCGGTCCAGTTGTGGTCGCCGCAGTCCTTGAGGAAGCACCCATTCTCCGCAATCAGCCCCAGGTTGGGCACCCGTCGGAACACGCGATCCACCTCGTCGGGGCGACGCCCAGACATGACGTAGACGGTGTTGCGCTCGTCCAACAGCAAGTCATTGAGCACATCCAGCGTCCGTTGCGGGCTGACGGGGATGATCTGGTTGACCGGACCCCAGTTGACCAGCGTGTCCTCGTAGTCGATGATGAAAAGCCTGCGCTGAGCGTCCTTGTACTTGGCAGTCACCCCTGGCAGGGAGAGACGCGGAACCGACGTCTGATCGCGTCGGTGCTGCTCGTCGTACACAATGTCTAGGCGGGACAGGAACTCGCTGAACCAGTGGGAGCCGGTGTGGTTGACGACCCGGTCGTACAGCCTCGACCAGCGCTGCTCCTTTTCCTCGGGACCCATCTCGAGCGCCTGCTTGATGGCGTTGGCGCACTGGCGGTAGTCCCAGGGGTTCACCGACAGCTCTTGGCGGTTAAAGAGCGACGACGTGCCCGTGAACTCGGACAGAATCAGCGAGCCGTGCTTCTTCTCGGGGAAAAGCTTGCCATCCTGGCAAAAGAGGTACTCGTGCGACGTCAGGTTCATGCCCTCGCGCTGGCTGGTAATCATGAGGGCGTCGGCAATGGTTAGCAGGGCCAGGTACTGGGCGTAGTCAATGTCCTGCTTGAGGTAGACGACCGGCTGGTAGGCCAAGTTGGCCCAAGACGAGTTGACACGCGTGACAATGTCGGAGACGGTGGCGTCAAGATCGCTCTTTTCGTGGGACGAGAGGGCCACCTGGATGAGGACCGTGTTTTCGCGCCACTGCGGGTTCTTGTTGAGGAAGAGCTCGTACGAGAGCAGCTTCTGGCGCACGCCGCGCACGTGGTCGAGCTTGTCGCGGGCCACAATGAGCTTCTTGCCCTTGTAGCGCTCCTGCAAGATCTGCAGCCAGCGATTGACGTCGGGGTCCTCAATGTGGCGGCGGAGGCTGACGGGGTCGATGCCAATGGGCAGGTGAATAACGTCGATGAAGCGGTCTTCGAGCTGGAGGCCGGTGGGCGTCGCCTCGGCGCTGAGGATGCGACTGCACGTCTGGAGGAAGTGACGGCCATACTCGTGAATCTGGAAACCGATTAGGTTGGCGCCGAGCATGCCCTCGAGGAGCTCTTTGCGGACAGCGAGGCAGCGGAAGACTTCGGAGGAGGGGAAGGCGACGTGGAGGAAGAAGCCAATCTTGGCCTCGGGCAGCTTCTTGCGGATCATGCCAGGGACGAGCAGCAGGTGGTAGTCGTGGATCCAGATGACATCGCCGCGCTTCCAGTCCTTGACGATGCGGTCGGCAAAAGCCTGGCAGACGTTGACGTAGTACTTCCACGAGTGATCCTCGTAGGCCTTGCTTTTGGGGTTGTCGGGGATCTGGTAGTGGAAGACGGGCCAGAGGATGTGCTTGCAAAAGTGGGTGTAGTGGCCGTCAAAGTCCTTGTCGGAGCAGAAGACGGTCAGCATGTTGTGCTCCGTGGCCAGTGTGTCCTCGATATCCTGCTTCTGCTGGGTGCCCTCGAGGGCGTCGGTGGGCATGCCGAGGGTGCCAACCCAGGTGTAGTCGGCGAGCTTGCCATCGCGGGCGGCGGCGTCGGCGGCGTTGCGCAGACCGCCGTTGCCCTGGTCGGCGTTGGCGACCTTCCAGTTGGCCGAGGCGAAGACGCGATCGTGGCTCTCGCTCCTAACGAGGGGACGGGGCTGGATGATGCCTTGGCGGCCAAGCTCGCGGGCCTTTTGCATGGTGCGACCGCTCTCGGCGAGGGAAGCGGGAGGAGGCGAGTTTGCGCGCGACATGGGCTGATTGGCGCGGCTTCCCCAGCGGGCCTTTTCCTGGTCGGAGCCGGGGGCGTGAGGAAAGGGAATGGGGAAGCCATCTTCGTTGGCAAAGAGAGGCGTGGGCGGCTCATCGCGGGGCGTCTGAGGGGGCGTCAAGTCATCGCGGGCGGCAAAGAGACTGGGAGGGACGTCGGTGGCGAGAGGAGCTGGGGCCGTCGTTGTTCGCTTGAGAGGCTTTGGGCGACGTCGGCCGGGTTCGGCACCGGGGGGAGGAGTGCCGGGGAGGTTGAAGTGGATGGTTTTGGGGAGAAAGCTGAGAGAATCGTGTCAGCGCAGCTGGTTGCGTAGGTACCTAGGCAACAAGGCAGTAGAAGTTGAGGAACGTACAGAGAGCAGACATAGACAGTCATGGTGGGCTAGAGGTTGGGCGAGCAGTGTTGATGGTGTTAGCTCCCGTATGACGAGCTCATATGGATTGGCAGCGATCGATTATGTGCCGTCGTAAATGTTGATGCGATGGAGGCGACCAGGCAGTTTGTTGGTGGTTGGAGGTTGGAGGTTGGCGGTTGGAGGTTGGAGATGCAAGTCAGGTGGTTTCCGCCTGAGGCTCAGCTTCGCCAGGTCAAGGTTAAGCCAACAGCGTCGAGTTGCCGGCAGCAGCGTTAAATGTCAATCCCGGGCGAATAGAATGGAACAGACAGGACAGGACAGGACAGGACAAGACAGGGAAGAGGGAAGCTAAAACGAGGTTCCACAGCTAGGCTCAAGGACGGGATAAAGAGGGGTGATGATGACGTGAGGCTCTTCTGACGTAATGTTGAGCGAGTTGAAGAGACAGAGGGAGGAGGCAGAGAGAAGAAAGGCTTGAAGGACAGAGAGAGAGAGAGAGAGAAAGAGATTCAAGTGGACCGACGCCTTCTTGTCTCGTCTTGTCTTGCTTGTCTCGTCTAGAGGAGGATTTGGTCCGTGGCATGCCTATAAAAAGGCAGCGGTGTTCCAGCAGCGTCGAGAATCGAGGCCATCCCTGTTATAAGACCGGGCACTAGGGCTGTTAGTGCGGCGGATGACGGCGAGATTTTTCAAGACAATGCAGCTCTGGCCAGGGAAAGCAAGCCAAGACTGGGAGGGCTGGAGGGGCAGTGGAGGATCTCGGCTTGTCAATTGTCACGGATGGAAGCCGAGATGCTGAGGGTTGGATACTACAATCTTGGCTGGGCTGGCGCAGGCCGAGGACGCCGTGAGGGATTTAATCAGCCATCTATTGCCTACCTCTACCTATTATCTGTCTAGTCCTTGCAGCAGAAACAAAGAGAATGCTCTAGCGAATCACAGTCCCAAACTGGCGATGCAGCTGGAGGTGGTGGTGGTGGTGGTGGTGATAATGTGGGTTTGGTGGAAGCGCTTGCTGCCAAGGCACACGAAACAACTCGACATGCATCCCGAGCAGTCGAGGCAACTCGGATCCTTCAATTGGTGCATGCGTATGCTATCTATGTATGTCGGCTGGGATGCTGCATGCCGACACCAGAGATTAGATTCTCCATCCGTCCATCATCGATTGTCCATGACCAAAGAGACAATGCACATGGCTTGAGATGGCTTGAGATGGCTTGTTCGTAACATCTGGCCCCAACTGCAAGCCCTAGCCATACGTCGCATTCTTAGCTGACAGGTAACATTTCCCTCATCAGTCAAAGATTGCTTTGCTTTGCTTTGCTTGGCCTCGTTATCTGTGAAACCAACCGCCAGCCAAGATGGATGCATACTGCCGGCGTCTAGTCTACATGCAGAGCACAGATACAGAGCATAGCCGTCAACACCGGGTGCCCCGGCAAAGCACATGCCAAACTGCATCTCAATCCGTATCCTGACCACGTAGCAATGAGAAGCGAGGCCTGGATATCCTCTGATCCCCCCGGCCCCATCCTAACCCGGAGCCTCCCTTCCGCCGTGGGGCCGGCCGCCATGGCTGTGGGAACCCGGATGCCGAAACCCCATGGTCCGGGCCTTGATACTTGCAAGACGCCATTTCTCCTCGGCCGCACGCTTCATTTCCTGTCAATCTCATCCGTCTACTATGTAAGTTACAGAGTGATACTCGAGCAACCGGCTACGCTTCCCACCTCCAAGCCCGGTCCCAAGGCCCGCTCCCGCCGCTTTCCGCCGCCCAGGGCCCTTGCTCCCTCGATGCCCATCCACTCACGATCGGTGGAGAAGCCTCGTGGCCCCTGCGACGTGTTGCATCATGTCATGTCCCGTCGGCAGCTAGAGCCGCAGGCCTCCGGTGGCCAGAGACCCAAGTACGTCTTCCGTATAGAGCGCGGATCCTAAGCGATGGAGGCCTCGAGTCGGGCCCTTTTCTCCCTCCAACTTGTTGCTGGCACACACACACACACACACACACACACAACTCAATGGTAATATACTCTTGTCAAAAGCTCCCCAGACGATTCTAGAACACCATGGCTGTCCTCGAGGGAAGCAATGGATGCTACCCCGCAAAGCACCAGCTTCACCCACCCATGCACGGCCAGATCCCCATGCGCAGGCCGCAGAGCATATCCGGCAATTCCCTAGACCTGGGCCCATCTCGTCTCCCCTTGCTATTTTCTCCCCATGTCCCGGTTCAGCCTCGTGCATTGTTGCATTGTGCATCGCCTTTTTTTTCCTTCTCCATGGCACGTTGCTGAGATACTGGCGTGAGGTAGATGCCACGTCAACCGGCTGCTTGGCTCGTTTTGATCCAAACACATGCAGGGCCATCTTGATATCACAGATGCGTGTTCCAAAAGTACAAAATCGTGCTGCCGGGTTGGAGTAACCTGCCATGCATGCATATCCAACCCACCAGCCCGTCTTTGCCTCACATGGCACGACACCAGGTAGTAGTAGTAGCTGGTCTCCCAAGAAAGGTTGGTCAGCAGCATACTTTGTGTTTATTGGATGTGAAAGATGATATATGCGCAATTATGAAAGCTACTCGTCAGTATATGGCGAATAGTAAGCATTGTTTCCATCGAGACTGAATCTTGATCAACACGCCCGAGTTGCGAGTGCAAGTCTGGCATCCCGCATTTGCCGACCACGACGCTACAATCAGACCAAGGAAGAAACCAACATTTCCAAAGTTATCCGAAACAAGCGCATAGTGCTATGCCCCGCCCATCTGCAGTCAACTGAATCCACGTGGACGAGGTGAAGTTGTTCCTTGGTCGGTATTTAAAGATGGACCCAGCTACTCATAGCGGCGACGCACGTTGGTAGTAACTTATCCACATAGTCTTCTATCCTCGGCCACGTATGAGACTCTTGTTGTTTAGCGTAGACGATTGTGTCAGTTGGTCGGGTTGGCTAGGACACTCCTATTTGATAGGAGTGGCAGTCGTCACAATAAGCTTTCAATATAGGGAGGCCATAGGGTATATAGCCGTTGGCTAGCGAAGACGAACTGGGACTCGGAGCTTGAACTAAACTTACGGGCCTTCAAAGTACCCGAACAATGATACAGGTCGGTTTCATCCAGGCCATGTTCCTCGCCAGGGCCACTTGGAGTTCTTCCAAACGAGTGGGATTATTTCGCCATGGCACTGATCACGTTGACCGCCGGCTTACGACAAGCAGATATTGACTCTGCTCTCAGTTGCGGACTCTTTTGCAAACCTGGCTCTTTGACAGCGCAAAAAAAAAAAACAATTCATCATACGGAGACGATGAGAATTATACAAAATCTCATGGTAACCCTTCCTAGATATGATAGTCAAGCATGGTGCATCAGTCAGCTTGATATCCTTGTCAAGTTGCACATCAATTCTGGCCCAGTCTTTCAAACAACCGATCCGAATACCCACACTACTTGACATTACGGTGAATTTACAAGCATGTACGTTTTCTAATATTCGGTTGCTTATATCAGTACTGTGTGGTAAAAAGATCTAATCATGGTCGAGGACGATCATGACGACGGCGCCTTACACCATTGATTCATTACATGCCCACCAAGTCACTGATGGAGTCAACGAGTCTTACTCTTGTAGATGATAGAATACAACTGTTGATTATCGTTGTCAGAAAATAGAGCAGCGTCAGTATGCCCGTTGTTCATAAATACAGGCAGAGCGGTGTTGTGGTTAATTGATGACTGTTGCTGCGGTTGGCCAAGTATAAACTACCAAGCAACATCTAACAGAAATCCGAATTCAGATTGACTGACATTGTGTTTCACGATCCGTCTTGTGATCCCCAAAGCCCAATGTATACACAAGCCCAATAAGTCGAGTGAGCTATCACTATAAATCCTCATGACAAAGTGATGGCATCATGGTGTGGGGCTTGCTTCGCGGAGTGTCGCTCCAAGGCGCACATCCATCTCCACAAAGCCATGATCTACGAACATATTAGCCGGGATACAGACGCTCTCCGCTGTAAGAACCGGGGATTTCCAACGTTTGCTGCAGTCGATAAGAGCAGACAATTCTCCGACGTTGTAATCCCGGGTGCGTCTTATACTCGATACCTAGCAACTACACGCCTATTGATCATCTCATCAGCCCCATCAGTTGTATAAGAAGCTACGAAGCTCCAGGCTCAAAGATATCTTGGATCCCAGCCTTGGACACCCAACATGCCTCTTATACGCAGCCCCATCCTCCCTGGCTTCAACCCCAATCCCTCCATTGTCCGGGTCGGCAATGACTACTACATTGCCACCTCGACCTTTGAGTGGTATCCCGGCGTGCAGGTTCATCACTCCAAGGGCCTGGCCAACTGGGAGCTGGCGATCCGGCCGCTCAACCGCAAGAGCCAGCTTGACATGCGCCGAGACCCGGACAGCGGCGGCATCTGCCCCCTCACTTCTGCGGCATCATCCTGCAAGAGTTTGACCCGGCCGCTGGCCAGCTCGTAGGCCCCCAGAAGACCATCTTCGACGGCACCAGCATCGGCAACGGCTGGTACTACCTCGTCACGGCCGAGGGCGGCACCTCGTACAACCACACCTGCACGCTGGCCCGGGCCCGCGACATCTGGGGCCCGTACGAGCTCCATCCCGACAAGTACATCCTCACCGCAAAAGGACACGCGCGACGCGGCGCTGCAGCGCGCAGGGCATGGCCATCTTGTCGATACGCCCGAGGGCAAGACGTACCTCGTGCATCTAACCAGCCGGCCCACGACGGCGCAATAGCCGGAGCGTGCCGGGGCGTGAGACGGCGATTCAGGAAGCATACTGGAAAGACGACGACTGGCTGTATGTCAACAACGGACCTGTGCCGTCGCTGCACGTCCAGGTACCGGGCACGCAGCGCGAGGACGAGGACGAGTGCTGGGCGGAGAGGCGGTATACGTTTGACAACGGCCTGCCCGACGACTTCCAGTGGCTGCGAACGCCAGAGCCAGACGGCATCTCTTTCCACCGGCAGCCAGCTGACGCTCCATGGACGAGAGGCCATTGGCTCGTGGTTCGAGCAGGCTCTCGTGGCCCGCCGACAGACACACTTCTCCTACGACGCCGAGACGACAATGGACTTTGACCCCGCGAGCCCAAGGGAGTTTGCAGGTCTCACGGCATACTACAGCCGCGCCAACTACTTTTACCTCACCGTGACAGCCTCGTCCGATGGTCAACGACGGCTGCTCATCATGACGGCGCAGCACAGCACCGTCAGCCTTCCCTTTGCCACGCCCGTCGACCTAACCCCCTACGGGCCGCGTGCGGCTGGCCGTGTCGATCCGGGGCGCCGAGCTGCAGTTTTCGTACGCGCTCGAGGGCGACGAGGGCCCGTCAAGCACGAGAGTGATCGGTATGAGTAGGGCATGGGGTGGTAACCTTTATGAGCCAGGGGCTTTTGTAGCGTGGTGACGTTACGGCACCGTTGAGGCCACTTTCAAGGGCTGGAAACCAAGGCAATTGCTCCATTTCTTTTTGTATATGCCAATAGCCCAGGTCGAACAATGTCGTCTTCTAAAACGTGTCTCGTAGCTCCGTCGCGCGAAGCATGCATAAATAACCAAACCCCAAATCAGACGGTCTCGTCCCACGATGCCATGAGCCCTGACTGGCAGAACGGGTCAACTCTCCCTCGTCGTGGCAGCTCGGACAGCGAGTTCTCGTGGCGTGACCAAGCCTCAATGCTTCGTAGGTAGTACCAACTCACCCTGTCCCGCGTGAAACGAGACGAGTATGTATGTAGCATTTCCTGGAGCGAGGTTCGCGGTGCAACGAAAAGCCTCCCATCCACTCCTTTTCCCGGGTATCCCATCTCCGGCTCAGTCAAGCACATCATCCACTCGGCTCAAACCCTTGGTTAGTTGCACCACAGGCGCACAGCCTTGTCCTTGCCTCCGCTGCCGACCTTTTTGCCATCCGGGCTCCAGTCCACCGCGTACACCTCGTCTTGGTGGCCGGGCAGATCCACCGAGAGCTTGCAGGTGGCCATGGACCATACCTTGAGTGTCGTGTCCTTGGAAGCCGTCACCAGCAGTCTTGAGTCGGCGGAAAAGGCCGACTGGTAGATGGGCGCCACGTGGCCGCGGAGCGTGTTGATAAACTTGCCATCCCTAAAGACAGACGTGTTAGCGCTTGGATCAACCCAGATGGCACCTTACAAAACTGGAACTTACCTGGCGCTCCAGATCTTGGTGTGGTTGTCCCAGCCCGCACTCGCAATGAGGCGGCCGTCGGGCGAAAAGGTAACGTGGTTGACCTGCTTCTGGTGGCCCAGCATGCGCGCCACGGGCTTGGTGCCCTCGGAGGGATCCCAGAGGTACATTGTAAAGTCGTCGCTGGCCGAGCACAACCGCTCCGCCACCTTGTTCTGGATCTTGGCCGCCTTCTCGAACCGCTCCTTGGCCTTGGTCCGCTTGCCCTCGTCCGTGTCCGGCACCGGCGTGTGGTCAAAGAAGCTGGTCCGCAGCGCAAAGTCGGTCGACAGCGCGAGGTGGTTGACCCAATGCGCGTGGGCCGTGAGGCTGTGCATCAGGGTGCCCTTTTCGGCGTTCCAGATCCGAATCGTCTTGTCGTGGCTGGCGCTGTAGACGAGGCCCGTGCCGCCCCAGCGGACACAGCTGACGCTGCTCTTGTGGCCGTTGAGGATGTGTTCGGTCCGGCCCGTGTTGGCGACCCAGATGCGCACCGATCCGTCCTTGCTGGCACTCGCGATGCGCGGCGTATCGTCTCTCCACAAATGATAAGGCTCCCAGGCAATGTTGGTCACCCACTTTGTGTGTCCCGTCAACGGGTTGCCGACTGCCTTGCCCGTCTCGGGGTCCCAGAGCCGCACCGTCTTGTCCATGCTGCCCGTCGCAAGTCTCTCGCCGTCGGGAGACCAGGCAACGCACAGCACCCAGTGCGTGTGGCCGGCAAGCGTAAACTTGGCCGTGCCCGTGTCACAGTCCATGATGCGCGCCGTCTTGTCGCCCGACCCGGTAGCCAGTCGGTTGCTGTTCTTGGGGCTGAATTGGGCTGCGAGAATGGCTTCGCCGTGTCCGGGAATCTTGTGCGACATGCGCGTAACGGCGTGCACCTTGAATACGGCCTGGGGCTCGGCGCTGAGGGTGACGGTCGTCTCAAAGGGGTTCTCGATGCCATGGCTGCGGAGGAGCTGCAGCAGGTCTGTGGGATACTGGTCGACGACAATGTCCGAGTCTGGAATGTGTATTCGGAAGCGGTAGGGGAGAAACTCTTCCCTTTCCTTGAGGGTTGTTAGCTCTTCTTTTCTCTCTCCATTTTCGCTTCTACCATGTCTCCATCGTCCACCCAACGTCGGATAGACTCACCCTGGCCAAAAGCGTATTCAGAAGCAACGACAGGTTCTTCTCAGAGGCATCAGCAAGCGGCACCTCGATGACATCGGCCATCTGGTTGCCATCGCCATCGAGGAAGCGAGCCTTGAAGGAGCCAGCAGGGCCCGCTGCGATGGCGGTGACATCCTGCTGAGTCTGGGTGCGCTCGAGGGTTTCGCGCTTCTGTCGCTTCGAGGGAGGCGGTACAATGGTCGCCATGGCTGGTCAAGTCGGCTTGGGCTTGGGTTATCCTGGTTGATATATGGTCTTGGTGGTGGTGGATGGAGATTTCTATTTCTCATCATGGCAAATGGTGGGGCACCTGGCAAAATGGAATAAATATTTTGGCGGTGAGTGCTGGCCGGCAGCTGAAAGCAGGTGTGGGTTCAGCGTGTCGGAGGCGCTAGCAAATCCGCACGCAACCCCCACCTGTTTCTGTTTAAGCAGCCGACAAGATGGACATGGACATGGACTTGGACATGGACATGGACGTGGACGTGGCTAATTCATCAATTGTCATAACACCATAACCATAACCATTGCCATTGCCATTGCCATTGCCATTGCCATTGCCATGACTGGATTGTGCCCTCTGGGCTCTCTCAGCCTTCAGAAGGACCTGGTCTCGCTCGCTTCGCAGCTCTGTGCATCGCCAGACTCCTCATCGCAAAGCCCTATTCCCATTCCAGCAGCCTCTATTCCAGCATCCTCAATGAGCCCCATGGCGAGCTGCTCGTCTAATCCATCACCCCACCACTATGGCGGCGCATGCTGCGACGCTTGGGGCCGGCCACGCATCCTCTTGGGCGGTCCCGAGTAGTGCTGGAACTGCGGCATGTTCATCGCGGGAACGGGAATCGGCGTCTGCTGGGGCGTCTGCGAGAGGTACAGTTGGGACTGCATCATGGCTTGAGCTTGGGCTTGGGCCTGCGCCTGCGCCTGCGCCTGCGCTTGAGCCTGAGCTTGGGCTTGGGCTTGGGCTTGCGAGTGCGCGTCGGGCTGTTGAGGCATCGATTGTTGTTGAACAGACTGCTGCACATGTAGCTGCTGCTGCTGTTGTTGGTGTTGGTGTTGTTGTTGCTGCTGCTGCTGCTGCTGCTGCTGCTGCTGCGACGTCTGGTCGGCCTGCTTACGTTGACGCACACGCTGCTTCTGTCGCCGCGTCTCCTCAATCTGTCGGTGCCGCTTATCCTGAGCCTCTTGCCTCTGCTGCCGCTGCACGTCCTCGTTCTGCACGGCGTAAATGGCTGCAACCCGAAGCTGCAGCTGCGATAGGATGCCAAGTCGCTCTGGCTGCGACATCTTGCGGTAATCGCTCTTGAATTGATGGAAAGTGTCGCCCGTCAGGCGGAGGACGGCATTGGAGACGCCCGCCACCTGGATTGCAGCCGAGGTCTCGGCATCGGGCTGGGGGCCATCATCTAATGCAATTGCAATTGCAATTGCCCTCGTCAGCTGCTGCTGGTTGCACTCAAATGGCAAAACTCACCATCTAGATCATCCGGATCCTCGTTTTCTTCCTCGTCCTCGTCGCTCACCACCGCTTCGGGCGTGGGAGGCTCGGGAGTGCCGGGCTCGTGGTTGTGCTGGTCGCAGGTAATGGTCAGGACCCAGCCGCCCATTGTCTTGCGGTGGACGGCCTTGGCCTTCCAGGGACAGTCCGTCTTCTTGGTCGACGTCTTGTGCTTGGTCGCCATGCAGCGATAGGGCCGGCCGCCGCGGTCGCAGACGAGGTCGCAGCGGACAATGTCGTTGCCGGGGATGTCGGCACCGCCCACTTTGCCGCGATGGCTGCGGGCCTTGACAATCTTATAGCCATCCTTTTCCATGCGGTCATTTAGCTCCTTGAAGAGCTCCTCGTACGAGCTGAAGATGCCCGAGTGAGGCACCGAGACGGCCTCGAGGATGCCAAACATGGCCGACAAGTGCACGCGGGCGACGCGTTGGGAACTCTGCAATGTGTGGATTTGCCCATGGACCGGTGTCAGTGTCAGGTCGAAGCTCACCTCACGCGATCCGAGCCTGGCCCGCGGGTTGTGCTCTGGCCCGCCCGGCTAAGGCCCGGCTAATCTGGCTTTACTTCCTTCCTCCTCTTCTGTCTATACTCTGTCCTCTCCCAGGAAACTTCACTTCTGCATGGCCACGAAATCTTCTCTCTTCTCGTCTCTTTCGTAACTACTCATCGCTGCCTTTGTCGTGACTTTCTGCGGCAACTCGACAGAATTGTGCCATTTTGCGCCGTCTTTGATGCCGTATCTGCTACTTACATCCTCCGACTGACACTAACACCCGCTTACACCCGCTTCTCCAGTCTTTTGCTCTTCCAGCACCGCACAGCTCAGCTCAGCTCAGCGCCATGAACAACGCCCACTCGCGCTCGTTGAGCTCAACCCCAGTGCGAACTGCCAGTCAAGCCTCTTCTGTCTATTTCCAGGGCAACTCATCTTTCCCGTCTGGGGCTTCTTCTTCTACCGCGCCGAGTGGCCGTGAGAAGCGACCGAGACTGAGCCTTGGCCATTCCCGCTTTGAGACGTCTCCATCGGCCACAAGCATCACAAGCACCGCACAGAGTGTCACTACAGGAGCCACCATCTCTCGTCCCTCTACGGTTCGCCCTAGCACTGCTTCTGGGCGCAAATCTCGTGCTGGAACCGCATCGTCCATTCTCGGCGTCACCGAATCCCAGAGCATCATCTGTGCCATCTGCGAAGCACGTGGCGTCTCACCGTCCGTAGGCGTAGCATTCATCAATGTCTCCATTGGCGAGGCCATTCTCAGCCAGATATGTGACAATCAATCCTACGTCAAGTCCATTCACAAGATTCAAGTCTCGACCCCTTCTCGCATCCTCTTCATGTCCAATGCCTGTCCCCCCAATAACCCCAGCACCCTCTTCTCTCTCGTTCGTGAACTTGTCCCCGGAGCCCAACTCGACTCACTGGACAGGTCAGCTTGGTCCGAGACGGATGGTCTCGAGTACATCCAGACTCTCGCCTTCAAGGATGATATTGAACCTCTCAAAGTGGCTGCCCATGGCAAGTTCTACGCCATTAGCTCCTTTGCGGCTGTAAGTCATGTCTGCTCGTCTGTGAAAGGACTCGTCTGACCTAGCCCAACTGTCAGACTATGAAGTATGTACAACAGCAATTCGCCATCAATTTCGTCCCCCATTCCCTGCGCATCTCATACCGCCCCTCCGAGGACACCATGATGATTGACATTTCGGCAATACAGTCGCTCGAAATCATGCAAAACCTGCAAAGCTCAAAGTCAAAAGACTGCCTGTTTGGCCTGCTAAATCACACTTCAACTCCCATGGGCTCTAGGATGCTTCGTAGCAACATTTTGCAACCTCCCACCCGCAACGATTCCTTCATCAATCCCCGCTACGATGCACTTGAGGAACTAACCGCAAACGAGGAGATGTTTCGTGAGATACGCAAAGGTAGTCTTTCCGGAGATTTCTCCTTTACTCTGCTACATCACTAATACCCAGCAGCACTCAAGCAATTCCACGACGTTGAGAAACTTCTGACCAAGGTGATATAAAACTCTGCACGTTTGGGAGACACTTCTGACCTGCGGCAGTTGATTACTGTTTCTACTTCCGCGGATGTTCAGCAGGTTGAAGAACAGATCAATCAGGTTCTAATGGTCAAAAGCTTCCTTGAAGCCATTCCTGAGCTCCATGCGGCCCTCAGACCGGCTACGAGCGTGTTGCTAGTCAAGATCCGTGATCTTTGTCGGCCCGAAATCACAAGCCGCATTTTCCAAACTATACGGGGGACCATTGAGGCGGATGTGACTTATATGAAGTCGCCGTTGGACTTGCGCAACCAGCGGACATTTGCTGTCAAAGCCGGCATTAGTGGAATGCTCGACGTCGCTCGCCAGACATACAAGGAGCTGACAGAGGAGATTCACCAGCACGTCGATGAGCTCAACGGTAAGGTGCACCGAATCCGAGTTTCTTGATTGCTTTCTCTGAATTGACCGATCCAGAGGCGCACGAGCTTGAAGCCGCATTAAAGTTTGACAGTGGTCGCAAATATTGGCTTCGTCTCAGGGCCACCGACTTCGAAGGCCGCACCCTGCCGGACATTCTCATCAACGTCGTTCGGAAAAAGGACAAGATCGAATGCCAGACGCTGAGCTTGGTCAAGTTGAATCTCAGGCTCTCTGATACCTGCAATGAGGTAGTGATACGAAGCGACGGAGTGATCCGAAGCTTGCTCAAAGAACTGCGGCAAGAGGTGCCTCATCTCTTTCGCGTTTGCGAGTCTGTAGCGCTGGCCGACATGATCTCGTCTTTTGGGCAGCTTGCCACCACGCGAGACTATGTACGGCCAGAGATAAGCAGCACTCTGGCCTTGAAGTCGGCGCGACATCCAATTCTTGACAAGGCATGTTGCTACTTGTTCTCAGAGTCTACGCCCAGCTAATACCGCTCCGTGAGTAGGCAATGTCGGGCCGGTTTGTTCCCAACGATTACTACGCGACGGAGCAGTACTGTTTCCACATTGTGACGGGATGCAATATGAGCGGTAAAAGCACATACATCCGAGCGGTCGCGTTGCTCCAGATCATGGCGCAGATTGGGTCGTTTGTGCCTGCAGAGTATGCGGCGTTTCCCATTATCCACAACATTTTTGCTCGCGTCTCCCTCGACGACGACATTCAGAGCAACCTGTCGACGTTTTCAGTCGAGATGCGAGAGATGGCCTTTATCCTTCGCAACATTGACGACAAGAGTCTTGTCATTATTGATGAGCTTGGCCGAGCGACGAGCACTCGAGATGGACTAGCCATTGCCATTGCCATGTCGGAAGCGTTGATCCAGAGCAGAGCCTCAATCTGGTTTGCCACTCACTTTACCGACCTGACCCGTGTGCTCGCAGATCGCCCTGGAGTACTCAATCTCCATCTCGCCGCCGATAGCACCACCAACGGTGACGGGTTGCCGCAGATTACGATGCTGTACAAGGCGACATCGGGTGCAATAGGCACCGCCGATCATTACGGGATCAACCTAGCTCGAGCAATGGGATTTCCTGCGCAGTTTATTCAAAAGGCAGAAGAGGTGGCGCTTGACCTGGGGCAGAGGAGGGAGGCAAGCAAGCAGAATTCCGAGTCGACGAAACTGCTGGCGCGTCGCAACCTGGTGCTGAACCTCCGCGGGGCCCTTCGGCAAGCCAGAGACTCGGGGAGCGAGGTGGCGCTGCCTGGGTATTTGCAGCGACTGCAGGAAGAGTTTATTGTGCGAATGGAGGAGATTGGTGGCCTTTGAGAAGGGACTATACTATTTGGTGATGCTATGCGAGTTGTTTGAGCAAGTCTAATTCTATTCTCGTTGCTAGTTGTTGATAGATCATGTACCGGGACGCTGGTAGTCTAGCTGTCGCACCCGTTTCCACACCTCGCGTACTGTTCTCTCCTGAGTTTCTCGGCCGGTCTCGTTCTGTGAGGGTCCTGCAGGGCTGAATAGAGTCTTAGAAGAAGGAACACATTGACATGGCATAACGGGGGATGGCTTACCGGATGGCCAGGTATAATCTTCCGCCAAGATGGGCCTTTGGAATCTTGGCCGTCTCATAGTTTTCGGGCGGGTTGGCAGTCGTGACGAGGCCCCCGGCTTCTTCGAGGAGGGCGAAGCCAGCGGCAACGTCCCTGTTGCTTGTCAGTAGACGTCTGTTGCTTCTCTTGTTACGAGTTGGGTTGACGCACCATTCCCAGCAGCCACCCTCCCACCAGATGTCGAATGATCCCATGGCAGTGTAGGCGAGATCCATCGTGGCACTAAGCTGGTTAGCAAGTTGTCTTGTCTTGACTCGGCATGTCGTCCATCATACCTCCCAAGACTTCGGACGCCGTGGACCATGCCGCCCTTGCCACCACGACTACCGCGCTCGGCGGCCATGTTGACAAAGGACTCAATCTTGCGGCTCATGTTGCCGTCGGGGGTATCGCGGCGGTCCTTTCCCCACTCGCAAGAGAAAGTGCAGGCGGCGGGCGCGTTGGCGGGCATGGGGGGCACGGGGTTGCGGATGAGGGGCAGGCGCTGGGTTTCGTTGAGCCAGGCGCCGCGGCCCTTGCAGGAGGAGAAGAGCTGGCCGAGAAAGGGGGCGTTGACGACGCCGATGACGGGGACGCCGCGGACGGCGAGGGCGATGGAGACGCAGAACATGGGGAAGAGGTGGGTGAAGTTGACGGTGCCGTCGAGGGGGTCGACGATCCAGGTTGGGGCGTCGTCGACGAGGTAGGTGCGCGAGGTGCCGGCCGAGTAGGATTCTTCGCCGATGAAGCTGGGGAGTGAGGGTGGTTATGTTATTACGAGTGGTTGGAGTCATGAGGGATGAGTGTCATGAGATGAGTGTCATGAGATGAGCATCATGACATGTGCATCATGACATGAGGCATGGATCGACATACCCGTGCTCTGGGTACCGGGCCAGCACCGAGGTGCGAATAAAGGCCTCGACATCTAGACGAGGGTTAGCAGCGCAATGCGGTAAGTAGCAAAGGCATCGAGCCAACTCGCCATTGTCCGTCTTGGTCACAATGTCGACCGAGTTCTCCTTGTCGACGTAGGCGACGTTGGAGGAGCCGGCCTCGGGTCCGTCGTCGATGCGGCGCCGGGCAGCGGCCATGAGCAGGTCGCCGGCATCTTTGCCGAGCTGGACGGCAAAGGCGTAGATGTCTGTGAGCTCGTGGTCCGAGAGGGACGACATGATGTTTGTTTACGGCGCGGGGTAATGAGGGGATCCGAATGGAGTAGAGTATGGAGTATGGAGTATGGGGATCGAGTACGTAGGCATGGGATGGGATGGGATATCTTATCGTCCGGGATAGACAATAGCCGCCCCCAGCCGCTTAGTGCTGGCTGATCCACGTAGGGATGCCGAGCAACGTTAGGATGCGGGACTAGAGCGGAATGCTTCAATTCTACAGAGTATCTACATGTCAAGTCTGCCCAAGCACGCACGCTTGCTTCCAAGGCCAAACGACAAAGGCAGACGGATGAATTGTTCATCTGGCACAACCACAAGCAAGGGCTGCAAGAGTCTCCACATCCCAGCTTATTAGACGTTTCAACCTCGAGGATGCCAGGCATTTAACTAGTGGTTGCTTTTTACTCGGGGCTAGACAGGGATGTCGAGCCTTTCTTTGGGCCATCAACCATGAGAGCTGAAATGAGAAGAGGATGGGACCGAACCATTGTGGCTACCCGGGTCTTCCTCTATTCAAACAGTCGATGGACATGGGAGACAAGCAACGAGACATGTCGGTCCTGATCAAGTCAACTACTCAACTATACTCAAGCAGTCTAGCCTCGGTGAGGTGGTCGCGTATTGCCAAGTATGTATATCTCAACATGCTGTAGCCACCATGGTCAGACTAAGCACAGGCTAATCAGCCCTCGTGGCAGTGCACCGCTGCTCAGCCCCCTGGCAAATGCATGCTGACGGTCGGAATAAGCAATTATGAAGAGAACAAGCCTATGAGAGTGGCCAAGATGGATGCAGTTCTGTCTTCTTCCAGCTCTATTGGGCGCCACTGCATCGTCTGTGCGACATTGCTCTCTTTCGTAGGGCGTAGGGCTTCTGCCTTGATGGTCAACTTCTTTACTCGCGGATATCTCTTCATGTACCGTAGCATCTTCATCTTCATCTTCATCTTGATAGCATCTCCATCTCTTCAGGTGGCATCTCCCTCTAGATCCCACTCCTCTCAACTTGACCCGTCACCATGTCGGCCAAGCTCAGTCCCGCCCTCTTCGACTCCAACGTCTGGTACCACCTCTCGGAGAAGCGCGTCGACAGCTACAACAAGACGCGGTTCCAATCCTCGCTCCAGCTCAACAACGGCACCCTCAAGATCTTCCCCAGCGTGCGGCACTACTGGCAGCTGCAGGCCGTGGCCTCGCACAAGGGCCGCTACGCGCTGCGCTACAGCGGCACGGGCGTCTTCAAGCAGCTCGCCGTGTGCCATGTCGACGAGGAGATCCACGAGGCCCAGACGCAGCCGTGCATGCGCGACTCGGACGGCAGCGAGGAGCAGCAGTGGGATGTGGCCGACTGGGGCGACGAGTCGCTGCGGTTCATGAATGTCAAGAATGGCACGGGCTATGTCTTGGATGTGCATCCGGGCAATCCCATGTTTATGAATGACGACGAGCTTGGGTCTGAGATGCCGCAGCCCGCGCAGCAGTTTTTGATATCCAGTGTCAAGAAGATTGACGACGGGGCGTACTCGACGACCTTTACCAATGTGAGTCTCTAGATGCTTCCAGACGTATGAGGCCCGGTAGACTAACAGTCACCATAGCTTCCTACAAGTTCATCAGCAGCGACAACCACGGCAACGTCAGACCCAACCAACACTTCGATCCCCTCGCAAGACTCCCCCCCGTCCGGCCTCTCCACCGGCGCCGCAGCCGGCATCGGAGTCGGCGTCGGTCTCGGCGTCATCGTCGTCGCCCTCGTGGCCTTTTTTCTCTGGCGACGCCGACGCAACAGCTCCCCTGGCGTCTCACATCACATTGAGACGGCCGTTGTCGACGAAAAGCATGACTCGCCGTCCGTCTACTCGGACCAGCCGAGTCCGCCGCAGGAGATGCACACGCCGGATGCCGTGCACGAGGTGCACTCCAACTACCGTGTAGAGCTGGAGTCGACGCCGTCGACTGGGCTGCAGGGGATGCCGAGGACTTGAGAGTCAGTATCAGGCTGTCGTTGAGGTCAAGATCAGGCTGTCGTTTGGGTGAGGGTTCGTTTCAGAGTGTACATACCCAAGAGATGTTTTCAAGCAGGCATAGGTATCAATAGTAAGGTTTAATGGGAAGAATCACAAGTTTATTCTTACTTGATCTTCCGGACATGGTGCCATCTCAAACACAGTTGTTGACCATGATGGTTGGAAACTGGCCAAGTCCATCAACTGAGTTGAACCCCCCATTCCACCTCGACCCAGCCAAATGCTAGCTGAATACAACGTATCCATGGATAAACGCAACTCGACGGGAATCTCGGCACTCGAGGCGATTGCAACGCTGCAAGTGATGATCTGCTGCCCATTGCCTAGTCCGTCTCCAAGCCGGCGGATGAAGCTTTAGCCGGCCACGACACCACGCCAAAAGTGACAGGTCGGGTATAGCACGGCCCATGATGGATGGATGAATGAATAGACGAGCGGGCGTGCTGCCGCCAAGTCTCCAATTCTCTTCGAGTTGTAAGTTACGGAGTAGTTGCGGGGAAATGGGGGGAATCGAGATGGGCAAGATTGGCGGTTCTGGCTAAACAATGTTGGAGCGGCAGCTGAACGAGGCAGATGGAGGTTCCTGGGGACATGCATGGCAATGACCAAGTTGTTGGTAATCTTGATGCTTGTTGTCGTAAAGCAACGCGGCCTTGACTAAGACGTAAGCCGTCGAGACACGCCTGGCGATATCACATGCTCTCTTGGACATTTGTTTCAGCCTGAGATTATAGTTTCATTCTTATTAGACATCTCTCTTGTCAAGATCCTTGCTCTTCAACTAGTCCAACTCAGCCGTCATGTCCTCTCCCAGTGATCAACACGGCTCACGGCACATCCTGCTCATCAACGGCCCCAACCTCAACCTCCTCGGCACGCGAGAGCCTCACATCTACGGCTCAACAACGCTCGCCGACGTCGAGGCCGACGCCCGGGCCTTTGCCCAATCCCTCGACGCCTCCCTCGACGCCTTCCAGTCGAGCTCCGAGGGCGCCCTCGTCGACCGCATCCACGCGGCCCGCGGCGTCGCCGACGCCATCATCATCAACGCGGGCGCCTACACGCATACCAGCGTGGCCCTCCGCGACGCCCTCGTCGGCGTCGACATTCCCTTTGTCGAGGTGCACATCTCCAACGTGCACGCGCGCGAGCCGTTTCGCCATCACAGCTACCTGTGCGACAAGGCCGAGGCTGTCATCTGCGGCATGGGCGTCTTTGGGTATACGGCTGCCATTGAGTTTGCGGCCAAGCAGATCAAGTTGAGGGGGAGCAGGGCCAAGCTGAGCTAGATGTATCGATTTGTGTATAAATGACATGTAAAAAGGCACATTATGAATCTCAAGGTCTTTGTCATGTTTGCATATAATCAAAGGTGGAAACACACAAGTCTCATGATGCTTCTGTATTATTGTGTATCAATCTCATGACAAGCATGCTCCGTTGCTTGTCTACTTGCTCATGTCCGTTGGCATATGCCGAAACTAAAACCACGCTCAAAGAAACCCCCATCTTCTTCACAGCATCGGCTGCAACCTCGGCCCCGTCTCGTCCGTCCTCAACCCCAAGTCCTGCTTCATCTTCATCCACGACTCGCCCGCCCGCCGCGCCATGTCCTCGGGCACCGTCTGCCTCTCGGCCGCCAGCTCGCGATTAAAGACTTCAAAGCTCAGCCAGCCCTCGAAGCCGACGCCGTGGACAATGGCGTCGAGCACGTGCCGCACAGGCAGGTAGCCGCCGTGCTGGGGCTCGCCGTAAAAGAGGCGCGCGTTGCGAGACCAGCTCATGCGCGCCGGCTGCTCGGCGCTGTAAAAGGGGTGCGAGGCATCCAGCGGCGCCTGGAGACGCTCGCCGTCGGCCACTTGGACGAGGAAGAGCTTGGATCGGTCGACGTCGGCGACGATGCGACGGACGGTATCCCGCGTGGCCTGCTCGGCGTCTGGCATTCGTCCGCTGGCAGTGGCTGGGTCGGCGTAGATGCGGCCGAGGATGTTGTAGCTGTCGAGACATAGGCCAAAGTTGCTGCGGTCCACGCGCTGCACAACGTCCCAGCTCGTCTCCCACGTATCGACGTGCGTTCCCCAGCAGAGCGCCTCGTACGCGAAGCGGATCACGGGCGACTCGGCCAAGCCCATGTCGGCGGCCTCTGCAAAGTCGGCGACGACGAGGTCCATGTCGCCCGAGACTTGTGTGGGAGGGAGGAAGCTGCTGGGGAAGAGGATGAGGTCTGTGTCGAGAGCGTGGGCGAGGCGGAACCACAGCCGCAGCTCGTCGAGGCGGCGGGCGTGCTCTTGTCTGTCGATGAGGCCGCCAAAGTGCATAAAGGGTTGCAGGGCGATGATCTCCAGGCCGCGAGAGGCACATAGATGGTGGAGTGTATGGGCGGCGGCGACTTGGTTGTCGGGGGTTGAGCCGCCGGGGAGGGCGTTGGCGAGGTCGACGAGGTCCTCGTAGAAGACTTCGATGCCGAGGAAGCCGTACTTTTTGGCCATGTCGAGTTTGTAGGTGAGGGAGTGGCCTGCAAAGCAGCGGCCGAGGGACATTGTGCATATGCTGGGTTTGTGAGCCATGATGGATGGTATGGTTGAGATGGTTAAGATGGTTGGAGGTGTTTCGGAGAGTAACGGCTAGAGGGACAGAGTATACAATGAGATGTGTAACGAAGAGGTTATGGATGACTAGGAGTGTATAGTATTTGATGTGTATGTTGATGGCTCTGGAATGGAGAAGAAAGAGAAGGGCAGATGTCAGTCGAGGTTTGATCAAGCACGTATCAAGGAGCCAGGGAGTCAAGTAAGTATACGAGTAGGATCAGAAGAGGCAGGTGATGCTAGTTGTCTGGTGGGTTCTCATGAGGGACAGCATTTATCAGGAACAAGGATAGTAACAAGACTAGAAGTATTGCTGCGCTGCAAGCTGCAAGCTGCTAGTCATTCAAGCAATACCATGTACATGGCCCGGTTGGTCAAGCAAGGCCTTGATGACGATATCCCACGTCAACAGCAAGGTTGCCCGTCGTCACACACACGGGATCCAGATGTTGCCGTCTGTCTTGAACGCGGGATACAGACGTCAATCGAGTATCCCGAGGCATCATGTCTCAGCGGAAATGCACTGCCTCTTGAGATGATGGTTCTGCCAGCTCTCTTGCTTGTATGAATATCCAGTAGCAGCGAGGCCATTGCAAGCCAACGCATGGGTAAACGTTTAGCCAGCGTGAGGGTGTGGGGAGGGGTGGAGATGGCTGCAAGCTGGCAGGTTGGAATAGCCCGAGGGTTGAATGCTTTTGCGGGGGATCCATCTCTGCAATTGAAACGGCTTTGAATCCTTCAGGATATGCCTCCATGTCTGAAGGCTATTAGTACTAGCCCTGGGCCGCGGAGTCGTAGTGTTAAGCAACAAAGAAAGAGAAGACGGGGATAATGGGATAATCGCAGACTAGAACTAGACTCCATCGCCACCATCCAACCCGCTTTCTCATCCACTTTTACATCCCAAGCTCATCTTCATCTTCATCTCGTCTCATCTCATTCTCTCTTGTTCTTGTTCTCCCGAGTCTTCTCATGGCCTCATATCTCCCTTCCCTCCTCCTAGACATCTACAACCGCATCATGTCCGTCCAAGTCGACGACAAGCAGCCGCAGCCGCAGCCGCAGCCTCAAGAATCCCTCTCGGGTGACTCTCTGGCTCCCCACGAGATTGCCAAGCTCGACCGCCACGGCTACCTGTTTGGCAAGAAGCTCACCAACTCGCTGTCGCCGTTTCTTCACAATGTCATCTACCAAGACCTCGGGCTCAAGTGGGGGCAGATCCGGCTCGACTCGGACGACATTGCCTCGTTTCTCGAGCTGGCACGGCATCCCGGCTTCTACGGCGCCTCCGTCACCATGCCCAACAAGGTCGCCATCATCCCGCACCTCGACGAGCTGACGGACGAGTGCCGCGACGTGGGCGCCTGCAACACCTTGTTCCTCCGGGAGCGCGACGGCAAGCGCCTCTTTTGCGGCGCCAACACGGACGTCATTGGCATCCGCGACAGCTTCGTCATGAACGTGGCCGACCCGGCCGCCGTCTACCACGACCGGCCCGCCCTCGTCGTCGGCGGCGGCGGCGCGGCCCGGAGCGCCATCTACGCCCTCCGCAAGTGGCTGCGTGTCACGTCCATCTACCTCGTCAACCGCGACGACGCCGAGGTCGCCGCCGTCATGGCCGACTGCGCCGCCCGCGGCTACGGCGACGGCCTCGAGCACGTCCGCTCCGTGTCGCAGGCCGAGTCCCTCGCATCCCCCGGGGCCATTGTCGCCTGCGTCCCCGACTTTGAGCCCCAGACGCCCGAGGAGCTGCTGGCGCGGCACATTACCGAGGCGTTTCTCAACAAGCCGACCAAGGGCGCCATTCTCGAAATGTGCTACAACCCCACGCCGTTTACCCGGCTCGGCGGCATCGCCGAGGCGAGCGGGTGGCACGTCATTCTCGGCACCGAGGCTCTCATCTGGCAGGGCCTCGAGCAGGATCGATACTGGACGGGGTTGCCCGTTGAGGAGCTGCCCAAGGACAAGTGCCAGTTGGCCATTGCGGAAAAGGTTGAGCAGCGGGCCTCGTCCAAGCTGTAGATGTCTTGGTGTAGGATACGGTTTCCTTCCAACTTGGACATGCTCTGCGTCGCTCGGTGAAGCTGGACGGGATGCCATGAGGATGGATAGTCATGATTTGATATAGCGACATTGTTATGCTTTGAGAATAAATGTTTTACACCATGGCCGTCTTGTATGATATGGAGCAGGGCATACAACTATGATGACAAGATACACCACCATCATGGTTCGTAATGGACAGACCGTCTATTCGTCAAGGGCGAGTTGGTCCGTCTGCAATTGACCGTAACCCATTGATTGCATCATGAGAATGCCTCATTTTGTCAAAGCCCGGATCGCCATGCCACCCTACACTCCTCCACTGTAATTAGGGTTAACATGAAGACGAATCTTAAAACCCAAAAGCCCAAGGTAAAATAGGGCATTCTCCACTTACTCTGGAGAACTCACATCACGTCAGTTACCTTGATCAAACGTCAGGAATCGAATCTTCACCACCACGCGATAGAACAGCCGTTGGCTCTCAAAGAAGAAGAAAGCCGAGGATCAAGCAAAGCTCGTCAACTCGACCCACTCATGGCTCCGATGTAGGAGCGACGGGGAGGGGGCCTTTGACTCAACATGTCACGATAAAAGCCCCAAGGATTCATGGTTGCGGGTCTCTTGATGGAATGCGAGGGGTTACACCGCTGGTTGTGGGTGCAGATTTTGCACAGGGCTTGGTTTGAGGTGATATCTCAGGAATACTATCCAATATTGTTTAGGAGAATCATCAATGTTAATTATAAGAATCAAGGTCAAGGAACCAGTCAGATCGTTGAAGTAAATAGACAAGACTGTCATGGCATTTATTCATCTCAACCATACAACACCGCGCCAATCCCGCTTCTAGGCCGTTTGAACACGCGCAGCTTCATTATACTTATATACGTAAATCCAAGTCATTCATACACTCGTCGCTCAGCGCTTCTCCAGCGACACCTGCTCGGCGTCGGCCTTTTCGTAGCCGCTGCCGCTGAGGTCCGCGGGCGAGCCCTGCTGGTACTGGTGCTCGTGCAGCTGCAGGTCCGCCAGCACCTTCTTGTTGGCCCGCCACACGGGCTTGACCATGAAGAGGGCGTCCATGGCCTCGAGCGGGATCGACTTGGTCTCGGGGATGCAGAAGAAGACAAAGACGACGGACAGCATCATGAGCGACGCGAAGAAGAAGTAGACGCCAAAGCCCCACGCGTTAAACATTTGCTCCGTGAAGCGCGCAATGATGAAGTTCCAGAACCAGTTATTGGCCGCCGCGTTGGCCTGGCCCAGCGAGCGCGTGTTGAGGTCAAACATTTCCGAGTTGATGACCCACGGCGTGCCGTTCCACGATGGCGTGTAAAAGGCCGTCCACAGGTAAAACATGAAGACGGCCGCGATGCCGCCCGAGTCGAGCTTGCCCGTGCCCTCGGCCTTGCCCGTCGGGTTCGACACCTTGATGTAGCCGCCAATGAACCACATGCACAGCGAGCCGCCCGCCGCGCCAATCATGAGCAGGTTGCGTCGGCCCATGTGGTCAATGAGCACCATGAGCCACACAAACGTGAGCACCGTCTTGACCACGCCAAAGATGCCCGTCGTGAGGAAGCTCGTGTTGGTGCCGGTGATGCCGATGCTGCGGAAGACGGTGGGACTGTAGTAGTTGATGGCGTTGATGCCGGAACCTAGCGTGTCGTGTTAGTTATTTATTTCCCATGTACAATGTTCCCGAGATGCGTGGGTGCTTACCATTCTGGAAAACAAAGAGCAGGGCGCCCAGGAGGAATCGCCACTGGACCTTGCGATCCTTGAGCGACTGGAATGGCTTCCAGAAACCAGCGCCGACATCTCGGTGGTAGCGCTCAAGCTCGTCGTCAATCTGCGCAATCTCCTCCATGAGATAGCCGTTGTCGCGGGGGAGGTTTCGGATCCAGGCCAAGACTTCAATGGCCTTGTCGCGGCGGCCCTTGGAGAAGAGCCAGCGAGGCGACTCGGGGATGAAGATGGTGCCGACAAGCAAGAGGCCGCCGGGGATGAGCTGGACCGCAAAGGGAATGAGCCACTGCTTGTGGCTGGGCTCCATGGTCTTGTTGACGCCGTAGTTGATCCAGAAGCCAACGAGGCCGCCAGCCTGCCAGCCGAGCTCGTACAGGCCGACGAGGCGGCCGCGGATGGCCGGGGGCGACAGCTCAGAGATGTAGATGGGCGTCATGTTGGAGCAGCCGCCGATGCCGAAGCCGGCGAGGACACGGCCGCCGAGAATGAGACCGAGGCCGCGGTCGCCGTTGGCGCCAAGCATGAGGCCGGCGCCGAGCATGAAGATGAGGGTAAAGAAGATGAGCGAGTAGCGGCGACCAATGTAGTAGCTGGTGACAAAGGCCGACAAGCTGCCAAAGAAGGCGCCAGCCTGGTAAACGGAGACAATGTTCTGCTTGAGCGTGGCGAGCTTGGACTTTGAGTATGTGTCAAAGTTGAACTCGTCGACAAACGAGGGCAGGGCCAGCGTGGTGCCGATAAAGGCAGAGTCATAGCCAATGGTGCATGCCGCAAACGAGGCGGCGGCGGCGCAGGCGTAGACGCGCCAGTTGTACACCTCCTTGGGCGTTGGGCGATCTTCCTTGAGGGTGAGGATACCCATGATGGATGTCTTGCTTGGGAGTCGAGGACAAGCAAGGTTGGTTGAAGATGAGTTGATGAATGGAACAGAGAATCCAACATTCAACGGCCGGGAAGGTAAAATTTATAGCGGGCCAGCATCGACGAGCGAGACCAGACCACCACTACTCGGATCCCGACCATGGCCATAGTTACCCACTCGGTGGCTCTCGTCGTTTTACACTTTACCCCCCTGGCCGGCCGGCCACCCAGCCGCGAGCCAGCCAAAACACGCTTCCAGGATAGACTTGGTGACTGGAGAAGCAGAGGAATCCGGGGTCGGTTTGCGGGGTTGCCATGTGGGGGATGAACTTGCTTCCGTCAAACGAGATGGATGCTGATTCCAATCTCTCCCTCCCTTGTCTGGGCGTGAGCCCGCGGAAAGCTTCAAAGTCTGGGGGCGCGACAGGATAAAAGCTTAGCCCCAGCCCACCCTTTTGACTCGTTGGATCGACATCTGGCCGCCCAAACTAGTCCAGATGCTAACTAACTGGGAACGGCGCGGACAAGACGGCAAAGCACCAGGCCAAGCCCCACAGCCTGTCGGCCTGCCGTCACGCTGCAGCGAGATTGAGTTGAATGGAACCCGCCTAGGGCCCTCGTAATCATTCCTCCATCATTGCTCCATCTGCCTGCCTGCAGCTGAGCCGTGGAGACACTTAGACCCCGGGTTGCGGGGAAACGCGCCGGCAGACAAAGATGGAGAGACGAGAGGGGAGATGAGATGAATAAGGGAGAGATTTGCTCCAGACGCATTGACACGTTGCCATGGATGGTCCATCTGTCCGGGGTCCGGGGTGAGACAAGGTCCGTCGCCTGGTCCCTGATAATGAAATTGCCGTCACTGTTGTAGAACCAGGTCATGGCTGAGCTTCACGGTAGCTAGCTGTCTGAGCTGCCAACTCAATGTTTTGCCCATGAGTTGATACCCGAGACAATCATGGCATGGCGAAACGACGAATTCGATTATTTGACTTGCATAAGTAGGTAGGTAGGTAGATAAGGGTAGTTGTTCGTCTCATATCCCATAGTCGCCCTGGAACATCTCGCCCAGGTCGCAACCCGGCGCAAAACCGAGGTTGGTCATAAA
The DNA here is from genome assembly GCA_003693545.1 of Pseudonectria buxi. Classification (NCBI taxonomy): domain Eukaryota; kingdom Fungi; phylum Ascomycota; class Sordariomycetes; order Hypocreales; family Nectriaceae; genus Pseudonectria; species Pseudonectria buxi. Next base: position 36,362 of record QUZG01000155.1, read on the forward strand.
CTGCGGATCCACGTCGATGCTGTCTGCGCAATCAATAGACCCAAGCTCCTCCAAGATTGCATCATAGTCTACCATCTGGCCTGGCATGCCCGAGTGTTGCTGAAACATTGGCATCGTGTGCCCGCCAGCGAGCGGCGCCTGAAAGGGTGCCATGGTGGGCGTCACCGCATACATCGACTGCGACTGCGACTGCGACTGCGACGCGGGGCTTGCAACTGACGCACTGTTGACCGGCGGATATCTTTGCCGGTCGTATGGCACAAAGATCTGCTCCTTGGACTGTGGCTGTGACTGGGACTGGGACTGGGACTGGGACTGGCCGCGTAGCCGAACAAGGTCCGGCGGTCTACCCTCACCGGAGCTGCTCGGCGTTCTCATGTGCTGGTGTTGGCGGTGGTTTGTGGGGTAGTTTGCGGTTGATCTCTCATCCAAGAGCACCGCACCACCACTCATTGGGGTCGCCGTCGTCTCCACATGAGATGCGGTTGTGCTGTTCTGGCCGTCTAGCCCTCGTTTGCTCTCCCAGACCCCCTGTAGCGTATCCACCGCCGCCTTCCATCTAGCTTTGTCATGCTCATGCATACGGCCGCTGTGCCCTTGCCTATGTACAATCTCCATTAGTGCCACCATGACGGGGGGAGTTCCGCAAGCGCCAAAGTTGTCGAGACACGACTCGACGACCTCTACGAGGTTGGAAAAGAGCGAGGGGCGATGTCCGGGCACAAGGTCCAAGGTGATGGTGAGGAACATGCCCTGGAGAAGAAAGGCCGAAGGAACCATGGGCGTCGAGCCGCCAAAGATGAGCGAGTTGCAAAAGGAAAACCGTGGGTCGAGCGACTTGACCAGGTCCTCTGGCGTGATCCGCCGCCGCGCACCACCCTCCTCGTGCAACCGCGCGTCGAGACTCGAGGCCCACAGCTTACAAAAAGCATATAGTTGCTGAAAGGTGGACATGGGCTGGGCTGGAGTCGGCGGCAGAGCCTCTCCAGCCTCTGTGGGCTTCCCAATACCAGCAACGGGCATCCACATCTGATCCAAATCCGCCAATCTTCCGGGGGGAAACAAGGGCCGTTGAGAGCGGAGACCTGTCGTCGACTCTGGGTGGCCGACGCAAAGGGCAGCCAGGGTATCTAGAATGAAGCAAGCGGCGAATAGTGCGGCGTTTGGATCGTGCATCGAGGCCTCTGCGTCGTTGCTCGCGGATGAGGCAGGCAAGGTGGCAGGTCGATGCAGCAGGACGAGACGCGACGCCTTACCGATGGCTAGCCACGCAGACGTATGCTGACCCTGGCCAATCAAGACGATGGAATGAAGCAAAAGGGCAGCAAGGTGAGGGGATTCAAAGTTGCCATCCTCGGGGGGGATGAGGCGGCGGGCAATGGAGAAAACCTTGGAGGGGTTGAGTCCTTGGTTGGGTAACGGCTGAGATGATGCCGAGTCTTGGAATGCCGCCACGGCCAAGACGGCCCACAGCTGGGCATGGAGGGCGGAAGAGTGATGAGAGTAGGTGACGTTGAGGCCGTCGGGAGGATAAGACAGAGCGGTGCTGGTGATGGAGTCCCTGTCGACAATGGGGAGCCAGCAGTGGGTGTAGGAAAAGTAGATGGCGGCCAGACGCTCCCAGTTTGCAGGGAGAACTAATCGGGAAGATGGCGAAGACGCCGAGGGGGTATCGTCCTGGAGGGTGGAGACGAGGCCCCTGAGGACATCGGGGGATCTATTCGGCTCAAGCAGGCTGGATGTAGCCGGGCTGATGCCCTCATCTGTGCCCGAGTCGTCGGCCGAGGTCTCGGCAAGAGGCGGTCCCTTGTCATCGGACAGCAGGCGGCCAATGTCGCGATGGACGCGGCTCTTGGTCCAGCGGCGATAGAGGCGATGGCCAGCCTTGTCCTTGATGGCGAGGATCTGGGCGCCCTCGTCTTGGGTGAGGAGTTGATGCAGAGCCCCCTCGCAGCCCGGGACCTGTTCAAACAGCCAGGCGAGGGAGAGTTCGATGGTGCGCAAGTAGCCCGTAGGGACGCCTCTCTTGCGGCTGGTGGGCGAGTAGGAACAGATGCGGCTCTGGGCGACGCAGGTGCCGCAGTGAGGGCGGGCGCCATCGCACTTTTCGCGGGCAGTACGGCACGAGTCACAGGCGAGAGAGACGCGCTGGCGCTTTGCGGGGGCTGAAGAAGAAGAGGCTGCTGGGGCATTGTGGGAGTCTGCATCGGGGCCGTCTGTTCGTTTCCTGGGGGGCATTTCTCGTGTCGTGTCGTGTCGTGTCGTGACGGGCTGGCTGAGGCTGGCTGAAGCTGGCTGGAGCTGGCTGGGGCAAGCTAGCTGTGGCACGAGGCTCGCAGAAGCATCACGGAGAGAATGGCGGATGGAAGCGGCAGGTGATAGTTCGACTCTCGCGCCATCTCACGATGTGGAGGCAGGGGAGGAGGACGACAGCGTCACCGGAAGCAGCAGGGTTAGTTAGGACGTCATCGTCAGATTACATCTGGCGATTGGAACGAGACGAGACAAGGCAAGGCAAGGCAAGGTGAGATGAGATGAGATGAGATGAGACGAGGTGGGATGGAGGAAAAAGATCTGGCAAATGATGGCTAATGCGGGGAGAAGCTGGGGTCCAGCTTGGAGAATGCGGCAATGGTTCCGTATGGCTTCGCTCGGACTGGGTATGGAGATGGTCTCGCAGCTGCACGCGGCTGTCGCCAGCCGAGCAACCCTCGACCAATCGGGCCGTGCTTATTGGGGGCGCAGCGGCCGGATAAACACTCAGCCAGCCAATCGCAAGGGTTACCCTTGAGGCTGCTAGCACAGCTGGACCAACCACGCCAAGCCACGCGCCACAGAAACTGGGGAATGAAGATCAGTCAAGCCACAGGCGGAAAAACGTGGGGTTCAGGTGGGCTGGGCTTTTGGGTTTTGGGTTTTGGTGGATGCATCCATCCATCTCGTCTCATCGTCTTTGCTCTTCCACCGACTCAACTTGCCAACTTGTGCTCCTTTTCCTCCGTCATCTCGACCGTCACTGCAATGTCAGCCGAAGCCGAGACCTGCTGCCGTACCACTAGCTAAGCACCGCGATCCAAGCTCCAGCTTTGGCTCCAGCTTTGGCTCCAGCTTTGGCTTCAGCTGCGGCTTCAGCTTCGGCTTCAACTACTACACCTTCGCCTACAGCTACAACCACAACCACAGCCATGGCCGGCGTCAAGCGCTCTCTCGGCGCCATGCTCGCCCACGACGACATGGCGATGCCACCCTCATCCCCTGCAACGCAGGCCCACCATCTCCCGCCGCTCTCCCCGGCGCCTCCATCCTACTACTCACATCACATCCATAACCATGACTACAACCACATCCACAACAGCCGCGTATACTCCAACCCGCCCTCGCAGCCCCCACATGTCCAGCTCCGCCAGTCCTCATCCCAGCTTCTCCAGCCTTCCTACACCACAGCTTCTTCGTCTTCTGGCGCCGCTACTCCCACCTCACTCCCGCCAGCATCTCGTCCAGCACCTCGTCCATCGTCACGGTCAAGGACAGACCCTCCAGATGCCTTTACCCGAACTCCCTCTCCCACCTTTCCTCCCCTCACCGGAGAGGTGCCCGAGTTTAGCACTGATGCCTCAATACTCCTCGTTGGCATGCGCGGCGCCGGCAAATCTACCCTGGCCATCATGGCCTCGTCTGCCATGAAGCGCAAGGTCATCGACCTCGAGACCACTTTTCACCGAACCTCGGGCTGCTCCAGCGCCGTCTTCAAGGCCAACAACGGCTCCGCAGACTGCTACAGGCAGCAGGCAAAGGTGCTGCAGAGTGTCCTCGAGCGCCATCCCACTGGCTGCATCCTCGTATGCTCCTGGATGGAGAGTCGTGTTCAGAGCCTGTTGCGCGAGTTCGCGGCCACCAACCCCGTCATACATATTGTCCGCGATGCCGAGGCCATCCAGAACCACCTCAAGTTTCGCGACACGGCAAAGATTGCCAACCTGCTCGACGTCAGCAATGCCATATTCCGCACCTGTACCAACTTTGAGTTCTTCAACGTCTCCGAGAAGCCCGCCCAGGCGCCGCTGCCGCCGTTGTCTCGAGGCTCTCTCACCCAAAGGACTGGCGCTCCATACCTTGCCCTGAAGCACCTGGAACGCCATTTCCTCAAGTTTCTTTCCCTCATCTTCCCCGCCGGCTCCATTCCCTTTCTCGAGTCGGCGTTCCCCCTTGCCGGAATTCCTACTGAGCAACGCGACTTTACCTACGCCATGTCCATTCCGCTCACCGATGTGCTGTCAGAAGGATTCGACATTGAGGAGCATGTAGCCGGTGTCGATGTCATTCAGATTGTCGTGCACGACCTTGCCGAACACCAGGACCCGGCAAGTTGTTCGCCCGACGTCTGGGCGCGGTTGGCCGGCTCCATTTCCAGGGCCATTGGCGTTGTCAGGCGAATCTCGATTCTTCCCATTATTCTGCACATATTCTTTCCCCACGCCGCCAACGAAGGGGTAATTCGACCATATCTCGACCTCATACACCATGCGTTGCGTCTTGCCCCCGAGATGATGACTGTCGACCTAAGGCTGGACAACTCCCACATCAGCCGAGTTTTGGACGCCCGGAAGCGGACCAAGATTATCGGCAACTGCTACATTGTGACGGATCCCTCGCCCTGGACCTCTCCCCAATGGCTTTCGTGGTATAAAAAGGCAAACATGCTCGGTTGTCATTTGGCACGACTTCTCCGCCCGGCATCGTCGTTTGAGGACAACTTCACCATCTCTCACCTCAGAGTGGCAGTCGAGTCGATGGAGGGCCCCAAGATCCCCCTCGTAGCCTACAACACGGGGCCACTCGGCGGTCATTCTGCCTCCCTCAACCGCGTGCTCACCGTTGTGCGCCCAGAGTCGCTCGCTCCCGTGTCGGCGCGACCCCCCATTACACCTTGGCTTACCGCGCTGGACGCTACCAAGGCCCTCTTCTCGTCGTTTTTGTTTGATAGGATGAAGCTCTACGTATTTGGCGCCAATGTCGACTACAGTCTATCACCAGCCATGCACAGCGCGGCGCTCAAGGCGTGTGGGATCCCCCATCGCTACGAACCCTTCTCGGCCGCTTCACTGCGCGGCATCTCCCACTTGATCCAAGACCCCAACTTTGGAGGTGCCTCTGTCGGTCTTCCGTTCAAGGTCGAGGTCATCACCATGACGCATTCGCTCAGTAGCCACGCAAGGGCGATTGGAGCCGTCAACACGTTGATCCCCATTCGTCATCTGAACCCCGACGGGTCGGTGCCGACGGGGGCCGCCCTGTTTGCGGGCATCGGCAGGGCGGGGCCCATCAAAGCGCTCTACGGAGAGAATACGGACTGGGTCGGCATCCGGGCCTGCATCCGGCGCGGTCTCTCGCCCGCCAACGCCGTGGTGCCCAGCACGTGCGGCCTAGTCATCGGAGCCGGAGGTATGGCTCGTGCCACAGTCTATGCGATGCTGCAGATTGGAATTCAGAACATTGTCATCTACAACCGTACCCCCGAGAATGCAGACAAGATGGTGCTGCACTTTACCCAGCTCTTGCAGCGGAGGGACTTTGAGCTACTCAGCGCCACCGGAAACGAGGCTCGATTCCATGTCATCCATTCGCGTGACGAGGTGTGGCCGTCGGAGTTTCGCATGCCTACCGTCATCATATCGTGCATCCCCACGCACCGCATCGGAAACGTGCCTGCGCCAGACTTTACCCTGCCAGATGCCTGGCTTGGAAGCCGGACGGGAGGCGTGGTGATTGAGCTAGCGTACCGGACGCTGGACACGCCGTTGCTGGAGCAGGTGCGGAAGGAGGCGGCACGGGGCTGGGTGTCGATGGACGGGCTCGACCTCTTGCCGGAGCAAGGGTTTGCGCAGTTTGAGCTGTTTACAGCCCGGAGAGCACCGAGACGGGTGATGCGGCGGGAGGTGTTTCGGGCGTACCCCAACGAGGAGGGCAAGTCGAACTATGAGGAGCTGCAGCCCAGACTGCAGTCGATAAACGAGCAGGAAGCATAATGGGCTCGGCAGACTGCTGGAAGTAATCTCTGACATGTAGTTGCGTTGCAAGTAGTTCCAAGAGTTGGGTCTACACGAACTGATGGATGAATGAATGAGCGTGCTTGGCAACATATCTGGTATCGTGGCTCTGGTGATTAACTGCTGCCTGGACTTTGGTGATCTAACTACTGGTGGCTTAAGAATGCTACGCGTAAGCGTTCAGGTAGCTCAGTAACAGAGGCTGGATATTGTAAGTGGTTGGTAAGTGGTGTTGAGGTTGAGGGAGGGAGCCGTGGCTGTGCAGACACCAACGGGCTAGTGGCTGACGGGCTTGCATTTGCCACTGGATGCACAGCCACTGACCCCAGGGCGCCACAGGCACATGCAAGACCCTTACTCCATGTTTGCATGTGCCTTGGAAGGCGTCTCGTTGGGTCGCAGTTGATGTGGATGACTTCATTCGGGCAATACCAAAACCACGGGTGCCCGCGAGCCCCGGGAGTCTTGTGCAGGCTTCTTATTGCTTCCACGCGTGCATGTGCACATATTTTGTAGTGCGCAGTAGCACAAGATGTGGCGCAGCTAGCCTTGCCCGGCTGCCGTCTGCTGGCATCTGGCGGCAGCTGGTTGTCATGCCGTCGTCGAGTCGGTACCTAGCGGGCAGCCTTGGCAGTGGCTAACGCGTCACCGCAGCTGCATTGCTCTTGCCATCTTGACTCGCTGCTATAAAGAGCTGACGACGACGAAAACGACGCCTCGTACAACTACACCTTGGCTACAGCTACATCTACATCTACAACTACAACTACGACTACGACTATCGCAGGTATAAAGACTACAACTCTCTCTCGCATGGGTTCACTGTCAGTCTCCCATCTTCACCATCACCATGCCCATGCCCATGCCCATGTTGGTTCCTACTGACACCGCCGCCAGGCACGAAATGCACAACTCCCATTCTCTCGAGGCGTCGCTCGACACGGGCGGCCTCGCCAGCGAGCAGCGCGGCCTCCTCGACCTCATCGACAAGCTGCAGTTTGCCCAGCTCGACAATGTCAAGCTGCCCCAGATTGTCGTCGTCGGCGACCAGTCGGCCGGCAAGAGCTCCGTCCTCGAAGCCCTCAGCGGCACCCCCTTTCCTCGCGACGCCGGCGCCTGCACCCGCTTCGCCACCGAGATCCGCCTGCGCCGCGCCAAGGAGACGAGGCTCAAGGTCTCCATCATCCCCGACAAGACGCGCCCTTACAACGAGCAGACGCGCCTGCTGCAGTACGGCGGCGCCATCACCGGCGACACGTCGTTTGAGACGATGATGCGCGATGCCACCGAGCTCATCGCCCCTCGCAGCATCCCCGGGCGCTTTGCTGCTCGCGACATTCTCGTCGTTGAGAAGAGCGGCCCCGACATGCCCCTCCTGACGCTTGTTGATCTGCCAGGTCTGGTCCGCGTTGCCAACCGCGACCAGTCCGAGGCGGACATCCAGACTATAGAGGTTCTCTCGGATCGGTACATGAAGAGCTCGCGGACCATTATTCTCGCCGTCATTGGAGGCAACAACGACTACGTCCAGGCGCCGATCCTAAAAAAGGCCCGCCACTTTGACCCCAACGGCAACCGAACCATTGGTGTCCTGACCAAGCCCGACATGACGGAGCGCATCGGTCTCGAGGACAAGTTCATCGAGCTTGTGACCAACCAGGACAAGGAGAACAGCTGCAAGCTTGGCTGGTATGTCCTGCTGAACCCGGGCCCCGGCGAGGAGTGGCAGACGCCCGAGGACCGCGCCCGCCGCGAGGCCGAGTTCTTTACCCGGGGCAAGTGGTCGGCTCTCCCGCCGCACATGTGGGGGATCGCCGCGCTCCGCCAGAAGCTCAGCACCCAGCTCCAGCGACACATTGGCAAGCACGTCAAGACGCTGCGACGCCAGATTCAGGAGTCGCTCGAGGGCTGCGAGGCCCAGCTCAAGGCCATGGGCGCCGGCAAGGACACGGTCGAGGAGATGCGCTTTGAGATGGGCGAGCTGTTTACGGCCTCGAACAACCTCGTGACGCCTGCGGTCAACGGCAACTACAAGAATCCCTTTGGTGAGCGCTTCTTTGCTCGACAGTCGAGCCCCAAGGGAACACCGTCGCAAAAGCTGCGCGCCCGTGTGCGTGAGGAGAGCGAGCGGTTTGCGCGACGCTTCCGCCAGCACGGTCGCAGGCTCAACTTTCAAGACGCACATGCCCCTCCCGGTGCTCCCGGCGCTCCTGGAGCTCCTGGTGCTGCTCCCAGTTCGGCGGGCACCATGGGCAACCGTTCCAAGAAGGAATTTGCTGAGCAAGAGGTTGAGCCACTGCTACGACAGATTCGCGGTAACGAACTGCCGCTCGACTCGAACCCTCGTGCTCCATACATTCTGTTCCAGGATTACTCGCGAAACTGGCCGCTGCTGGCTCAGGAGTACAAGGACAACCTCGCCGTCATCTGCAACGAGTTTTTGGCGGATGTCATAAGCCATGTCTGGCCACAGCGGATGCATGACCCGCTGCGGTACCACTTCCTCGCGCTCAAGATGAAGGAGATTAACGACAACGCCGACCAGGAGCTGGCCCGTCTGACGGACGACATGGAACTCGAGGTTCAGCCGTTTGACCCAGAGTACGCGGAGCGATTGATGAGGTGGCGGGCGCAGGCGACGGAGAATGGCGAGACGTACACGGAAGCGGAGGAGGTGCTGGAGAAGATGCTCATCTACTACGACCTTACCGGGCGCATCTTTACGCGCAACGTGATTACGCAGGTGGTGGAACGGCATCTTCTCCTGGGAATGCTGAGACTCTTCAACCCGATTGAGATATTGCGGATGCCCAACTCGACGATTGAGTCGATTGCAGCGGAGAACAAGGAGACGAGGGACCGTCGGATGACGCTCAAGGCACAGAAGGAGGCCATTGAGGAGGCTAGGAGCATCTGCGCCAGCCTCGCGATGCGCAGCGAGCTGAGGGTGTACGATGACGAGCCGGATGACGAGGTTGGAACGGACGACGAGGGACAATCGGGCTGGGGAGAAGCTGCACGGCGCAAGGCTGTGGCACCGATCCAGACGCACCAGCCAACCCGTTCGCGGGATTCAACACGTCGGACATCGCCCCGTGAGGAGCGGAATGGGAATGGTGCAGTGACGCCGCAGGCGGATGGTTACCAGAACCAGAACCAGGGTCAGAACCAGGGCCAGAGCCAGGGCCAGAGCCAGTCGAATCCGTACCGACAAGACGCTGCACAGTCGCGAGAGTGGGAGCCAGCATATCGACCCGCGTCATCGCAGGAGCAGCCAAACAATGCTCCGCCGCCGCCACCGCGGCCGCAGAAGCTGGGGCTTAGTGAGGCCGAGGCATACTACGACACGGCGGCCGGGCGAGGAGAGCAGAGGAACTTCAAGGACAGCGCGCGACAGCGACTTGCGCATGCGATGAGAATGGGGTCGGGCCAGGGGCAGAACTAGAGGTACCGGGGATAATGGAGGTGGCGTTTGGAGTGAGCACTGTTCTTGCATGGTATACGTATCCGTACATTACTCGATAGATTGACGAAGACACGATATAAGCGAGTTTCCATTACCTCTTGTGTAGTCGGCAGCAAGTAATGAATCCAGTGCGCAGAAAGGATCGTGATCATGACGAATATGACGTTGGGCTGGCCAAAGTAAACAAGGAGAGAAGCCGAATCCGTCTTGGCGGTAGAAGTGCCGGATTCGAGCCTGGAAGGGCCCTGCAAGTAGCCCTGTAGCCCCTGTAGCATGCCCCTGTAACCCAGGCTGTTGGGGCCCTGTCCTGAGACGGGCGGCCCCTGGAAGTGGCTTGGGCCCCTGTGGCGATGGCGGCAACGACGTCATTGTCAGCCAGCGGCCAACGTCAACCTGCCTATTCTTATAGAAGAATTGTTTGTTTGTCTATTCTGACATTTGCCATTGCAACATCTCCATCTCTCCTCCATCATCACCAGATTCTCAAATGGTGGGCAAACGCTCCGTCGCCGGCCACGGCCACAGCAACAGCAACAGCAACAGCAACAGCAACATCAACAGCCTCCAGCGCCACCACCGCCGCCGCCACGACGACATTGAGGCGGCCCTCCACCACAAGAGCGCCGCCTTTTCAGCATCAGCATCAGCATCAGCATCAGCATCAGCATCGCCACTCCTCAAGCGCAGGCCGCCGCGTCTCGCGAGGTTCCAGGATGAGGCCCGCACGGCGCTCGAGGATGCCCGGCGCGCAGAGCTCAAGAAGGCGCTGCTGCACGACATTGACGGCGACCACCTGGAGCGGTTCCGCAAGAGCGACGCCGAGCTCGAGGGCATGGCCAACTCCAAGGTCAAGGCCTTCTACGAGGCCCAGAATGAGCGGCTCAACGACTGGCTCGAGGTGGATGCCGTCGTCATGGCCCTCGCCGACGACGTGCTCGAGTCGATGAACCCGGATCCCGACCATGACGGCGACTGGGAACGGGCCGGAGCTCTGCAGCGGGTCGCCGGCCGGCTCGGCGAGTTGCTGCCGGATGAGGAGCGGCGGCGGAGGACCAAGGCGGCGAGAAAGGCGCGCATCGCCATCAATGTCAATGTCGTGGCCAACATCGTCTTGCTCGTGGCCAAGGCCTTTGCCGTCTTCACCACGGGCTCTCTATCTCTCGTGGCTTCGCTCGTCGACTCGGCCCTCGATCTGCTGTGTACTCTCATCGTCTGGTCTACGACGCGCCTCGTTCTCTGGCGACTACACGCCCTGCGCCGGCGCTTCCCTGTTGGTCGCCGTCGTCTGGAGCCGCTGGGCATCCTCGTCTTCTCCATCATCATGGTCATTTCCTTTCTGCAGATCCTCCAGGAATCCGTCTCCCGCCTCATGCCGCCGCACGCCTCGGCCGAGGCCCTCAGCATCGCCGCCATTGCCTCGCTCGCCTCGACAATCGTCCTCAAGGGCGCCATTGGCATCGGCTGCTACCCGATCAAGACGTCGCAGGTGCAGGCGCTGGTGCAGGACTGCAAGACGGACGTCATCTTCAACACGCTGTCACTGCTGTTTCCCCTCGTTGGCTACCACGCCGACCTGTGGTGGCTCGATCCCCTCGGCGCAGGCCTGCTTTCGCTGTTTATTATTTACGACTGGGGCCATACGTGCTTTAGCAACGTCGTCCGTCTCTCGGGCGAGGCTGCCGACGAGCACACGCTGCGCAAGCTGACGTACCTGGCCTACCGCTTCTCGCCCGTCGTCGCCGGCTTCAAGAACATCATGGCCTACCACGCCGGCGACGGCGTCTGGGTCGAGTTTGACATTTTGCTGGATGAGAATACGCCGCTGAACCGCTCCCACGACATTGCCGAGACGCTGCAGTACTGCGCCGAGGGGCTGGTCGAGGTGGACCGTGCCTTTGTCACGACCGACTATGCGGCGTCTGGGCCGGCTGGACACGCGTTGGAGTAGCTAGACTTTATGAATACATGACCCGGGAGGAGTTCCAAGAACCCCGGGTGGTGCAGAAAGATCAACCTCGGGCCAGAACGTCTCTTCGGCGGCCAAGACGTCGCGCCACTTGGCCTCGGCCCTCTGGAACAAGGCCGCCCTCGCCTGCTCCCCGCCGCTCTCGACGTGCGCCGCGACGGCATCGTCGATGATGTCGCCCAGCCGCTTGACAAAGGCGCCAAACTCGTCACTGGTCCAGTTGGCGATAAACTGCTCCCTCATGGCCCCGCCGTCGAGGTCGTGGCTCTCATCCAGGAAGCCCGGCACCACGCGCACTTTCGCCCACGACCAGGCATCCAGGTAGCACTTTTCGGTGCCCCAGAAGACGACGGCGGCCTCGAGCCACGGCAGCGGCTGGTCCCCGGGTGCGATGGCGTCAAACAGGGCCTCCCAGCGCCGCAGGCCCTCGAGCTTGGTCTCTGGGCGCACGACGCCGGCGTCGTCGGCGGGCAGATTGACGTCGAGGCCGTACCGGGCGGCCGTGTCGAGGAAGAAGTTTTCCTCGCGGCGCACGTTGGCGAGGGAGTCGACGAGCCAGTCGAGCAGCCGCGTGGCCGGATCCGGCACGGCGTCGCGCGGCACCGTCGCCGTGTCCGGGACTTGCAAAAAGGCCAGCAGCCGGCCCGTGCCGCGGACGTAGCTGTGGATGTAGAGGCGGTCGTTGGCGATCCACTGGCCCGCAATGTCCTTGGGGAGCTGGCCTTCGAGGGCGAGGCGGAGAAAGGGCGCTTGCGTGGCGCGGTGGAAGCCGGGCTGGTCCGAGGCGACGAGGGACTGGATTAGAGAGTAGGACATGTTTTAGGGTAGGTATGAGAATGAGATGTTTTATGAGATGGCTTTGTTCAGTCAGTGAAGCAAGTCAAGTATGGAACAAGATGATGTCTTGCTACCCTGTTGTTGTGTTAGCAGAGTTGGATGAAGCAGTTGGATCATGGCTGCCATGTATGTCATTGAATTGCATCCCCGCACTTGGATTGCGCGGCTTTGATGCTGACCCTGGCCATGCCAAGTGCTTACAACCTGCATCATTGGCATTACATGTCACCAACTTACTTGCCCTCATGGTTGTGCCCAACGTGTCCATTTCATGGTGGAGAATAGAGCTGTAAACTTAGTCCTGCATGCATGCTGTAGAAGAGGACTCCTGATTCGTCGTTTCCAAGACATGTCTGGAATGCATCTCGCCCACGATCCGAGTGCTCATGATCAGTACTCAAACATACCTCTAACAAAGACAGCTCATATCATGAGAAAGGAACAGAAAAAAGAATAAAGAGTAGTAGTAGGCACGGAGGTCGACCATCAGAGATATGAGGGAAAGGAGCAAAAAAAGAATCGGATAGGACCGAACGTGGATCGAACACGTGACCTTAGGATCTGCAATCCCACGCTGAGTTGATTGTTAGTTATGTGAATGAGAGACGTTTGAGTCGGTGATTCTTACCTCTACCGCTGAGCTATCGATCCAGGGTTGAAGTCGGCCTTTGTAGGAATGTTTATAAAGTCGGAGATTGCTGACAAAGCAAGACTCGAGAGTCACGATCCAAGCCTGCAAAGAGGGCGATATCACAACCTTGCTATCCAAGGACACAAAAAGAAATCCCTAAGCCTTTGGGAATAGACAGAAAATTACGACAAGTGAAAGAGGATTATAAGGGGAAAAAAGCAAAAAAGAAAAGGAGAGGACCGAACGTGGATCGAACACGTGACCTTAGGATCTGCAATCCCACGCTCTACCGCTGAGCTACCAATCCAAGTGTGCAAGTGGCGCTGAAAACAGACACTATATACCCCGCTGAGTATGGGGCGCCTGACTACTACATTTACCGCTTGGGAAAGCCTACTCTAAGTATCGGCTCTAGGACTCCTAGGATAGCGTAGCTCTAGTTACTATTTACTACCTAGGAAGTTGACTAGGGCCTGTTTACCTAAGATATAAAAATTCAAGTAGAATAATCGATTGAGAAACAAACAAGCACACCTTTCGAATAGCAAAAAAAAATAAAAGTCCAAGCTCTCTCACGAGAAAGCAAGTAGACGAAGAAAAAACAAAAAGAGAGGACCGAACGTGGATCGAACACGTGACCTTAGGATCTGCAATCCCACGCTCTACCGCTGAGCTACCAATCCAAGTTGGAAACCGAGGCTGAAAGAAGGCTTATATACACATGCTCAGGATCCATGAGGACATCATCCTCCCACGATATGTAATGGTCAACCACCACCACTTGTCCTCCATCTTCTGGGCGATTAGGATCCCCCATTTTTGAGCTATTCGTAGATTACCACCCGCAATTAGACACTGACTGCTGCTCCATAAGGCTGAATGATGCTTTTCAATCCCAGCGCTCAGATCACCCAGTGGGCCAGTTCACCGCTGCTGTCTTGCTGGGCTGACGGATCCTCTTTACCCTTGTGCTGACATTGCCCAACTATACGTAATTGGGAAGACTGAAACAAACTAACAGCATCCTTCGGCTTTGACAGTTGTTTCGTAGAGCTATCAAAAACTGTCCATCTCTTCCTTTTACGGGAGTGCCTGTGCCTGCTCTTGGAAGCTATAATCACAAGCATCGTGTTGCGATTAACACCAGAACAGCACAAATTCCTTCAAAATGATGCTCACACCAGCCCTTGTTGCCCTGGCCCTCCCAGCCATTGCTGCTGCTGCTCAGTCGTCGATACAGACTCTCTACATGCCCGATTTCGGGCAAGCCAACGACGTCTTTGTTTCCATCGTCGACAGCCATGGCGATTCAACCACCATGTCGATTGACTGCCGATACTCAAAGCAGGACGGCCCCTGCTGGATCGATGGCAAGGTTGTCACCTATGCGCCATCTTCACTCGTCTACACGCACACATACGACGGGCATAAGTCTGATTCGATAGACTATGAATGGTATGTCTCAGCCCTGGATTATGCGTCTTCTCTTGACTTACACTTGAATGTGCATAGGGCGACGACGGTACAATGCGCGCTTGGCCGAAAGGACGCAGAGTGCGTATATCATGTCACGAGCTCGAGAACAGGAACGTCGGCTACGAGAACGCTCTCGCTGGATTTCCCAAACTATACTACCGACTTGATCCACGCCACGGCCACTGCGGGGTTTGGGAAGCGCGTGGCGAGCTCTACGACGATGAGTGTTCCTCCGGCCGTCTTCATCACCAAGGCCCCAGCCTCTGTGTCTGTCACATTTAGTCAGGCTACGGCTACTGAAGAGTCGAGTGCAGAGTCCACCTCTGAGAGTCCTGCTGCTACCGGGGCAAGGGTTGGGCAGAATGTCGTCGTGTTGGGCGCAGTGGCTGCAGTTGGGGGAGCTGCTGTTCTCTTTTGAGATGGCTTAATTGCTGTACTGAATCAAGAGTCATTTCATCGAGTTAAAATGGTTAGAACAGGTCGACACTTTTGCAGGCGAAGCGGGCCATCTGTAATATCAGAATGTTCTGTCCTGGCCAAGTTGAAACCATTCCATTGCTTGCTTCCACAACGTCAGTGTAAAGCCATCACCACGAACATTGGTCCAGGTGCGTGGAACCAAATGACTCCATCATATCACACAACACTTTCCAATCTACTTGACCAACTTCAAGTTTGCTCACCAACCTCAGCTGAAAGCTGTGATTTTGTAGCAAACCGACCCATGTGTGACCATGCTCTCGAATCATGGCTGGGTGCAACGAAGCAGGCTGCCTATAAATACACATTACGCTCTCTGAATCGACCGAAACAAGGAAAGATGGTGCTCGCGAGAGCAAGTGAATCTCAGCAACCTCCACGTGTTTTCAACAGTCTAGCATTCTGGTGATGAGTCGCCATCTCGCAAAAGCCAGATATAAATACTATGGATACCCAGCCTACTCCCCCCCCCCCAGACCTGAGCTGCAGATTTACAAAGATAAAATCATTTTTACCCAACGAGTCAACCTGCTTCCACACTCACAATGCCTAATCAGCATCCGTCAACCGAGGGGGAGACGTACACCCATCGGATCGCAACCAGCCTGATTCCTGACCTGATTGAGTTTGAAAAGGCACTCAGAAAAGTATACGGCAGACACGACTTTGACTGGGTGGTGAATGGGCCTGACACATTTATTACTTGCCACGTCAAGGAGCCTGAGAACTTGATGGCGGTGTTGAAGGAGCTGGGAGCCTTGTCCGGGGCGGAGGCTCCTTGATAACATTTCTCTGGATGAGAGTAATGATGGTATGCACGGCAGAAAGAGTCAAGACGGGGTAGAGCAAAGACCTAAGATATTGTGTATAATGACACTCATTCGTATTCATATAGAATCTAGCGCTGCGCGTGCAAAAGAACAACCTCTCATATCTGCCATGTATACTCACGTCATCGGCCAGCCCTTGTTAAAGACGATGCAGCTTCCGTTGGCATTGACAGCCATGTCGCCCTCGCTGAGGAACCCAATAAACTGCGCAACCTGCTCCGTCGACATGCCAGTCTTGTTGGAGTCGTAGCCTGGCTGGATCGACTTCATGAGGGCAATGCCTTGCTGGTTGAAGCCCTCGGCAAAGGCGTCGTTGATATTTGTCGTCTCCATGGATCCCAGCAGGATGGCCAGCGTCGTCACGCCGCGCGGGCCGTAAAAGGCCGCCGTGTTCTTGGTGAGACCGGCGACGGCGTGCTTGCTCGCCGTGTAGGCGACGCCGGCCGAGAAGCCGTGGTTGGAGGCGTTGGAGCCAATGTTGACAATGAGGCCGCTCTTCTGCCTCTCCATGACCTGCACGGCGTGCTTGGTCACCAGAAAGGGGCCCGTGATGTTGACGGAGAGCACATGGTCCCAGAGGCTCTTATCGCAAGTTCCCGCGGGATCCAGGCGGTCCATGACGCCGGCGTTGTTGACGACAATGTCGAGCGTGCCAAACTTGTCGACGGCGGCCGAGACGAGTGCCTTGACCGAGTCTTCGTTTCGCACGTCGACGTCCTTGGCGAGCACTTTGCCCGGGTACGACGACTCCAAGGAGGCCGAGGTGGTTTCGAGCCGGGACACGTTGACGTCGCAAATGACAACGTTGGCGCCCTTGGAGAGGTACATTTGCGCAAGGACTTGGCCGAGGCCGCCCGAGGAGCCGGTGACGAGGGCGGTTTTGGCTTCCATTGTGGTGGGTGACTGCTCAGCAACTGGGCCGTTGCAGATGACTCGTTGGCTTTGGTGAATGACAACTCGGCCTAGATAAGTGACAATTCGGCCTTGATGAATGACAACTCGGCCTAGGTAAATGACAAGCCTGCCTGGAAAAGCCTCGCAATGGACGACCGACGTGATGCCTACCCCGCCCGCATCATACGTTTGATCGAGAAGACTCTCGGGTGCTTCGGACCCTGTTTCCTATCCGTCGCTAGAACCCTGTTGACTCGAGATCCGGGGTCCACTGCCATGACGATCATCTAGAGCTCGTGAAAGAGACTGGCCGAGGCTGATGTACATGGTATATGTTGCTGTCTGGACTGAAGAGGTTACATCTCGTGCCATCTGCGAGTAGACGAGGCCAATCCTTGAACCGCTCTGGTGGAGATGAACCATGTTCGTAGGTGTTGCCATTGGCTGTTGCATCGACTGATGAATCGACTGCCCTTGACCCTGGCTTGGGCTACTTGCATACCATGGCAGGGCGCTTACCCCAGTGTCGGGTGAAGTCGAGAAGATGATTTGGCAGAAGTGAAATGGCAGTATGAATGCACATTGACATGTATCCTAGCATGTTGTCCAGCTAAGCTCTGCCCGGAGTCTTGGTTGAGGCATTTCGTCCATCCTTTGCATGTGCAACTCAGGTCGGCAACTCATCTCGACTACTCACGATCCATTCTGCCATCATGATTCTGTTTCATCACGTCGTCCGGACCCCTACGGACAGCTTTATCGCGATAATGTACCATATGATACCCGCCAAGTCCCTCCACCCCGTACCGCCAATATTGACTCCCGTAGCTCCCACTTGCGCGCCTGAAGCGACCCTGAAGCTCAGCATTTCGTCCTCCCTGGGCTAAGCTACATAAGCTAAGTAATTGGTGCACCCCTTGTTCTAGGCCGCAGAAACACTCTGGCTGGCATGTCGTGGGGAAGTGCTAGGGGAGCATCTGAAACAAAGCTTGTCGTAGCACACACCACGTCGAGGTCGGCGGCACGCGGGCTTGGGCCATTGCCCATGGGCGGGACGTGGCCATTGCTGGAGGCGCCCGAGGAATGCCATTGTGATACATGGTGCGTTTGATCCAAAATGGACAAGGGGGGAGGCATGCGGATGGGCATCGAACCCACGGCGATCCTTTTGCTGGGGCGTGCGACCAAGGGGCCTATTGCTGAAACAAAACGTCCAACCCTTCGAACTGGCCTAATCTCTATGCAAACACGGCCCAAGTCGTTGTTTAAATCTGTAGCGCGAGGGTGTTGTTGGTCTGTCTGTTGTGTAAAGTCTTTCCCTTTCTTTCTTGGCTGTCTGGAGTTTTGTTCATTCGTTCGCAACTATACAATCACGACGACTGCTACACGGACCGATTACAACCGTTATACAGACCGATTACAACAACTACCGAGTTACCCAGTCACCCCGAATAATTCAACATGGACACTGGCCCTCATCCTACGCGCTCTCAAGCGCCGTGGCGAGCCGTTACGCGCCTCGTTGCCCGCGCCGCAAAGTCATGCCACCCAAGACCAGACATGGATCTCTGCGAGAAGCACGAGATATCAGTCAAGGAAACTGTGCTCATCGCACTCCTCGTCAGGTAAGTCAGACCCGTTGCGATGCGAGTTAGACCGTGTCGTCTCCTAACAATCAAGCAGCGCAGCCCTCATCTGCGCATTTCTCGGCTTCCTCCTCTACCTACATCGCCGACGACGCCGGATGGACAAGCTCGAGGAGCCAAAGGACTTGCAGGAACTCGACGACTACGGCCTCACGCCGCCGACGCCGGGAAGGAAGCCAGAAGACTTGCCGCTGCCGCCGCTGGCGCTGCATCGAGGGCGCGATAGCTCGCAGACGAGTCTGTACGATCCGCGAGATACGCGCAGCTTGGTCACGTCCGACATGGTGGAGGCGCTCAGTCAGGCGCCGCCAGTGGTGCCTCGCGATATGATTGCCAGCAAGTGAGGACGAGCAGGGAGTTGGAGATATGAAAGATGTACGAAAAGCTGCAAACTCTGGCTCAACACCATGGCATCGACGCACCATCATCAAGGGCTGCTGGTGTAGGCTTGCAAAGAAAGTTACGAACCAGCAATGCATGGATCCTAGAAGCAGAACCCGGAAGATACGACAAAGGCCAACTGAAACGGCCGAAAGAGTCGGATTCGGGACACCGCCAGAACTGGCCACAACAGCTCGCCATTCCTTGGTGCCAAGCCATTGAAGCAGCTATAGCTGTTGGCCATGTTGCGAGCGGAGCCTCTGAGCATCAGCAGTCGAGGATGGGCTGGAATAGACCCTTCCAGAACAAAGCACTGGCCTCGTCCAGGCGGAGGAGATGCTGGGATGCTGAGACGATGAATACGGCCACAACGAGCAGAGGCCATTCGCATCTACCAGCTCAGAGGCAGGGAACACTGTTGAAGCGTCTATGCAAAACATGTCAGCGTTAATGCCTCATTGCATCAAAGAGTCCCAATCATGTAGACTTGTGCTGGGCCACAGCAACATCACCGCAGAGTAACAAGACAAGGATAGAACCGAGAAAAAGTCGAGTCTAATGAATGGGTATCTGTACTTGCAAGGCCGAAGATGAGAACCTCCAAGTGCCACCACCACTGCCAACCACCAACGCCGCGCAATGAAAGCAACCTTTTTTCTTGAAATGCCGTGCCCGCTCTAAAAGGCCGTCCGGCGCTTGCGGCCCGTGTACTTTGACGACGGCTTGGCGACCCTTCCCTTCCTCTCCATCTGTTCCTTCTTCTTGACGATCCACGCCTTGCTGCCCTTCTTGACCGTGGCGTTGTTGACCTTGAGCGCCCTCCTGGCGTCCATGACGTCGACATTGTCCATGCCGTCGACGACGCCCGTAATGTCGCCGCCCTTGGCCTCGAGCGTGCCGCCGCCGACGGTCAGGACCAGGTACAGCTTGACGTTCTTGGTGCCCGGGTCGTCCTCGAGCAGACCGGCTCCGAAGCCAGCCTTGACGGCGGCCTGGGTAATCATGTGGCGCTGCTGGTCGTTTTTGGGGTAGAACTGGCAGACGGCGCGGCCGCCGCGCTTGAGGGACGCGTAGAGGCCGTTGAAGAAGCGGGTGAGGCGGCCGGCGGGGGACGTGTCGCTCGTCTCGGCGCTGCAGAGCCACTGGATGGCCGAGATGCTGATGGCGGCGTCAAAGGTGCCGGCTCGGAAGGGCACGCCCTGGCCAATGTCGGCCAGCATCAGGTCGCCTTCAACATCCCGCTGCAGGGCAATGTCGAGCATCGAGGGCGAGACGTCCATGCCGACCCACGTGTGAGGGCCGCATTCTTCGGGCTCGAGCGACGAGAGGATCTCGCCAGACAGGCCGCTGCCGCAGCCGACGTCGAGGATAAACGAGGGGCCCTTGAGGTCGAGGAGCTCGAGGGCTCGGCGGGTCATGGAGGCCTGGATGTTTTGGATTCGCGAGCTTGTCGTGTACTTTCTGGCCTCGATGTCATCGTAGTGGACGTCGGCCGCGCTGGATGGGCATGGTTAGGAGGGGCATATGTTGAGAGGCGGGGAGAAAGAGAGGGCATACAGAGTATCTTCAGGACGAGACATGATGGGAGAGTATGTCGATGAGAGATTGCGAGAGAAATAGTCGAGAGGTATCGTCAGATGCGAGGGTTTATCTTGTGCTCTTCGTAGTAATCCAAACACTGGCTTTCATCAGTCGTCTCGTCCTAGCTAGCACTGGCGCCTCGCCTCGTCTCAGCTCAGCTCGGCTCGTCTCCTCCACTTTTGAAGAGATTCCGACTTTTTTTTTGTCAAGTGGGTGGTTATCGATAAGCCCTCATTGGTCGAGGGGGTACACAAGAGATAAGAGAGTCAGATCTGATCTAATCTGTGGCCCGCGATACACCGGAACAATACTTATCCGGGCATCCAATTTCCATCCTAGCAGCGACACGACGCAAACATATCTGCAGCTTGAAGAACGTGTCTTTTGCAACTCCAACACCAACCAACGCGCCATGTGAGCATCCAGCGCCGGTCTCTGGGACACTTGCACTTGCACTTGCACTTGACTTGCACTTGACTTGCAGCCATGTGGATTCTTCCCCTCGTCGGCTATGCCGGAGCCGTCATTGGCTTCTGCTTCCTGACCCTCGCCATTGCTTCCGGCCTCTACTACCTGTCGGAGCTCGTCGAGGAGCACAGCGTCATTGCCAAGCGCCTCCTCACGCGCCTCATCTACACCATTGTTGGCGTCCAGGCTGCGCTGTGGATTGTCGATGGGTTTCCCTTTTGGTTGACCCTCTTCAGCATCTTCTCCCACGTCGTGTACCTGGGCAACATGCGCCGCTTCCCCTTTGTCAAGCTGTCTGACCCGCTCTTCCTCTTGTCTTGCAGTGAGTATCTTGTCTGCCTGCCTATTCGTTGGGCCCGTCTCTGACCTCGTCTCCAGTCCTGGTGCTTGTCAATCACTACGTCTGGTTCCGACACTTTTCCGGCGCGCAGACCCGAGCCTATCAGAGGTCCTCGTACTACGAGACTGCCGATGTGCCCAGCTTCACAATGATTGCGTCCTACTTTGGTCTTTGTGTCTGGCTGGTGCCCTTTGCCCTCTTCGTCAGCCTCTCGGCTGGCGACAATGTCCTTCCCACCATTGGTACCGAGCCGGCTCGAGGACTAGATGGCAAGGGGAAGCCGCAGGGCATGGTCAAGGCCCTCGTCGATCAGCTCCGAGGTGCCATTAGCCAGATTGCGGGCTCCTCGTCCTCGCCAGGCATGGCCCGTGCCTGAGGAGCAGCTTGTTGACGGCAATCAACAAGTACGAGACATGTTGAAGCCATGTAGCCTTTGCGGCTTACTTGCTTCAAGTATTATGACCGGTATGTTCTTTTTTTATTTTTATTTGTATCTTTGTTCTCTGCACATTCCCCTCCCAGCAGCAAGTGATGATCAAACACTACGCTAGATTGTATTTGACGAGGCCTAGCCTTGCGTGATCCTCTTAGTTTATCTGATAGCTGCCAACTCATGTGCATTGACAACTGTTCTTTTGGTTGTTCACAACTAACAATGAGTATAGAAACGACATTATTGGAGCGACCTTGAATATTCGATTCACTGTTTAATGACTGTCAAGTCATGGGAGGCTATAGCCGGACAGCGGCTGGGCCAAGTCGGCTTTGAGCTGTATTGGCTTTGTAATAGGCTTATCTATGTAGAACATAATGGCTTGCTTCAAGCACTGAAGGCGCCCTGGAACGGGCTGCAAGAGCGAGTAATGGACAATAGAAGCCAGTCTTTTAATCAATGCAACCAATTATCGGTGTGATGTGTTGGGTATTTTCCTATTAGAAACCGAACCAGAGGTTACTACGCCTCACAAACCCAGGACAATTTGACGCTGAACAGCTAGTAATACAAGGCCAATGAGCCAACATGCACCCATTGGCATTCATTCTCCCCATTGAAACATTTTGTTTGCCATGTTGATAGTATAGTCCATCCTTGACATGGTTGACCCCACGATGCTCGTGGCTGATGTTGCCATGATTCAACGTTCTGTGGACAGTCGTCTTTGCAACAAGTCAGTCGCCGTCGTGCTCACTCACTGCGGCCGCTCGCCCCAAAACTTCTTGTCGACCTTGTCGTCGGCCGGGTGGTCGTCGTGGTCGTGCTTGGCGGCAAAGTCCTTGTTGTGGTCCTCGACCTCCTTGCGCTGCTCGGGCGTCATGTCCTCGAGCGAGGCGTCGGCGGGGATGCTGTTGCTGGAAATCTTTGGCTTGGGCGGCGCATTCTTGGAGCTGCTGAGGGGCTCACCGCCGCCGGTGCGGCCGAGGGCGTCGCCTTCGGAGAGGGCATCGGGCGTCAATGGGTTGTCGTTGGGGCCTTTGTCTTGGTGGGCGAGGCGGCGGGAAAGCTGGGGAGGGAGTAGGGGACGGACGATGCGCGGCCTAGCGAGAGTTGAGCGCGCAGCGGTTGACAATCGAGAAAGGGACATTTTGGTGAGATTGAGGTTATTGCGAGGTAGAGTCGAGGCTGTGGCTTTTGGTTTGAACGTTGTTTGTGCTTTATGGACAAGACGCCATCGCGGGCGTTTGCGGGTGACGTCAATCATAATGACATCACTGGCGTAGCAGTGAATCCCGTGATTGCCCTGTTGTCTTGGAGCTGTTGTAAGGCGTGCTTTTGCAAGTACTCTCATGTATCTTTGCCATCTTTGGCCAGCTTATTCTTGTAACCATGGTACGTGAGCATCTACGTGATGGCAGTTTGTGATGGGCATGATCTGCACCAGGTCCGGACAAGAGATTCCCATTCGCCGCAGCTCGGAATGGTCTGCGGGGACAATACTGTAAGGACAGTATTGTTTCTACTGTCAAAATCCGGGGTTGCTCTAGCCCAGTGGCGTGGCTTTGGCTGGGGAGACGCTGAAGCTATCCCCGGGGGCCTTGATGGCCCAGATGGAAGACTGATGCAGGGTCTGGCCATCAAGGTGTACACTCACTCAAGCCGTGGCCATCATGGACGAACCGCAACGCGGCCGTAGAGGTTCTCAGCCATGGCTACAGCACGTGCTGGCTGAGAGGGACGACTGACGAGGTGAGAGGAGCTGTGTTGTTATAAGATGTTGTTCTCATCTCGACCCTCGAGCTGTCTACCAAGGTAGATACCCAAGTACATCATCATGCAGTCCACAGCCATCCAAGAGGAAGAAGACATCTACGATGTTCTCATCGTCGGAGCCGGTCCCTGTGGCCTCTCCGTCGCAGCCCGTCTCCGCGAGCACACGCCGGCCGCCCTCTTCACCGACGAGGAGCATCGGAGATTCCACTGGATCAGCAAGCACGGCAACAAGATGACGCTCAAGCATGTCCGCAGCGGCAAGATCCATCCCGGCCGCCAGCCAGCCCGGCCCGAGTACCGCATGGCTGTTCTCGATGCCACGGCCGATGGCTGGATGGGACGCTGGAACCGTCTGTTCAAGACGTATGACATCTCCCATCTACGCAGTCCTATGCTCTGGCACGTCGATCCCCAGGACCGCGATGCTCTGCTTGCTCATGCCTATGCAAACGAGCGGGAGAACGAGCTGGTTGAGATTCGAAACTGCGTTGGCAAGGAGCTCAGCAAGCACGCAAAGAAGAAGTCGGGCTCGAGAGCGTGCGGCGGAAAGTAGGTTGACTGTTCCATTCTAATGTCTATGAAGCTGGCTAACTCGCGTCTCAGACAGGAAGCACGCGTCGCCATAAACCTGCGGGAGAGAAACGACTACTACACGCCCTCTTCATCGCTCTTCTGCGACCACTGCGAAAAGGTGGCCGATCGATATAGGCTTGGTGCCGGTCTCGTTCGTAACGAGGCCGTCGAAGACATTGACTACGGCGTCGTCCGGGGCATCTCCATCGACCAAGAGTCCCTCTTCACCGTCACCACAAACAAAGTCCGGCGATATGCCCGAGCTGTCGTCCTGGCTGTCGGCCCAGCCAACGTTGCCAAGATTCCTCGCATCCCATCCATGCCCGACGTCGAGTCGCTCCCCCACGCCTGTCACAGCATGCACATTGACCAGTTCCCAGCGCCCATTGTGCAGCAGCGCATCCAGGCTCGTCGCCAGACAAACGTCCTCGTAGTGGGCGGCGGGCTCACGTCGGCGCAGCTCTCGGACCTGGCACTCCGGCGAGGCGTAACAAAGGTCTGGCACGTCATGCGCGGTCCCCTGCGCATCAAGCACTTTGATGTCGACTTGAACTGGATGGGCAAGTACAAGAATGCAGAGCAGGCCAAGTTCTGGTATGCCGACTCGGATGAGGAGCGGCTTGCGATTATGAAGGAGGCCCGCGGCGGTGGCAGCATCACGCCGCTCTTCCACAAACGTCTAAAGAAGCACCTCGCAGCAAACAAGTTGGAGCTTCACACCGAGACGAACCTTGTCGACGCCAGGTTTGACGAGGAGAATGGTCTCTGGACTGTCAAGACGGAGCCCCCCATCCAGGACATGCCGGCCATGGACTACATTTACTTTGCAACAGGAATCCAGACGGATTTCGCCTCCCTGCCATATCTCCAGAAGATGATGCAGAAGCACCCCATCCAGGGACACGGAGGGTTCCCGTGCATCAACGACGATCTGATGTGGAATGACGAGGTGCCCCTCTTCGCCATGGGCAAGCTGGCGGCGCTCAGGCTGGGACCGGCTGCGCCGAATCTGGGGGGTGCCAAGATTGGGGCCGAGAGGATAGCCTGGGCGATTGAAGACTTGGTTCCTCGTCCAGGCGTCCAGGTTGACAAGGACGACGAGGGCAAAACTGATGGCCATGGGAAGCACCGCGGCTACCTGGCGGGTTATTTGTCTGGCCATGGAAACATGTACAGCAGTCTGCAGGTTGAGTGATGGACAGTGCGGCCGGTAGTTGGGACTTGGGAGTGTCAGGTACTTATGGTGGATGTCATGTATATATATCCAAGATAATGAAGCAATGCCTCTTTGCTTGTAAAAGGCAACGGACAATTCATCCAGGTTTGACTCTAGATTTGGTCATCTCGAGACTCGGTAGACTGCTGAAATGACCATGTACTGCTAGACTGGCCATGAATCTCAACTGGCCTGTACCAGACAGTCCTGAGTTTGGAAGAGGTCCCATTGCGTCGTTTCCTTCTGATCATGGAGATTGAACCACTGACGTATACCGTGCCGCGCTTCTGAGTTGTCACACTTGCGCCCGATTTCTGCACGAGTATCATCTTACGTTTCCCATACACGCGTTGAACTTGCCTGGATGGACTTCCATCATGTTACCCACGCCTTTAGTTGTAAGTACTGCTTGACAAGAAACAATGCCTTGTAAATACGGAACAGACAGAAAATTGTCACCATCAACAAAGACAGTATGGCTGACTGTTCTGTCAGGCGGCAAAAGTAATCATGTGGTATACTTAATGTAGCCAACTGTTCAGGCTCTAGAAGGTGTTGGTATCGGAGCCTCTAGGTTAGTCGACCACGGAGGCCGGTTTTAGGCTACGGCTTTTGTTTCGAGGCTCTGATTGGGAATACTCTTCAATATTGTCATTGTCAGTAAAACCTCGAGCGTGTCGTTTGCGTATAGTCGCTTTTAGCAGCGGGTGATGAGAGGCATCCAATCATTCTTTCAGTGTAGATGAGACTATCCAAGCCGTTTTCGCTTTGAATAGTAGTAGGATATTCAACCCAGGCAAAACAATACAGGGAGCACTTTCACGTTATGTCTGTACTTAGTTTCAAGATGAGCAAGAATGGCACTTTGATTGGAGGACCTTCAAAAGCAGTGTAGATAGAACGACGACTGCATAGGGTCTCCCTCAACACCCTAGACCAACCAAGGAAATACCGAGTGACATATTTTGGAATTTTAACCCCTGAAGCGCTCGTATAGCTGCATGCGAGCATGCCACCTTGAGAATTCCAGGTCTGGGGTAGTACCGAGTGTTGTCGATGGCTGTGACCATGCCGGTTGTGGCAAAACACCATGGCTGGGTGGTGAATCCCACGCTGAGGGCCCTCAACCTTGCGGATGTGCTACTACAGGGACAGTAAGCTAGAGAGCAGACCCCTAGAGCCGGTCTATTCGTAATTCCCATATTTGTCGGCAGAGTGATAATGGTACTCGCTCGTAAAGGGCTAGTTGGGATTGTAGGATCCTAGGATAAGCGGCGTCTGAGTGCGAGGGCGACTGCATGAGACACGCATATAGACCAGGATAGGTTTCATGTCAATGGCCGCCATTGGATGCGCAGTCCAGTTATTCGGGTTGAGCTTGACTTGGGTTTCACGGTGATGCTGCGTAGCTCCTCCGGCACGCAAAGCCGATGGCAAGATGACTGCGTTGTCCCGAAATAAACACGTTCACGATCGGAGAGTTTATTCACCCCACTCGGTCTGCGGTACCGTCATAGTCTCCAATATCGTCGTGACAAGGGCAGAAGCACTGATATCAATTGCTGTCAGCCCAGCAAAGGCCTGTTGCCTTGTTAGATCTGCAAAAGTGCCCGCAGCACAAACCCTGCAGCCTGAAGGATTCGACTCGGGCAGACTGAAGCAGCTGCCTGGTGCGATCACCAACGACTGAGTTCATCAACAGCCTTACTGAGAAGAACTGCTGCAAAGACTGGATATGAACGAGACTAGCGAAGAATGTGGCTGTATTGACTTGATACGGGTTGATCTGATTCAGATGAGTATTCTTAGCCGATATTGACCATGTTTTAATCAACGAGGGACCAATCTCGAGGTTTACGAGGGGGCACTGGGCCGGATCGCAGCTAGCCTCCGTCTTGAATGGTGCCAACTGCACTACACAATGTTCGGACATGATGTCTCGTATTCCACAAACTTTAGTACGACGGAGCGAGTCCAACTCGGCCGACGAATGTATCAGTGGTTCCACGGAATCGACTAGCACCGGCCGCCAAAAGCACAAAGAGCTACTGTTGGTGGCATTCTAGCAAGTCCTCGAGGTATGTGTTCTCCCTGGCTCTCCCAGCGTGGCGAGGACATGGACGCCATTGCGTCAATTGTTTCCTCCCTCGTACGTCAGTCGAGGGCGGGTTGGTCTATTAACGGTCCAGTAAGGAAGAATCGGCCTGCTAAGCGTTGCTGGCTTGGCCATAGAGTTGCGGCAAAGACGATATAGGCTCAGGGCTCTAAACGACATAAACATTGGTAGCGGTATTCGGGCACTCTCTACGTACGTAAGTAGATTGAGACTACCGAGGGAGGACCTTGTCCTTGATCTCAATTGCAAGCCCACAGCTGCTGCTTGCTTGCCATCTCTTTCGGCTGCTTTCCTTTCCCACTTGCAAGATTTTCAAGATGGCAATGTCTGCCCACTTCGGCGTAATAGTATGCCAGTTAGATTACTTTTAGTTGATATAGTGTTTCTGGATGAGAGTAAACCGGGGCCTAGACCGACTCAAGCAAGACAGCGTTTCTTGTGTTGTGGGAACTGGGCGGATTGGACCCCCCCCCTCTGCCTAGTCGGATCTGCAAAGCTTCATTCTCTCCATCCCCACATGAATAGGGCATACCCATGGACTTTTGGAGACCATGTCCCGTTGGCCAACCCCCTGTCATAGTGTCAAAGAGAAAGCTGCAACAGTGTTGGTTTGGTGTTGTCGACGGGAGGCAAATGATATCCTGTGGTCATTGCGTGCCGGTGGGAGGCAACGTGCAATGGACTTGCTTTAAACGAGACCAACTGGTCCCCCAATAATGTGACAGGTTATTCATGCTCGTAGTGGGAAAAAAAAAATGTTTTATATGCCTACGCTACCGTTCTAGTGCGTGCCCTCGGATTTTTTCTCATCGGGAACGGACTGGCAAACCCGGTCGGAGCAGGCGTCCATTTCAACTTGGAGGGACCGTTTGGCTTGAGACGGGTCGAGGGGCAGCAGGTATCAGAGTTGGGACAGAATTGCTTCTGGCAGGTTTGCACCGTTGGCATCTCACGATGCATCTGGGCCTCCAGGGCGCGGTTTGACAGTACGGTGGCTGGCCGTGAAATTTGCACGGAACCACAGTGGGCACGTAACAAGAGAAGCTCCATGGAGAACAATTTTATGACACGCTCTTGAAAAGAATCATCTCACCGAGCCCCTTACTAGTGAGGGAGCTTGATTGGGCGCGGGCGGAGCATGGAGCACGGAAGTACCCCGGTCGCCAACAGGGAAAGGCGGCCGCTGGGACGATGGCGAGATGCTAATAATAAACAGTGTTTTGGCGGATGGCCTGGATGGCGTTGGCCGTATTCGTCCAGCTCGGACGATGCTCCAACGACGTTAGATGATGCTGTGGATGATGCTCTGGATGACGGGTTGCCTATTGCTACGCTGTCAGCCATCTACCATCTGCTACCAGGTAGTGAGTGATACTTGCTTGGCACTCTTGGGCTTGGGTATTGCCCTCGGCGTGATCATGAGATGGTAGATGGTGGAACCTGGGGTTGCCCAGCATGGTTAGTCAACGGCTCCTCCGTGGGAAACAACAGGGGCCAGGGGGATTGCCACAAATCAACATGCGGTCTGTTGCCTACTTGAGACGAGATGCCGAATGCTTCAGGGATGCACATGGCACGGGTACAATTCTTCAGGTACTTCATGTGCCATAGTATGTAGAAAGGGACTGAGACACTTGACGCCATCAACCTGCAGTCGACGCTGTTCCGGATCGAGGGGAGCCACTGTAGATGTCGCCGACCGTGGGAAATCGTCGACATGTTACAGAGACTTTGGTGTCGGTTTCAGCTAATGCACAACGAACCAACCTGGATGCCTCAAGTCACGATGCAGCCTTGACGATGCAAACCTCGAAATCACGATGCAAGCGGGCGGGATGAACACTTGCCTGCTGGCGGTGACGGGCGGCTCCGTCATATACTGGGCCAACGCTACGTCTCTAAATTGAATGGGAAACGCTATTTTGCCGACCGGGCAGGACTGAGGCGTCGATAGGTACGGCGTACGGGGCATGTACTGTAGGTTATCACCATGGCGAGTGACAGCCTTCTAGAAGCAAGACGGAGGGCTAGTCTAGCCTGCCCGCCTGTCTGCCCTCGAACTGTGAGATGGCCGTTCAATTCAACCTCCCGGTGCCGAGCAGCCGAGCGGCGGCCAAGCGAGCTTGACACCATTTTAGCAGATGCCAAGTTGTACGGTGTGGCCAATGGGTCCAGCCAGACAGACCCTTGCTCGAGACCCTGGCGCATGACCCACGAGAACCCACGCGATGGTCTTTGTGTTAGTCATGCCGCCGAGATGCTAGCAAGGGGGAATCCGCGGCAGCCTTGCCTGGAAGTCTGGATGTCTGGCA
This sequence comes from Pseudonectria buxi, assembly GCA_003693545.1. NCBI lineage: Eukaryota > Fungi > Ascomycota > Sordariomycetes > Hypocreales > Nectriaceae > Pseudonectria > Pseudonectria buxi. The sequence continues at coordinate 65,831 of QUZG01000155.1, forward strand.
GTTCTGGCAGTTCTGGATGTCTGGGTGCCTGGGTGCCTGGGTGCCTGGATGTCTGGAATCTTGAAGGTATGTCGTAGTTGAAGACAAAGAGGCAGCAATATATCATGGCATCCCTGTCTCTGGCTGCCTGCTCCGACTGTCTCGGTACTTGCAGACAATGTACTCGGCGCCATGTACGTACGTACCGTAGTAACTAGTCTGCTGGGTACCGACCGACTAGGCAGAATGTCGCGTGCCATGGCCTCTTCCTTCGCGTGGGCCGTGGAACCCGGAAGGACGAGAGACGGAGACGAATCCAACGCTTGCGAGACGCAGATCGAGGGCCCATCTTCCATCTTCCATCTTCCCTCTGTCCTGTCCAGGCTGGCTGGCTGGCAATGGTAAAGACGTCAAGCCTCGCCCGCCCCCTTACGTCGACACACGGACCGGCCCATCTCCAGCCATGACCCCTGATGGCTCTGGCCCCTTTGACGGAGCGTCAAGGCAAAGCATGGGACAGCTGGCCATGGGAATCTGGACCCAAGGCGCAGCCACACAATACGAGTTCCCCACATGGACAATGGATGCCGCAGATTGTCGGAGCAGGACCGGATATTATTACATAGACTACATACAAGAGTTGATGGGCACGCGACCTCGTCTTTCGTCCATCTACAACTTCTCTTTTGACCTCGCCTCGCCTCGCCTCTCCTTGTCCCTGTTTGTGTGGTGGTGATGCCCGATCTTTGACCTCTTCTTCCGCTCCTTGTCAAAGCCCCTCGGCGCAATGTATTCTCCTCCGGTCGCTTTCATCTTCTCGGCGTTTTTCGTGTCTCTCGTTTCTGCAAAGCTCATCCATCTCTGCGCCTATGCCTCGACCATTCCCCTCGCCAACTTCCTCTTCTACCTGCCCACCTTTTTCCTCCCCGACTTCATCGCCATCTGCATCGGCAGACTCTTCCTGCGCCCTGTTCGCAGCGTCTACTCGCTGCTCTCGACGATTCTCGGCAGCCTTGTCACGTAGGTTTTGGCTTTTGCCTTTCCCATTGTTTTCCCCCTAGGGCCTGCCTGGAACGTCGCACTAACTCAGGTGCAAAAAGCTTGGTAACCGTTGGAGGCGCCGCATCCCAGCTGGGCTTTTACTGCAAGACGGGAGGCGAGCTTGTGTGGCACGAGGCCAAGTCGTACGCCACTGATAAGGATGCCTTCAAGGTGCTGCTTTCTGGCAGCGGAGCTGTCTTGGCGTGCGCTGCCGTCATCTTGATCATTGCTTGGTTTGCCCAGAATGTCGTCTTCAAGCTCGTCGGTGACTTCTTGGGCACCATCTGGAGCGTCTGCATCATTCCCGGTATGTTCTTCTTCCATTGTCACGCGCTGTAGGCATTGTGGCCCATGTACTCATCCCCGTTTCTCTTCAGTCTTGCGCCTCATCGCAAAGCGTCGCCGAGCCAAACGCTACGTTCCCCAAGATGTCGAGCGAGACATTGATGGCGCTTCCGAGCACTCCGACAACACCGATCGCCCTTCCAACAACGACGAGTCCGAGGCCCATATGCTGATTGGCGAGGGAGAAAAGGCAGAGGCTCCCGAGCCCAAACGTTCGCCATGTGGCTTCTCTGTGCCGGGATGGCTCATCAAGGCCGTCACATTGACCTTTTTCGCCGTCACGGTTCTCATCCGTCCTCACAAGCCCTACGATTACATGTCCATGACTCTTCCCGTTTCCATTCTCGACGTTTTCCGCCCCGAGGCCGATCACTGCTCCGAGCAGAGACGAATCATGCAGAACCCGTGGCCCTTCCCCGACCTTCTCAAGAGCGCCAACTGGAAAAATGGAAAGGGCAACTTCAAGGGCTGGGCCCCTGGCCGCAACAGCGACTTGGTCAAGCAGTACAACAAGGCCAACCCCGAGTGGCTTCCCGAGGACGCTCCTCGAGGCTTCTGGCGATGGGACCCCAAGAGGAACGATGCCGGTGTACCAGGATCCAATGCCGCCTCCAAGAAGATTTGGCAGCAAAAGTGCCCGGCCATCAAGATGCGTTCTCCTTACTACAACCCCGTCGACGATCCCTTGAAGATTAGCAACCTCGACAACGACGTTCTCGAACCCCTCCAAGAGGTGCTCGGCAACGGATCCGTCAAGATTAAGCACGTCGTCTTCGTCTTGATGGAGAGTCTTCGCCAGGAATTCTTCCCTCTTCGCGAGGGCTCCGACATCTACAACCTCATCATGGAAGCCAACGAGGAAAAGGACAGAGCAGAGGTGCACGCCCGTCTGGCCAACCTGACGCCGCACATTGAGAAGATTACGGGGGTTTCTGGAAACTTCTCCATCAATGGCGCGATTCACGACCCCCCGAGACCCATGTGGAAGGATCAGACCAAGCCTGGCTTTGGCGGCATCAATGTTGTTGGAGGCCACACCACCGCGACCATGTCCACAAAGAGTTTTGCCGTAAACCACTGTGGTGCGTGGCCGATGCCCGTCGAGAAGTTTGACGAAGCCGATACGAGCAGCTACCAGCCGTGCTTACCGCAGATTCTCGACCTCTTCAACCGAGTCAAGGACAACACGTCCAAGCCCTCGCAGGACTACAGGGACCAGGAATGGTATCCCGCCCTTTTCGAGTCCATGACGGAGCAGTACGACAGGCAAGAGCTCTTTGACAGGAAGATTGGCTTCAAGCACATTGTCGCCAGAAAGGAGCTCAAGGAGGACTCGTCCCGATATAACGCCTCGGACCCGTTGTACAAGCCAGTCAACTACTTTGGCTTCCCTGAACCCGTCCTGAAGCCCTACATTCGAGACTATGTCAAGAACGCCACCGCCAACAACCAGCGAATGTTCATGTCGCACTTTACGACCGGAACCCATCACGCCTGGGAAACCCCCCAGTGGTTCACCGACCTCGACTACCTGCCGACGAGTGGAACCAAGAACTGGCACAACGACTTTAACAAGTATCTCAACACGATCCGATTCCACGATGCGTGGATGGGCGAGATGATGCAGCTGCTCGAGGAGCTCGACATCGCCAACGAGACCTTGGTTGTGTTTGCCGGCGATCACGGACAAGCCTTCAAGGAGGACTACCACAAGACGGGAACTTACGAAATTCCTCACATTAGCGACTTCCGCGTCCCCATTAGCTTTAGACATCCGCACCTACCGCGGATCCAATACGAGGCCAAGCCAACCACGCTCTCGGTCCTCCCGACTATCCTCGATCTCCTCATCAACACCGGCTCCCTCAACAAGAAGGACACGTCTATTGCGTCCGACCTTGTTCAGGATTACGAAGGCCAATCCCTCATCCGACCATACAAACCGGCAGACAAGGGCCGACGGGCGTGGAACTTTGCCGTCATCAACTCTGGCGCGGGCATGCTGGCCGTCACATCTGCAGATGTGTCGTGGAGAATGGTGATGCCGCTCGAAAAGGTATTCGAGTATACCTTTACGGATCTGGAGACGGATCCCATGGAGCTGAAGCCGCTCTCGGCCTGGACCGTCGAGGAGCTCGCCGAAGTGGTCAAGGACCGACATGGCGAAGAGGCTGGCAAGTGGGCAATCGAAGCCAAGGCCGTGGCCCGATGGTGGAGTGCAGAGCGCCAGCGCCTGTGGGGATACCATCTCGGTACGCAGGCCAACTAGAATTTAATCATCATCATCTTGTACATATTAGAAACGAGTTGTTTTGGGATGGAGTTTAGGAGAGCATAAGCATGTACTCACATATATACCAGTCACGAGTCTATAGCAACTACCTTACTATTCATCCACAGCTTGTACATGCCTGCAGTGATTATCGTGTTAAAGAGAGAAGAGATGTTGACCTATGCCAAGAGTAAGGGATCACCCTCGATATAGGTGTGCACTACTATGCGATATATCAACACCTTGCCGGGTTGACCAGGATGTGACTGTTGGCTCTGCTAGAGAGGCATCCCAGCCATATAACGGAACGATGAAACTGCAGTCTTGTAGACGGGGGCAACTTCAGTAGAGGAGGGAGGCTAATATTTCGTACTCATTGAGGCTACTCTATGAGCATAACGTGGGTTGAGAGAAAATCAGGACCTGGCAAATCGAGTGCAGTCCTTTTTTGTTTTCGCTGGGATGACTCTTATGATTCAACGTCTCAGTTGCCTCCGTGTGCCTCATACGCTCCTCGTTCGCGCTTCACCCGTAGTTTTTCTAGTCTCGGATTCTTCCGTGGCCCGTGTTAGTTGGTTGCTCTGTATCAGTTGAGATGCCAGCTGATGGACTCGAGCCAACATTCTCCTGACGAGTATCGCGATCAAGCTATCACCGACAAGTAAGCAGATGTTCTAAACATTTCCCACACAACATCCATACCTTGTAGATGAACCATGTAAAGGCGAGTGTAACGACGCAACATGCAATCATGGCAATGGAGCCTTTCTTCCAGTAGGGAGCGTCGTCGGCAGGATACAGCACAATGCCCCAGAACGTGTACAAGACGACGGAGCTGAGGTTCATGCAGTACAGAGTCACGCTCCGCACGGCATCGTCTCCGCTGCGTTGCAAGATGACGTTTGCCCAGCCAAAGATGAGCGGGTTGACCATGTACGCGGAGCCGGCGAGGTAAAAGGCGAAAAAGGTGCCGGCGTAGGAAAGAGTAGGGACGAGGAGCATCGATGCACAGACAATCTGGAGGATGCATGCCAGGACCACCATGGGCACTCTGGTCCCCGTGGCGTCCATGTACCATGCGCCCAGGAGGTTGGCGGCTATCCCGACGGCTTGTACGCCTAGGGGATACGTGTTGATTTGGGTTTGGCTGAAGCTGCGGGAGTGGTATTTGAGCCAGAGGAGGAAGTTGCTTTGTATTGTGTAGGCTTCGAGGGTAGAGCAGAGAGGCGACCAGATGATGAGTATCCAGCTGTTTGGACATTGAGCATCTGTAAGTTGGTACAAGTTCAAGGGATGACTTACAAGGTTGGTGTAAGGAGTAACCGCTTCGCCAACGACCATGGGTGGATATTGTGGCCGTCTTCCTTGATCGGTGGCAGTCTCAAGATGGCGAGTTTCTTCTCTGCCTCGCTCATGTACTTTGCCTTTGTGTTTTCAGGAATATCGGGAAAGTAGAAGAAGCCGAAAACGGCGACGGGAAGCGTAATGATGCCGTCTAGATGCAAAGTCAACACTCAGCTCCCGTTTTGAGAAAGCGTGTTATCCTCCATACCGATCAGAAACACCCATTGCCAGCCATCAAGACCAGCCATGCCTCGCATGCCCTTGTGAATGGCCGCCATCATGACACCGGCAAACATGCTCCCGACTTGGCCGGACGCGGTGAAGATGGCAGTGCGCTTGGCAATCTCTCGCGGAGTATACCACGAGCCTATGATGTAGATTGTGCCCGAGTAGGTGCTGGCCTCGGCGAGCCCGAGAAAGAAGCGGACTGCGCAGAGCTGGGCTGTGCTATGCACCGTGGCACTCACCATCTGTATCAAGAGAATGCTTAGTACGAAACACGGAGGAGACCAGGAAGACACATACTGTGAGAATTCCCCAAATTCCAGCCATAAGAGGTAACCAGATTCTTGGTGAAATCTTTTGAATGATGATTCCATGCGGGATGTTTCCGACTGCCATTCTATCTGGCATTTAGTAGAGCGTCCAATATCTGGATGAAGTTTCTTACCCAGCCTGGGTCACGGCGAGAACTGTGTTGTAATCATGGCCGGACATGTGAAGAGCCTCTCGAAGCCCAGCCACCTATGCGAATCAACGATTCCAGGGTTATCGACCAGCAACTTGGGCGCTTGGTGATGCGGAGACACTCACGTATGCATTTGCAAAGGCCGCTCGGTCTGCAAAGAGGTAAGCCAAGGAGTCGTCGCAGTCAGAAGAAGACAGACAACCCACCTAGATAATTGAAGAAATAGCACAGACAACAGTACGTCTATGGGAGAATAAGAGTATGAACGAGGACGAGATGCATTCATCATACCAGGATAAAGAAATCTGGAAATGTCATCGTTGGAGAAGCTCGAGTAGGACGGGCTGTAAGCTAACCCACCAAGCTTCCGCACGAGCCGCCTCTCTTCCTTGGTCTTGGCCTCTTGGCCAAGAAAGAAGTCTAAATCCAAGATTAGCTTCACGAAAGAGTCCAACGAAGAGGATAGAGATACCCTTGAGCGCGCCCATTCTAAGACACAATTTTGTCTCACCAATCGACGTGATGAACAAAGTTGAACTGTGAAAGGGGCCGACCGACGCTGACAAGTCGGAGAAAGGCGCGCGAGACCATTGGTACCCTGATGTCTTGACATCTCAGACCAATCAATAGGCATCTAATTAGTGGATTAACATTATGTTTCATCAATTGGCTGCGTAGCCTTGCGCTCATCTCCACCCCACAAAGAATACTTGAATTATAGATGAGGACAAACGAGGGGAACCGAGTAGTAACGTATCACGGGAGCATATTTTGGGAGTGTTGATGATGCTCAAGGTGCGTGCTAGCTTGTGAATGCGAGCTACGTATAAGCCTTGAACGCTCCCCATTCACGTCCGCCATCTATGGCTGCGTTGCCACGGACGATATATAGATGGCGGTGCGAAGCGTTCTTTCGGCTTCGGGATCCTTGAGCACGACATATGTATAGATTGCAAAGCACCAGAGTGTACCAAGCAGTGAAGTCAAGGTCGCAGCAGGTCCCAAACGCTGCGGTTGGGTCTTCCGTAACCAAGGTATCCTGGAGTAGGTTCTGAAGAAGTTGTAGCCATCTGGTTTTCTCCACTTGTTGGGCTGATGGGAAGCTGCCGAATCTCATCTTGCGAGAAGCTTTGAAGAAAGTTGCGTGCGATGGTGTGTGATATGTTGTTCCCGAAACTGCTGGCGGGAATTGGATACTCGCGGTGAGAGAATGCGGCGGACTCTATCCATTTTGTCCTAGGAAAATTGAACTCCCGAGAGAGGTTCCATTGTATTCAGTCGGGGAGGAACAACAGACGGAAGACTAATGCTGCTAGGCATAATGTTTGGACAGGGAGAGAGTAGAATGAAGCTCGTGGTGCTCAATCAGCTCAGACAATGTCGAATCTCCCCAAAGTGTGCAACACGAAAAGAGATGTCTTGTCTGTGAAGACAGAGAATGCAAAGACGGTAGATTGTCATGATTGGGATCGACAAGGTATGATGGATGAGTGAATCGCACTTCATCCAGAGTTTCTCTTGAGTGAACCTCAGTTGTGGTCGTTCGTTTCAATTTGATAGAGTTACGAGTTACATGCCTGAGCAACAGTCTGAGAGCTACTCATAAAGAGCTTCCCAGTAGTGCTTCTTCTCATTTCTCAAAGATGGAAATGGTGTTTGGGTCTGCCGTGGAATGTTCCTCGCCACCTCTGACGTTGAATCAGGCTCTGGCATCAACTCTGCAGCCAGCCACAACGGAGACGCGGCCTCAGTCACGGTGACATACAAGCATGATGCGAAAGGCTGGCAGCAAGCATATCATGCAAGCGGAATCCTCTCAACTTAGGCCTTGCCCAAGTTCGATAGCTCGAGACTGTATTGGCTCATCTGTGTGATGAGGCTTGCTGATTGTGGTCCAGTGACGGCACTACGAACATGATACGAAGCAAGGCCGGCGTAACGGGCCACGTGTTCTTGTTGCTGCATTCTACGGGCATCAATACGTAGATCCCAAGTTCGACGCCTTCATCTCGTGAGTGACTTGTGCAGGCTTTCAGAAGAGGTTCACATAACCTTGGAGTCATAAGGACTACATGTACAGTCCGTACAATTCGTACTTGTCCATCTGATTCTGCTTTTATTCGGGCCCGATCAGGTGCAGGACAACACTCTGGTTGCGTCGTGATGATGACCACGTCTGAGATGCATCAAAAGTCACGGAAATGAGCCGACCGCGCTCTACAGCTGGGCGTTTTCACCGTGGCACAACATCGAAGCGATATTAGCGCTCGAATAATATCTAAAGGTTTGGTACCGCGGCGTATTTTGTGGCTGCGGTTGGGTCCAAGAGCCATGAAGGATGCAGAAACGACTTGACTGCTGTAGGCTGTCGAAACAAGTAGCAATTTGCCAACGTCGAGCAATAGTTTAGTCACTGAAATGTCCGGAACGAGGCTCCAACTACCCTCCTGTATATAGATAAATACTAGGAAGCTCTCGACCACCTCCTCAACCCTTTGTTTCCAGCATCAAGCAGTACGCTACGGACGTCTACATCTTCATTGACTCTTCGACACTCCCTAAAACGATACCGACTCGCACCTTTGTTTGCTATTTGACGCGATGGAGCCCATTACCACGGTCTTTACCGCCATCGGTCTTGCCAATACTCTCTTTCGCATCTTCAGGAGTATTTTCAAGTGGCTCAAAAGAAAAGCAAACACCATCTGGAAAGAGGACGACAGAATTCTCAAGATTGTTCACGACTACTTTGATCGTAACAATAATGGAAGTAAGTGGATTGTGGCAGTTGACTACCACCGCAACATGTTGACTGATGATGCCGATAGATCAGAGAGTACCGGATCATATCAAATACATGCTCATCCATCTGAGAGACAGCAGACAACCGGAGTGGTTGCAACACTCCCCAGCCCAAAAAGCGAAACAGAAGGCCATCGCCACGACGAGGTATAACCAGGTTGGTTATACCACTGATATCTCGGATGATGGCGACGGAGGGTATGACAGCTCTGAAGACGACAGCCCAGTTCGCCATGATCCTGAAGATGACGATACTGATAACGATGACACCGCGGATGGTGACATCGAGGATGATATTGAGAATGATGATGACGGTGATGATGGATCTGATCTCGATGATGATTCTGAAAATGGTCTTGAAGATGATGAGCCTGAGTATTCTGACGATGATGACGATGACTACTAATAGAGGTGAGGCTTGCGTTGGGGAGAGACCCCTGTAGGCTGTTGGACCGCTCGTCTTGTCTTTAGACTACTCAAAAGGAGCATATACACGAAGCCGTAGAAGATGGTGATGAATGTTCTTATCTAGACTGTGTATCTTCAGAAAGCGTTTGTTGTGCTTCGTGCTGTTTTTTCTCTTGCTGTAATATGTCAAAGCGAGGATAAGCCTTGTCTTGCTTCGCTAGTAACCACAGTCTTTGCGAATTACGATGCATAATATGGTAGACTCAGCTCGTTCTACTTCTCCGGACACAGCCTGGACACGCACTGGGGACTGTCACGTAGCAATCTGACGCTTAGAAGTTACGGAAGACAGTAGAGGGTAATTCGTAGACTATATACAGGCGTGTTCCAGAACCGAATTGGAAGCTTTGAAGTAGTCTTGCCAAGTAGTCTTTATGCTTGAGAAAAGCATGGATTGACTCTTTGAGTAAGTAACCACTATTTGCTGGGTTTAGGTGTGCTTCTTACGATATCTATCCTTTCCATTCAAAAAGCAGTCTTGAGTCATCCTCCGCCAAAGTACTGGGTAAAATATTGCACACAACATAAAGTGGCTGTTCATGTAAAATCGCAAGCCTAAAAGCAAGGCGAGTATAACTTCATGATTGCTTTGACAATGTATACGTCCCGTTTTAGTCAGCGAATCAGATGGGCATTATGACCCACTTGGCTTCGTCACATAACTAAGATGGCAAACTCATCTGGCCACTTCATCGATGATGGATCATCTATATCCTTTACCTCCAACTTCGCGAACTCACAGCCGACAGCCTCGTGATAACTTGAGGTAGTGCAACTATGCCGCCTTCAATTGTCTCTGACCTCACACCCCTTCAAAAAGCATCGAAACCTCTGCAGATTGCATGTGAGCCCTGTCACAGACTCAAAGAGAAATGCAGGTTCAGTGACGGAGACAAAACATGCGCAACATGTTCCACCAAGGGAAGAACCTGCATCGCGAGACCGAAGAAACGCATGGGTCGCCCTCCTAGAAAGCAAAGATTTCCACAGGGGATCTTTTCCGTCCTTGAGTTCTCCTCTGGTTCTCGCGGGCACCAAGCACGGCACCATGGAGCCTTCAATCAATCCTCATATACCTCAAGACTTGGAGAGACAGCTGGCTCGGAGTCAACCACATTAAGCATATACGCCCCTAAAACACCATCCCAAAGATATTCAGAGCTTGATGGTCTACTCTCAGCAACAAACTTATTCTTTGACATTCATCGGCATTTCATGCTCGGTCAAAGCTTTGCAAACGACTTCAAGACTGCAGTTCAACTCGTTTCTTCTTACGCCCCAGATACTCTGGGGCTAGCATACTCGGTTGTTATCGAGATGTTACGGTACCGGCAACTGCAGTCTGAAGGACTGGACGGAGTCGATGTCAGTCTCGGCTCTCAATGTCTTCAACGTCTTATGCACCAAGCATCAAGTATCACACGGGCTCGAGATGCTGCTGTCATCATGATGCTTGGTCAAATCATGATTGTCTATAATATTCTACTTCCATGCTCATCAACACGCACAATCATGCGCTATGCGTTGTCGGGCGCCAAGAATTGGTGTTTTACTCTCTTTCAACAGCCAGCTCTCGATCCCATCACCCTCGCACCAATTCTTTTAGACACAATCGATTGTATTATTCGGCGTCAAACACCAATCATTCGGCTCCCAGAGACAGATAGGTTCATCGTCGATAGATTTATGGGCCTTTGTGCGCCACTGTTACCGATTCTTTACGATTTGTGTGATCAAAGTTATCAAGTCAAGACATACCCAGCAAGTACAGTGGATCTGAGTTCAAACCAGGATCCCTACTATGATATCGAGAGAAGAGTACGTGCATGGGCACCAAAGTGGCCGTTGGAATTACTAGGACGATACCACGCCTCGGAACGCCTCGTACTGCTAGCTCAGGCACGTTCATATCGCTCAGCATCTCTACTCGTCGTTCACCGTCTGCGTGTCCCTCTAGGAGTCGAGGACAGCCTGGGACGTTGCTACGCTCAGGATATCTTGAACGAACTATCCGTACTGAGTGGTTTGCCGACCGACGGAGCCACGGGCCTCGGCCTTGACTTTCCGCTACTGGTGGCGATTCTGGAACTACCAGCCCCGGGAGAACAAGTGCTGCGTGATTTTGAAAAGTTGAGGTTTCGTGGACAGCATTCAATGGAGATTCTGGAGTTTGGGAGACATGTGAGAAGGGCATACGCGGATGGGTTTAGAGGGTTGTGGTTCGACTTGGTACAGGATGGACACCTCGAAGTACCCTTGCCATGAGTTACATGAAAGTCAGTATACCGTCATTTCATGGCGTGTTTAGATTTGTAGAACTGCTCAGCGAGGGAAAATATTCATGGTTTTATATTTATCAAGAAGAAGATGTCCAATTATGTCCAAATCCCGAAGTGAAACACTGCGAGGGCCTGTGATTAGGGTCTTATACAGGGAAACTTCCTGAATCGCTAGCAAAAGAGCATCGCCATGATGAGAAGAGAGAGAAAGAAAAAGTAATATGCATAGAATCGAAAAAATATCACTGGTTGGTTACCCGTCGCCAAAATGCCCAGTCTTCAGACTTGGTAGCATTTAGTCCCGAGACGTCTTGTACCAGTTGCCTTCAGGGTCACCCAGGCACTCTCCAACAGTAACGCCTATTCCCATGTTAGTATTGAGATGATAGTGTCTTCCAGTTCTGGGCAGTTACTGACCTCGCAGGCCTCGGCTCTGAATCTCGGCAATCATCGCTGGAACAAGTGTAGTAACAGTAGTCTGGTGCACGTCGTGTGCAAGGGCGATTGAGCCACCGTTCTCGAGGTCATCGGTGAAGAGCGCAGTGCTCTGTCCGATGGCGTTGGGGGTGTTGTTTTCAAAATCCTTGGTGTCAATGTTGGCATCAATGACATGGTAGCCCAGTGATCCGAGGGCGTCCAGTGTGTCGCCGTTGTAGCTGAAGTAGGGCGGCCGCATGTACGTTGGGAACTTGCCCAGGATGTCTATCAGTACATCCTCAAGCTGGGTCATCTGCGATATGACTTGATTGTAGGAGACGGTCGCAAGATCAGGGTGGCTCCAGCTAAGGGGCGTTAGTGAATGACGGGTTGAGCTATTCCACGAGGTTTGACATACGTGTGCGAGCCTACTTGATGTCCATCATCAATCATGCGTTGGACAGTAGACCTGTGATCTTGAATCGAGCCCCAGTTCAGGCCGTTGATGAAGAAGGTAGCCTTGATGCCTGAACCCTCGAGCACGTCGAGCAATTCTTCAGTGTAGGAGAATGGCCCGTCATCAAAGGTGAGAGCGACCGTGTTTGGGACGGTACAGCTCTCAATGATGGTCCCGATAGGAATGGCTCGTCGTTGCTGGTGGATCTTGGCAACCGGTGAAGCTGCAGCCCTGAAGGCGAGAACACTGAGTAGAAGACGAGTAAACATGATGACAAAGAGGCAGAGAAAGTGCTTCAGATTATGTACGGAATATGCAGTATGAATAGAATGGCTACTCTCATGATAATGAGGCAGCTGGCCTAGATATTTATATTCGGTCGAGGGTAATCGACATGCACCCGTAGCCCTATGTATTCTCCTTCGGGAACTTGACTGTTGGCCCACCCGGCGGGCGACTTTGACGGATGCTCAGGCAAGTGTGTCAGAAGAGAAGAGTGATCCTCCTGCGCAATAAGATGCAGGTCGGACAGCCACCAAGCCACGAAATCTCTCCCGAATGTCCAGGTGGAACACACATCACGACACGGGACTGGTACCACCACATGATAAGAGCAACTGGTAGGGCGGACAAAGTGTTTCGGTAGGGAAACGTATTGGCAATTCTGAAGCTTTATTGACCACAGTTGAGATCTCTTGTTGCGCGGTAGTTGTCTCGCCAGTGGATGTAACCCAGCATGTGCCATCCCCTTGCCGCTCCCGCTCCTCTCTTCCGACTTCTCGGAGCACACGTTGGTCAGCCAGAGAAACATGCAAGGGTACGAGGCGAGTAAGACGGGTCGGGTCATTCCCCTCAGCCACTGCATCCGCTTGTCTCACGGGCGAAGATTAAGGTACTGCCCAAACCGGCCGGGGCGTCGGGGATCTGCTCTATCCGCGGGCTCGCCATGCCACGTTATCCACGGCTACGAGGTGCCAAGCTTGGCGCATGTCCGTGCGGCCAGTCATCACATGTGGTTCTTGCATCCTGGAGCCAACCGCGTTTCTGCTTAGCCAAAAGTATGCTTAGTTGGACGGTAGAGACGGAGCATCAGGCGGTAACGGCTGGCCACCATTTCCTCGCGGATATGCAAGCGCATGGATGGGTCAAGTGAACAGGTCGCAAAGTATGTAAGGAGAGCATTTCATGCCTTCTTATCCTTACACCGGATCCGAAAGCCCAACGCGGGCTGACAGTCATCACCGCCAGTTATCAATATTCCATGTGCCATGATGTCACCTCTGCCATAAGACTGACCGGCAAAGACAGAAAATGCAGCTACAAGCGTTGGGCTCGCTTGACGTTATCCGTTCGAGCTTGGCCGTGATAATTTCGCGTCGGTTTCACACAAACATGATTGAGGCCCATTCTCTTCTCAATCCTAGGCCAGCTTGAATACGAAGGTTGCTGCTATCTGTCGTATTGTGTACAATCGTAAGCCAGCAGAGCGATAGATATGAGTTGACTTCAGGCATCAATAGTCCGAAATGATCAGATCGCATATGTTGTCTCACGGCAGTGGACCGAGCGGTGGCCTGCATCTGATCATCTCTACCATATCGATCTCATCGGTCGGATGACAACAGATAGATACTAACAGATAGTGGCAGCCTGCGCCTTGTACTTCTGAAGATTGGAATTCGTTCTCTGCTTTTATTAGATCTTTCTTTGTCGGGGTTTCTCGTCGCTAAAGCAAAAGCAAACCTGCATCCCGCAAGGGGTATTCTATGGATTATCAAGTTCATTTGCAGGACTCATGTCAGCAAGTTTCATCCACCGTCAGCCTCCATAAAATTTAAGCCATGGTGTCTTAGATATCCTGTCAGATCTGCATAGACCGCAATAGGGGCTGGCTCGCCCAACGGGAACCAAGGCAAAGACTGCGTGTATCATCCGAGTCAGAAATACCATCGACATCCGAAGCTTCAATACCAAAGATGTTTTGTTATTCGTGGTGCTACTGGCGATGGGCCTTCACGTATATGAAGCATAACTACGACTGTTTCTGAGCTGATCCCCCCACTAACATCAGCACTCACGGTGCAGTTTCTTATTGCCCAAACATCTACAGGGTAACGAGTAGATGAGCCTCAGATCTGATCATTAAAGACGAGCAGGAGAACCGACGTTTCTTTTTCCTCATTTGTCTCTGCTATTACTTTCTGCTTTGCAATTCATCACCCCGTGGACAACACGGCCTGTTACACATATCCGCTAACTCCACATGTCCAACACTCCAAATCCCAAAGCCAGACTCCAGTGCCTTCTTCCGTTTCATGAGTAGTGTTAGCAGACTTTTCATACAACAAACACGTCTTGGTGCTGGGTTCGAAGCTGAACGCTTTGCAGCGTGGAGGTCTGCGGCCATCGGTACAGAATTCCCAACAGCCTAAAGGGTGCTTCGTGTTCTCTCCTCTTCCGTATGGTTTGAGTCCTTCACCCCCTCTCCATCTTGCTTCTTTCTCGCACACTGCAGTGGCAGATAGACATGTGGGAGTGCTCGTTGGAGCAGTTTTAGTTGCAGTAGGGACCGTATGGGAAGGGGTCGCTCCGCACTCCCAGCATTCCTTATCCCACACTCGAGTGCCGCTTCCTGGGTCTGGGCGTGTTTTATCTTTGGCAGATCCATCGTGAATCCAACAAAATCCGGTGTCAGAAAATGTGAACGATTTGCAGACTCCCCATCTGCGTTTCAGGTTGCAAAATTCCCAGCACTCATGTGGGCTGGCGAGATTGGTTTTGCGTGCAATGTAGCCGCCATGCCAGTCTGCCTCAGTTCCGCACAAAGCGTTGGGAGAGAGACAAGTAGAGGGAGAAGTTGCTGTCGGAATAGTCTGAGAGGTTGGAACAATTGTGTCTGGTTTGCAAGGGGTGGCATTGACTCCCAGAGGAGCCAGGTACGCCACAACGACGATGAGCTTGGTTGCCTTCATGTTGGTAGTTGAGATTGTTGAAAGAGGGGGAGACTGAGTGATTCAATTGAATGGGACTGATCGACTTCTTCGCATTTAAACAACCGACAGCAATGACTTGTAAGAGCAAAGTGGCGGACCGGACCGCATTGAAGCCCCTGGTTAACATGCGAGGTCATGCATATTGGCTGCATATAGGCGGGGCAGACTTCGTATTCATCCTACAAAGGAAGCCCAGCGAATGAATCAGCCCATGATGGCTCCGAAACGGTTGGGTTACATGGAAGCGTGGCCACATTACCTACTGCGCCGTGTCGATAATTCTCGGTGGCTACAGCGACTCGCATAACGCTAGATATGCGGCTTCTTCGGTCCAGAAAGCTCAACTTATAACCGAGCTGACCTTACTTGGCGATGCTGACTTGCATTGTTACTGCGTGCCATGCTGGCAGACTGCCAGCGGAAACGAAGGCTGAGAATTGATTGGTGGAGCTCATTGTGCATCTTTCGCTTCAGATAATGTTGAGCTAGAGGGCGTCGCGATGGATTTGACGCGTCGAGTGACTTATTGTACGTCACAACTATGGTAATCCGAGACAGCGATGGACCTTCTGATAATGAACTTACTATGCATAGTTGATCTGTTTCTGAATTTTACATGTCGTGAGACTATCGCCAACAATCTAATTATGGAAGCCTAAGAGACTGCGTATATAAGAAGACTAGAAGTCTTGGCTATTGGCTCGATCATCCGTTGGGTCCAACTACTATAGCGCTCGAATGTTTTGGTCGCACTCCAGCCAATAGAGGTCGCCATAACTCTTCCTATTCGTCAAATATGTAGCAATATCTTGAATGTGTAGGTTAACTCACAAGCACCGACAGCGGAAGAATGAAGCTAAATTATCCTTTTTAGATATTCTCGTGAGAACGGAACTTCCAATGAACAGAGCTATCTGTGCCTTACGATAATGAGTTCGTTTGCTGAGCTAGGTCTTGGCCTCCGTATCCTCAGGCATGTCGTGATGGAATGGCTCCAAGCGAGAGGATAGATATATAGTCCCTTCATGGCAGGGTCCATTGGAGTAATCCAAATCGGAAGTTTACTTCTGAGGGCTGCCCAAATCACCACAAAGCCCAAGCAATTTGACGGGATTTGGAGAGTATATTGTTCACGGCAACGGGAAAGATACCCCTGTACATGTGCAGTTTACCGGCTTATCATGACTGATGCAAACGTACCACCTCACCACCTCATCGGCTCAGTAGCATCGGCGCTGATCCTTCGACCGCCGGCTACAATATCCTGTTCCAGCCGGACCAATTGTCACTCCATGAAGATAGCAAAGACGCTTAAACCGCGGGAGTGTATCCCATTGGAAGCTGACAGCAATCTTCATTTATGTACCCCTGACTTACACACAATCGTCCCCCCAGACTTACCACAAATCAACACCAGCTCTAGCTCAACACTTCCCATATCTTAGTCTAGCGGGGGCAAGGGAGTGAGGCATATCCGGGGGATTTGCCGGGGCGGGTTGCCTGATGGGGAAGGTGGAATAGTTTAATAGCTTAATTCTCCGCACGATCTCCAGGATCATCAGGCTTTATGAGGTCATAAACATGTTTCGGCGGGAGAATGAGGGTTTGTCTCAAGTGAACCATCTGCAATACCGCAATATGATTCGGTACTTGAGTTTACAGGAAAGGTCAATAACAGCAGCGGATGCAGTATTGCAATAACTTTTGAGTTCACGATCCAACGGCTCAGCCTAGCAGGTTGACCAAGAATGCTATCGTATCATCTCGCGATAACGGACATTTCCAACGCCAAGCCAGCCCACGCAGGCCTCCCTAGCACGTCTCCAACTATCTGCATCATAGTCTAACGACCAGCCTGCTGACGATCTGCTATGTCACATACCCCGCGCGCCAGATAGCATTGCAAATCGACGGGGCCGATGACGGATGCCCAACAAGGTGAGCTAAAGAGTATATAAGCCTGTCGTGGTCTGCTCGGGATGGTTGCCATGTGCCTCCTCGGAATTGCAGACCTGCTGGACACCTCGCTAGTCACCATCAACCCTCAAACAATATGGTGCGAACCATGTATAGAAAGGCACTGAGTGTCGGCATGCTATGGGCATCAGGCGTTATTGCTCAATCAGGTGGCCGGCAAAGCGGTCTCCAGTACGGAGAGAACTCGCTCCCTGTCAAGAAGGATTCCGACATTGTTGCGGAAAACTTCCCAGATGTCAACATCACTCTGTTGTCGCCCGCCTTTCTGAATCCCAAGTCGGTGCCAGCCGCGTTCGCCAATGGGACCGAGGGGCCGACGGATGACATTGAGCTTGGTACGTACGACTTGAGATGTACAACTGACTGCACGTCAATTCTAACAGTGTCTAGACTTCTTCATCAGGTCGCTTGCTCGCCGAAATGACTGGATGTCTTACCAGTCAGCGGACTTCCAGTCGGAAGAGGGACGTGCCATTCCATACGTCTTCCTCTCGTTGCCAGACTCGCACAAGACGAAAAAGCTCCGCGTCTATATCCAAGGAGCCATTCACGGCAACGAGCCAGCAGCAGACGAGTCAGTCCTTGCGTTTCTGGGCAAGATGGACGCGGACAAAGCCTGGGCCGAGTCTATCCTGGAGAAGATGGACATTAAAATCCTGCCACGATACAACGTCGACGGCGTGTCCTACTTTCAGCGGCAGCTGGCTTGCAATCTCGACCCCAACCGAGATCACATCAAGCTCATGCGAGAGCAGACGAGACACATTAGACGCGAACTGACCAAATGGAACCCTCACATCTCGCTTGATATGCGTAAGTGGATGAGCTTCTGACCCTTGATCAACGTCCACTGATGTGCATACATAGACGAGTTTACTGCACCCACCGTGTATGGCGGCAACTACCAGCATGGTGCAGATGCTCTGATCTCTGGAGGCATCAACCCCAACATTCACCCCAAGATCAGGGAGCAGGTTCTTGAAGTTTTCATCCCGGCCATGGGTAAACGTCTAGAATCATACGGTCTGCGCTGGGAACCATATGTGACTGGCTCATCAAACAGCACACCGGGCTCGCCCATCGTCTTTGAAGAGGCTGTCACGGAAGCCCGAACTGGCCGCAACGCCATTGGACTGTTGCAAACCATCTCATTCTTATGTGAAATGCGCGGCATCCGGCTGGCGAACCAGCATTTCCAGCGTCGTGTTGCGACGGCCCTTGTCAAGATTGAAACAGCTCTCGAGACAGCAAGAGACAAGTTTGAGGATGTTTTTTCCGCCGTTGAGGATGCACGTGAGGATTTTACCAACAGCGACGAGGATATTGTGGTTACCGACTATTATGAAAGCGAGGAGAGAACGTTTACAATGATTGATACGAAGAACGGCAGTGTCGTTCAGGCGCCTATTGAGTTCTTCCGGACAACTCCTTCAGTGGCCAACTTAACCCGGGCTAGGCCCGAGGGATATCTCATCCCCAGGACATGGAAAGACATTGTCGAACGACTTGAGATTCAAGGTCTCGAAGTGGAGACTCTGGAGCACGAGTTCAACGGAACTGTCGAGGCAATGACTATTGCATCGGCATCGGTGGACACTGACTTGTATGAGGGCCACTTCCTCAATACAGTTACGACCGAGTCAAGAAACCGACATGTGAAGCTCCCAGCGGGAAGCTTTTACGTGACGACGAGGCAAAAGAATGCTGCCCTTGCATTTATTGCGCTCGAGCCGGAAAACATTGACAGCTACGTCACGTTCAACATTATTCCCGTTACTACGGGTGCAGAGTATCCGATCTTTAGAATTCCTAGGGGTTAGACAGGGTCTAGAAGACGTGGACTTGGATGGAGTAGTCCACGGGAGAGTTGATTAATACAACTTCTATACGGACAACCACATGTTATCAACTCAGTGATTCGTATTTGTCTGAAGCAAGAACCGCGTAACTTGATATCACATTCTTGCTGCTGCGGTTGGCTGATACTCATAGAATCCATCAATGACCAAACTACATTCAAAATAATGAGCTTCGTCATCGGTCGTCAAACATTGTACACGCTCAAAGATATACCAGGTAAACTACAAACCTGCCACCTTCAGGAACCTCCTCCTCCTCCTCCACAACCACCACCACCGCCTCCTCCACAGCCACCTCCACCACCTCCACCACCACCTCCATCTCCCCCTCCTCCACAGGCTCCTCCATCGCTACATGCGCCACCTCCACCGCATGCCGTGCCTCCTGCAGCGCATCCTCCCGAGTTTGGATGGCCTGGGTCCACGCAGTACATGCCAGGCGTGAAGTAGACAGGATACATCCACGGACTATACACTGTGGTTCCCAATGTTAGTTGCTGTCTCGGTTTGGTCGTGACACACTAGTACTTACTATAGTAACTGTAACCCCAATGGTCGTAGTACTGGTCCTTTGGAGGTAACTTGCGGCCCTTCTTCTCGGCGCGTTTACGTGCCTTTTGGTAGTTGTGTTCGCGGCGATTTTGATGCATCTTTAGATATCGAATTTGAACTCGTTCTGCAGCACTCGACGCCAGGGTTATCTCGTCGTTTGTTCTCACAGCGTTGTGTGACGAGATGTGGGCAGAGTTGTCTGGAGGGCAAAGATTTGCCGCCCCGGAGTCGTAGAAGTTTTCGGCCACTGTAAGATGAGTTCAGCATGTGCCTTTAGAGGATGTTGTAGATTCCGACTTACATTTCTCGTTCTTTGAAAGTCCAAGAACCTTTCCGACAGATGAGATGTGTGATGTCCGCACCGTCTCGCAATACCAGCATGTACACTCGGAATACACCTCGCCATACGTCTCTTGATACACCTTGCTCGTCCACTCGAACCCCTCGCTAAGTCTGTCGTCTCCGACCTTGTCGTCATGTCTAAGGAATTTACCAAAGCGAACGGTATACTTGTAGTACGCCGAAGGTGAGAGCTGATGGGTGTGCCAGGCAAGGTCGACATCCAGAGTTGGCACGGCGAGTTTGGTTGGGTTTCCAACCATGATGAGGACGAACCGCGCGTACTTTGTACACAGCCGGGCCATTGTTTCGCGAGCAGCAGGTGAATGCAGCCAGTCAATCTTGCACATTTTGTCGGAAAAGAGGCCTTGGCGTATGACGGCGCCGCGGAGGTCGAGGGCGAACGGGCTGAAGTTGTCCCAGTATCGAGACATCATCTTGCGGACGCAGACTTTTGAAGTGACGGGAAAGGGCCTGTTACTTGACGAGTGGCTGTTTTCCTTTCCGTCGTAGATGGAGCGCTGAGCCTTGGCACTCATCATGACATTGTCCTCAATCATGGTCCGCACTCGCTCCATGGTAGGCATCTCATATGAATTCGAGACTCTGAGAAGTTCCTGAATGTGAATACGAAGGACGTAATGAATCATGCGATTGGGATACGTCTGAGGGTTCCATGGTGGCTTTGTGTGAGGCTTCCAGTATGTTGGCTTTCCAGTAAAGGGTTCAAGGATTGTGCCGGGCATGGGCAAGTTCTTGACCAGCAAATCTCGCGCGTCCTGACAGAACTTGCCCACGCTCAGCAGTTCCTTGCCGATGCGCGCGGCGCAGCCAGAGCAGCGAAACTCGAGGTTCCCGTCTCCGTAGCCAAACCCAATCAGACCAGGTCGTTCCGGCAACTTGGGGGTTTCGGGGAGACCAGTTGTCGTCCAAGGAATCTCATGGGGTTTATTGCACACTGGGCAATTTAGACGCTTGTTGATGTCGTCGTCGACATTGGCCCATGAGCGTCCAGTCTGCGAGACCCAGAGTGCTTTGTCGTCATCGGAGACGTGGTAGACGAATGAGGTATCGATGGCGGCATTAATGAGGTGCCATGGAAATCCACTCTGCCACAGCCGTCGATATCCTCTGCGCATACAGTCTTCGAGGAAGTTGTGAGGGTTGAGCAAATGAGAATGAAAGACCATCAGCACGTCTAGGCAGTTACGACGTTAGTATGCGAGGATGCTTTATAGTGATGGGCCATACCTAGAGGAGGTAGAGTTCTCTTCTCCCAGTAACTCGAATCCTGAGCAAGAGGAAAGCCTTCATAAGCTGGAGAGCCTTCTCGTTCCATGTCCCTCTCTGTTAGAGGCCCTTCGCTCGTCAGACTCTGCCACCAAGTCTCATAGCGATCAACGGCACGCGCGACAAAGAGAGCCCAGCGCTTTTCGCGGATTTTGCTCAAAACCTTTCGTCTCTCATCGGCATCTGGGATGTCGGCTCTGGCGTATGAATACTCTTCGACTTCGCCGCCGTCCGTCACCGCAATATTTCCATCGGCGCGAGTATCCCAAAGTCCCCATAGTCCATCGGTGTACCCGACATCCTCTTTCAAGTATTGGAAAGCAAAGAGAAGTTTGAGATGGGCCAAGCACGTGTCTGGGTCAGGATCGTGAGACGACGGGTCGATTTGGAGATTTGCAAATGATGCTGTGAGGTCTGAGTCGAGCGGCGGAGCGGGAGCGCCCGTTTGCTCGTAGGCTGGAGGCGCTGACATATTTGGTGGCTTCCAGTCTAGTCAAGGTGGAATGAGGCTTTTTGGATGAGAAGCGGATTGTCGAGTGCTTTCGACGCTGATGTCTCTTGACAAGTGGCAATATGCATAGGCAGATGCGAGGTTTAAAAGGATTCGGGAGACGTGGCGCATCTGCCTTCTAGACTAAAACGTCACATCGTGGGCGTCTGCAGCTGCGGCTGATGTCTGCCTCGCCCTGGATCTTCACTGGTAAGACTGGGCGGTGCCGGCAGCAGAGGTTGCACACGTGGCGTCATCTGGGGAGAGTGAGATGAAGCCACCAGGCTGCAAAAGTACCCTGTAGAGAACGTTTCCGGGGAAATGTGTCAGCAACAGGGACGTGTAGATGGTGTATTCTGCACTCTTTGTTCATGGTTGAGGGCCCTTGCTATCGTATCATGGACAACGTCATCTTCAGCGTCGTCTCTTGTTATGTGATATCAGCTCTATTGTCAAGTCATCTGCTTCTCTCTGCATGGCAGACACGTTTCGGTCCCCCTTGTTGATGTTACTTATGCATCTGCATCGGGCAATCTGACAGCACCCACTCTCAGCGTGCCGACGATCCGAAGACACAGCCTGGATCAATCGCCACTGGGGCTGTGGGTGTGGGCTCAGCCACAGAGCGTCGCCCGGCCAGTGTAGAATATTGACTTCTAGGGCTCAGCTGAGTTTGACACATGAAAGGCATCACCTGATTGATATGCCTGGAGAGCTGTAGGCTGAAGCATTCCTATCTGTGCTGCGTTGTACGGAGCATGTACGGATAACCCTGGCTCGTCAATACCAAGAGCCGGGTTCTCATTGGTGTCTTGCTACTCCATATACATGATATTTCTAGGCTGCTAGACATGCCCGAGCTGCCCTGGCCTTCACACGCACCACATGTCAGTTCGCCTAGACCTGGACATTCCATCCGGAAAGACGTGTTAGATACTATGCATGTAGTAGACTAGATACACAGGTAGTAGTAGCTCGGAGCACCTGGAGTCGTTGGAGTTGGCCTCGGGTCAACATTCATCCCGGGAACTTCCCGAATCCCGACCCCCGAGGATAACTGGAAGCGGGCTCGTCGAAAAGACACAGGCCAATACCATGCTGTTTCCCGCTCATTGTTATCCTCGGCAGAGCTCGACGTCCAATTTCCTCGCATCCCCCCTCCTTTGGATACGCAGTGGGCTAGCATTTCCTAGCATGGCGCCAAAGTCTCGGCCCGTTCCACCAGCTCCCCACACTATCTGGTGGTGCCGTCTTGGACTTCTTCCTATGGCTTCTTTGGACAGTCACTTTCACTAGGATTTCATGTTCTATAGTGAGTCATGATGGATCTTGGGCAACAACCAGAGATGGGCATATTTGGTTCAATCCAAGTTTTGTTCATTTTACTGTCTTTGTATTAAGAGGCTTCCATGTAGCCTGTAGAGATCTGCAGTCTAGATATAGCTTACATACCCAGGCGCTCAAGGACCTCGTCCTCGGCCGGGTAGTTGGGACCCGTGATGACACTAGAGGCAGGGAGCAGAACAGCCTCGTCAATCTCCTTGTAGTTGCCAGTCTGGATGTGGATCAGGTGTCCGTTGCGCGAGCTGTCGGCCATCAGGACAGCGGCGCCTCGGGCGACGACGGAAGCGGCCTGGACCTCGACGTTGATGCTGGCCATCAGGTCCTTGAGACCGGGCAGCACGCTGCTCTCAGTCCAGCTGGGAGCCAGGGTGTTGACGCGGATGGGGATCTCGGCCTTCTTCAGGGCGGGGACGATGCCGCGGCCAAAGCCAATGACGGCGTGCTTGGCGGTCGCTGTTGGATATTGTTAGTCGATGTAGCACTCGCATCACGATGATGGAGTCAACTCACTGTAGTCGACAGCGCGGAGACGCTGGATACCAGTCACGGAGCCGTTGATGACAATGCTGCAGCCCTCGGGCTTCTCACGCATGTAGTTGATGGCAAGCGTAACAGTGTTCATGACACCCGTCATGCTAACGTCAATGAGCGCGCTGGAGGGCTCCTTGAGGTCGCCGTTGGCATCCACCTCGGTGGCCAGGTAGTCGGTGCGAGGGCCGAGGCCAGCGTTGGCAAAGACGTGGTCGATGCGTCCGTAAATCTTCTTGGTCTCCTTGAAAAGAGCGAGGAGGTCGGCCCAGACGGCCACATTCGTCTTGACAAACGTGAAAGAACCCTCGGGCTGCTGGGCAGGGGGCTGGATATCAGCGTTGACGACTGAGGCACCGAATGATAGGAGAGTGTCGACGGTGGCCAGACCGATGCCGGAGGAACCTCCTACATGAATGCAATCAAGTGGTTAGCATGATACTGGCATGGTTGACAAAAGCTAGGAAAACCTTCAACGTACCAGTAACGATGACGACCTTGCCCTTGAGGCCGACGAGGTCCTTGTCTTCAATGGTGAACTCAGACATGATGTATAGATTTTGTGATGTGATTCGAGTGATGAGGAGTGAGTTGACAGCAAAACGTACGGGCTTCGGTCAACTTAAAGGCTCGAAGCTCAACAACTTGTTCCGTAGACATGAACTCGTTCCGTTGTCATGATCCTATACGGAAGATTGGCCCCAATTTCCTACCACACCGCATCTCTACTGTGTCCCCACTACCACTGGACCCTGCATGGCGTCGGAATTTATGTTCTTTACCCTTGTCGATTCGATGCATTGTAATGAGCAGGGGAACGAGGCATCGGTTGACCCACGGCGGTAGTTGACCATTTGACCTTGATATCCTCAACAGCCTGGAGTCTGTGCGGAGATCAAAGAGGGCCGTTGTAGGGCTCTCGGGTACACTTATGTCTAGCAGCCATGGACCTTGCAACTCGTTATGAGTGCCAACAAATAAACATAAGCATTTGCATAGTAAAAGCCAAAACGTACCTGTCTTTTCTCAGTTTTTCATCTCATCTGCCAGGAGATTCGTCGATAGTGTGGATTCGATCTCAAAACATTGCCTCCTAGATAAAAGGGCCGAGGACAAGTGAGCTTTGACCAGTTCACAACGCAGGCGAGTGTAACCCTGACTAAACCACCACACAGAGGATACGATAATGTGGATAGCTTGGTTCATTCTGACAGCGTCCTTGCATCTCTCTTTTCCCCCCTGAGAGGGTAGTAGCCAGGAAAGGGATCAGATATAAGGAACAAGCAGTTTCGTTTTCCCCCTCTAGATAGTATCGACATGATCGAATTCTCTGCTGCAAAGCCTAGCTGCCTTACTCAACTAGTTTACCCTTTCCTCACTCGTATCAGTAGACTATGACCTTTGTGGACTACAAGCCGGTATCCGCAATTCATGCCAACTAGTTTGGCGTCGTTTCTGTCTCATATCGGAGGAGTCTACCGGTGCCGGCAACATTTCATCCTACAGGTCCCTGAAAGAAGATTTCACTAGTGTCGGTTGCGGCTGGGGCACTAAAGGTTTCTCGAAACATCACAACGTGGTCAACGTGGTATTGCGAGGGGAAATGTGACAGACAGAGGGCAACCCGGCAGCCTTACATGGGGCTCTAATTGGGCGGACATGGTCAAATCCCTGACAATATCACATCTCAGCTCATTGGTAACCTGCGGATCGGAGCAATCTATGTGACAGTCTCGAGTCAATCTTCCCTGCTTCTGCTCTCCACGCCTCTCAGGGGTAGTGGGTATTGAAGTATATGACAATAGCCAGTTTTTTTCCTCGAGACCGCTCTTGTTGGTTTGTAAGTAGGGAGCTTTGGTAGTTTTGTCGACTCTGCTTTGTCCTGGAAAATCTCGACAACCGACGAATCTGCTGCCGGGTCGTGATCCACAGCCTGCCGACATCCGCGCATGCACGACACTGCTTCGCCCATCTCCGAACCCTCGACATCCTCCTCCTCTACACCTCGGCATCTCCCATCTTCGTCAGCATGTCTCGAGTGGCGGGCGAGGGCGTCCAGCTGCTCTATGTCACCATTGTGATGTTGGCGCTGTCCTGGGTCGTCGCCGTTGCGCGTGTGGGAGTGCGGATATGGAAGAAGATACTCGGCTTGGATGACTGGCTTATGTGTGCGGGACTGGTATGCACAACCTGGATGTTCCCAGCCTGGAAATGTCGATCACTGACGCACAGGGAATCTGTAGGGTCTCTATTCGGTCACTGCGGCTCTGGTCATCGTCTGCTGCTGGCATGGAGCTGGACAGCATAGGAAGCTCCTCGACGATGCTGATGTTATGAAGGGAACCAAGGTACGTTTGTCAAAGCTTCCTGGATAGCCCTGCGGTCCAAGTTAACCATGTCGGGTCATTGCAGCTCTTCTTTATTGCCCAAATATTCTACTCGTCATGCACGGTTCCGATCAAGACGAGCATCTGTGTAACCCTTCTCCGTATATCGGATTCGCAGCGTCGATTTGTCTGGACCATCTGGGCTGTCATCATCATGACGGTTATGACTGCTGTCATCTTCATCATCACAACTGCCAACGTCTGTCATCCGCTTCCCGCACTCTGGAAAGAGGTCGAGGGCGAATGCAACCCCCAGCTCAACGCCAACCTGGGCTTCTTCTTCTCCGCCGTTTCCATCCTGACCGACTGGACTCTTGCCATTCTACCTGGCATCCTTCTGTGGCACATCCAGATGAAGCCTCGTGTCAAGATGTCGGTCATTGTCATGCTTGGACTCGCCGCCTTGTGAGTAGATGCTGGACATCCCTTCCAATACCGCCTTTGTCATCCTTGTCTAACACATTGCTTAGTGCAAGCTGCGCGACCATTGTGCGACTGCGCTTCCTCACGCTCTACAGCGATCCGAATGAGTTCATGTATAGCACAGGTGCCATTGGTTTGTGGTCCATCTTGGAAGAGGGAATCGGAATCATTGCTGGGTCAATGCCGGCCCTGCGACCTCTGCTCAGTCTACCCATCTTTGGCCGCAGCAGTCACGATAGCGGCGGCGAGTCGGACCATCAATCTCGACATCTCAAGTCTCACAAGTCTGCACAAAAGTCTGCGCACAGGTCTGAACATACCCGCATGCGCGGCGAGTCGCAGAGCAAGGATGATGATGGCAGCCTCGAATTGGACGCCATGCGAAATCCTTTCACCACCGAAGTTGGGTTCCAACCAACGGATAAGTCCCGACGAAGCGTTGACGACGATGGCGACAGCCAAAAGCACATTTTGAAGCAGACGCAGGTCACTGTGACTTCTGAGCACTCGGATCCGTCAAAGGACTGGGCAAGGCAACACGTAAATGAGTGGGAGGGTAGCAAATATTAGCATGCTCCTCCCCAATGTCTCGGTGGACGAGGAGGGCTTCCTTGGGTATCCTAATATTATAACAGTAATAATGAAAACATGTCGCCCCCGCTTGATGAGTGCTTCGTCCCAACACTACAATGTCCGTCTTTTGAAGTACAGTAGCCTGGATCTTATCCTGTGAGCTGCACAGACCTAGGCGATGTCGATATCGACCCCAGATCTCAGCGTGATTCCGAGTTATAGCACCATGGTCCATTTAACAGCCCTGCTCCGCATCATCGCCAAAACACCTAGAGGAAGATATTCCTTCTCCACTAGCCGCATGCCGTCGTAGTTGCGTCGTAAGATCTCACCATACATCTGGAGTGCCCATCGAATCTCTGCTGCTTTCCCAGTCTTATTGTATGGCGAGATTTTCAGATCATCCAGAGTATCGTCGACATCATCATCGCGCTCGGGACCCTCGGCATGTGGAGCCTTGCGTAGAGCCCTGTAAGCATGTACCAATGCTTTGCTCGTAGTTTCCCTCCACGAAGTGAATTCACCCATGCTGAAGAAGTGTTCGAGCTCTGCTGTGCTCAAAAGCCTGGTGATTTGCTCCTTGTTTGCTTCAAAGTCGGGCGATCTTCTGAGAAATCGACCTACCCGCTTATCGATGCTTCCAACTTCATCAAACCTCTTCTTCTCTTGCTTGTACGTGTCGCGCTCGCTTTCGTGTAATTCTTGGATGATTCTTTGAGGTGACTTTGCCTTGAGATCTCCGTGAACCTCGAGCAATGAAACAAATGGGTTGCGCAAGCCAAGTCCTCCAAGCTGCTCTGGCAGATAGATGAATGCATCGGGGATTTCAGTCGCCTCGAAACGATCTCGGATTATGCTTTTGAGGTGAGCTACCACGCCAATGCCGTGATCCAAGTTGCCGTCATCCGATTTGAAAAGCACTCGTTGCATCCATCGGTAAGTCTCCAAGATGCTGTCGACGTGCTCTACTCCGAAACAAAAGGCCGGCTCGCCAAATGTATGGCTAAAGAAGCGACCAATGCAGCTGTTCCACGTTTGGATCCATTGTAGCACACTCTTACAGCCGTCCAGTTGTTTCTTTAGCTGGCTCACGTGCTGCTCAACCTGCGTCTGGTCAATCCTCCACGTCCCCGCGTCGGGATCTAGAAGAAGGTGTCCGATTCTGACGTTGCCGTGGGGCAACGCTTGGAATATCGAAGCGTGTTGCTGCTTGTCGCCAGTTGTCAAGTATACCGAACCAGTCTTGTTCTTGTTGAACTCGAGGCCAAGTAAGTCTGCGACTCGGCCCATTGCTTTCCAAGCCTTTGCACAGTGTTTGGGGCTGCCGCTCAGCCAAAGGTCGTCGTGAAGGCGATACAGCAATATGCCGTCTTCCTGGTTGACCGCCAGGTCTATCACAAATAGAATGAGCTCACCGATGAACTTTCCTAGTGCATGTGCAATCGGAACTCCCCGCCGACGCAAGCGCGGACTGCTCGTAGAAAGGACATCTGGCGACGACTGGACGTTTAGGGGCGCTTCCAGAACCTTCTTGTAGAAAGAAATGACGGCCTCAGAGTAGCCGAAAAAGCGTAGGACGGCGAATATGGTAGAGTGGGAAAGGCCGGTACCAAACCATTGCAAGTCTGTCTGGATCAATGCAACTTCTCCCTTGAGAGACTTTTGCAGAAGAACATCGCTGGCAATTGTCTGCAGCAGGTGTTGCTTGATGTTGGATGGCCCGGACTCGTCCTCAGTCTCCGTTTCACCATCGTTATCGTAGTTGCTGAAGCCACCCGAGAGAACTTCGTCGGGCAGTTGTGACATGAAGAAGTGCTCAATATATTTGGATTTCCGTTCTTTAATGATTGTGTCGGATGGAAATGCCGAGTCGTCCGTATAGTATGTCCGGCGGTCCCGCTCGTGAGCACTTGGTTCCGGTTCGCTATGCCACTTCCAAATCGTCTCCTCTGATGAGATGAAATAATGAAGCGCACCTTTGAGATCAAGGCAGCAATGGATGCCCATGTAGTGGATCAGAATCGCTTGTAGGATATCTTCATCCATCCAAATTCTGTATTTTCCGTTCAGCTGTTGTCTGGGGAGAACAGGAACTGTAGTTTAACGCGCGTGTTAGCAACCAGGGCCAATATCGATCCCTCGTGTGAGGTTGACTGGAGCAATCGCTGCCACTTACTTCCGTTTTCGCCAGCCTCCCAATCCCAGCTCTCAATGTTGGCAAACCGAGTATTGAGAACATCAGCAATCTCTGCCAAGACTACAGGATTGTCAAGGAACTCCTTGAGAATCTTCTTCTTCTCATCGCTCATCAAGTCCTCGGCAAGCAAGCCCCTGATGCACCACGACAATGTATGATGGTTGAATGGCGATTCACGGTCCAGAAGTGTCTTGCATGAGGTGCCAATGCGTTCTCTCAGTCTGTTGAGCGAGTTCTCGCCTTTGCCGTCTGTATCGCCTTCGAAGAGTGAAAATAGGTAATTGTCGATTTCGATCTCGTCCGTTTCCAGTGGCTCAAAGACGACTGATTCAAATTTTGCACACAGATCCTTGAGCCTTTCTTTCTGTTGATCCACGACCTCGAAAGTTTCGTCTTCAGGTGTGTTCGCATTGTCATTGGGCGACCCCATCCATTCGGTAACAAGTCGGGCGTAAAGATGGGCCAGACCTAGTTTCCGACTTCGCACTTCTAGCTTGGATCGCAAGAGCTGTTCATACTCCCCGAGGAGCTCTTCGGGCACTGAAACGTCGTACTTGGACTGCTCCAGCCAATATGTGATGTTGTGGACATCTGTCTCTTTCGCGGCGGCAGGATAGAGACGTTTCACACCCTCGAGAAGTTGCGTGATGCGCTCACGCTGGTCGGTGCTCCGGCTTGCAGCACTGAGGGTCTCGTACTTTTGCTTCTCATATCGGGAGCGTTGCTTTTCGAGTTCCTTGATTTTAGTCAAGGTGATGCTTTCGACGGTTCGCGAGAGGACTGAGGCTGGGGCTGCCATGATGTCGGTGAATGAAGAGGAAGAGGAGTAGTTGGCTATGATGAAGTATAGGTCTGAGCGAGTTCGTAAAGAGGGAACAGGACGAAATATATATGCATTGTTTCGACCAACACACCGCCGCTCTGTTGGCTCTCAATGGTCTGTTGGTTGCTGACGGTGGATCTTGACGAGGCAGCACTCGTCCAAGCGCTGGTCAAAGCCTTGCTGGGATATCAAGAAGCGGGGGTCAGAGTCGCAAGGGCGCGCCCAACACGTTTTGACAGCTGTTCTAGCATCTTCCAGAACAGAGGCAATACCTTCCATCGTTATAGACCATATCCAAGCGGCCCTCTTGTCAACCATGCGGATCTGAGGGCATTCCAGGGCAATTGGCGTGGACTGACAGGGGTGGGACATGAATCGCTTTGCGAGGTGACAACTGCCACTCGGGGGACAGCCATAACACGCGTGGTCAGTACTCGATGCCAGAAGTCAACATCAGTCTGCTTTCTAATATATCATGGCTAATGAAAGGTAATTTCCCTTACTGCACTCCGGTAGCACCATCTGAGCCTAGAAGACGGCAGACCCAGTGATGATCTAAGTATATAATGATATTGGGATTTGTTCTGACAGTATTCTTGGATGAATAGGTCTTTATTTCCCCAAGTTATGTATTTAGTAACAAAGTTACCTAAAGTCCAAGATGAAAGATCCTTGTCGTGTGCAGCCAGAAGGGGCAGTCACCACAGCGAATGCATTCTGACAACGAGGGCAATCTGTTTTGATATCTTCTGGAAGAACTCGGATGACTCTCTCGCATAACCATTCACAGCGCATTTGGGGTCGGCTTGTAGAAAGTTGCGGAAGCGGACATTGCGCAAAAGTTCATCTTTATCTGTCAAGGCCAGATGTTTCGGTTCTTATGGACCTGCCTTGGTACTATTCGTTTTTGGACTTGGAGGTTGTACTTTTTGGGTTTGCCAGACCTTGGCTAATGACGACTTAATTAGCTGCTTGTAATACCGAGTAGTAACAAGACATCGAATACTTACACCTTGATTATCGAGGCGGAAGTTGACGTCTTTGTAGAGAGTGTGTGGTTTCTCAGCGAATGCGCTGACTTTATCGTCAGGAATGCCTTCAATGAACTCCTTGAGCTCATCCTTTGCTTCGCCCATGGTGACGTATACTGAGTGTAGGAAGTAGTACACGATGGTTGATGTGATGATAGAGAAATAGAGACAATGGATCAAGTGATGAATGAAGACTGAGTGTTGTTGAAGCGTCCAAATCGTTGGAACACCAGGAGTATATATAAGACAAGAAATTTGACAAGCTTTCACGATCCTCTTACTTTTCAAATCCAGCTCCTTTCTCCGAACATGCCTCGTTGGAAGGTGCATCGTGACAGCGCAACGGCAGTGGTCGGAGATAGAAGCAAAGTTGAAAAGCCAAACAAGTTCAGGCAGGCAGCCGTCCGTAAAATATAACTTTGATTACCAAAAGACTTGATTCTGTGAAATTCAAATTCTGTGAAATTTAAATTCTACATACATGATTCACTTCCTGGCGTTTGTTCCGTAACCGTTTTCTGCGAGCTTCTTTTCCCTACTTGGTATGACTGACTTCCTGGATTGACTGGTTACCTGCTTGATTTGGCTGACCGCATAGAATTCGCTATGTTTTGACTTCTTATGCCATAGGATACAGGCAAGAACAAATGTTAGATGTGCAAGGACCTGCTCGTTCCCTAACGTAGGCCCAATTATCTACACACTGTACATCAGTGCATACCTACGCAGTCTGTTTCCAAAATCTGTACCCATGCAGTGAGATGCCTAGATCATCCGTTGACGGCATGAAAAGTAACCTACAAAAAATAAAGACACTGTTTACCAAATGTAACTTCTCGCTGTCCCAGATGGTTCAATCGATAAGCAAGTATCATATTTGTATTACGATACTGCCCCTGAACGCGAATCGATCAAGTGGTGAGTTGTAGTCGTACTGTACAAATTGAAACATTGACTGTACGTTCCACAATCTCGTGAGACGTTAGTCAGGTAGCCGTTTGTCTAACGCAGGTAACTTCACTGAAGCATATAACAATAGGCGCGCCTCTATTATAAGCTTTACGTTGGAGAAAGAGTTGATAAAGCACCTATTAGTATCGGATTGTATGCCAGGCAGCCGTTTTAGCCCGTTTGTCTTGCCGCAAGTAACTTCTTCAGTGAAGCATATGCAAATAGGCCCTCCTCCATTCTAAGTTTAACGTTAGAGAAAGGCCGAACGAAAAAATCGTCCACTCGCCCAGTACCAGATTGTAGCCGAAGAGCAGGCAGCCGTTTGTGTTTTGCAGTAAGTTACTTCACTGAAGCTGCAACAAAAGGCGCGCCCCGCCTTTGTGAGTTTTGCATCGGAGAAAGAGTTGATTGACTCATTCAGTATTCGGAAAAATGTGCCTGACTTCACAGGTGCATGCCCGGCTTTCCAACGTAATATCTCACCAGCGCATTCCTTCTTCTTCCTTTCCAACCACTTCCTCCTCTGTTCATCACGCCAACTGAGCATCGCCTGTCTCCTCTCCACAAGATGCCTCTCCCAATCGAACAGCTCACCGGCCTCCACTGGGAGTATGAATTCATGGGTAGTGAACCGCGATGGACCGTCGAGCCAAACATCGACAGCGTCAAGTCAGCCCTGCAATCTTTCTGGCCTTCAAAGACCATCGACGTCTCCTTCTTTGCCGAGGGTGTTTTCAATAAGCTGTATCAGATCTCGATCCAGGACGAGCCCCATCTTATCTTGCGAGTCTCTTTACCTGTCGACCCACGGTACAAAGTTCTAAGTGAGGTCGCTACTATCAAATGGATCTCTGCGAATACCACTATACCAGTTCCACAAATCATCAAACACAACTCTGCCCGGGACTCGCCCGTTGGATTCGAATGGATCCTAATGACAAAGCTTCAAGGAAAAACTCTTCATGATGCGTGGCCTCAGCTCACGCTTGCTGTCAAGTCCCTTCTCGTTCGTCGACTTGCCTCTTTCTCAGCAAGCCTATTTCGACAGCAACTGTCGGGCATCGGCAACATCTACCCCTCAAGCTCCTCGTCTATCACTCCCCAGACTGGCCGCATTGTCTCGGCACCATTCTTCTGGGGTGAGCGCATCCATCTTGATGGAAATCGTGGCCCCTTTCATACCAGCAAGGAATGGCTAGCAGCGCGCTTGACCTTCATCAAAAGTGACTGTCTCGCGGTCCTCGAAAAGTACCCAGATGCATCAGGACTCACCCGTCGCGCTAAAAGTGAGCTTGAAGACGCCACGCGGACTCTTATGATTGCTGGCAAACTACAACCACTTCTCGACATTGTCTTCGCCGATAGCAAAGAGATCGAAGAGCCTACCATACTCTGCCATGGGGACATGCATCAAGCCAACATTCTTGTTGATGTTGATGCTGGTGGAAAGCTCACCGGAATCGTTGACTGGGAATGCGTGTCGGCGTTGCCGTTGTGGATGGCTTGTTCCTATCCTTCGTTCTTAGAAGACCGCCCGCGATACCAAGAGCCAGATCCAACGCAGTATGAGCCATCGGGAGAACGAGAGTCATCTGAGCCATACGAGGATGGAGGGCCGTCCGAGCTTTACCAGGAACACCTGCTCGAGTATGAGCTCACTTACCTGCGAGATGTGTACTTGGAGGAGATGGGGCGGCTGGAGCCGGAATGGATGGCAGTCTTTGATTCGAGCCAGGTCAAAAGGGACTTCGATTATGCCGTTGAGCACTGTGATGACGAGTTTATGGCGCGCGTCATGCTGGAGTGGATTGACGACGTTGCTAGTGGAAAGGAGGGTATAAAGCTTGAGAGACATGATCTAGCGTTGAATATTGACGACTCAGATTAGAAATTCCATTCCGACACTAAACGCCCAATACAAGTGATCTTTTTGCAACGGGCCCATACATCCTAAGCTTGCAGCGCACCTTTGCGCGAAAAGAAGAGCGCATACGTGTCTTTGAGCGATACTAAAATCCAAGTCACAGGCTCGGCCGGCGAAGTCAGTAATCTGTCTTATAATGTCTATGGCGCCCAGTAAGGTATTTTATATTACGATAGATGAGTCTCACAAGCCTGGGTAGTGATTCCATTTGTACTCGGGAACAGGGAAGGGCACGAATCTTTTCCCAACATTATAAAGGCAGAAGAGGTAAGGGAGTCTCTCGTAAAGTATGTCACCGAATGGCAAGCATCAACCTCAAATTATTCGCAAGGATTGTATGCAAATATGTAGAGGATGAGATTAACCACCTGGTGTATGTTTGTTTTCAACTAGAACAAAATCAATGACAAACATCCCGGCTCAAGAGAGGTACTAGTCCAATGATCTATCAAGATGACGGCTTGTTAACCATACTTCGCTCAGCAACCAAGCTAGAAATGGCTGCAATAGCAACGCCTCCCATGATGTCAAAGATTGCAACACGAGCTGAGAACTCTTTCATGATCCAGTTCCGTATTTCCACAGCCATGAGCGAGTCCACACCATATGCTGACAGGGGCTTGCTCGGTTCGACGTCTTCAGATGTCATGGACATGGCTCGCGCCAACTTGATGGAAAGGGCGCGTTGGAAGATCTGGGTACGCTCGGCAAGTTCAGAAGCCTGTCGGAACATTGCTCCCGCTGTAGCTAAATGATCTGCCTCAGTCTTGTGACTGGTGTTGGAGTCGTTGAGTGTAGCGCCCAAGCCTGGGGACTGGGAGAGACCCGCGAAAAGAGGCTTATCCAAGGCTGGAGGGACGGTCCCTCCCTCGGCCAGAATCTCCCGAGGTGCCCGAAGTCCCAAAAGTAGCTGTGACTGCGTCAATGGAGGCGTTGTGGGATCACACAACAGAGTCAGCATTGCTAGCAAGTCCGTGTCGCTAACGGGTTGCATGTCGTTGAGGCTTTGGCGCTGGCGCTGGTACGCAGCGTTCTCTGAAATGATGCCGATATTGCGCATCCATCCGATATCAAGAGAAAGCGCAGCTTGGCCCTGGGCTAGGCGATAGCGAGCCAGTGTATCCTGGAATGAGCATCCGCCGGCGTAGTTGGCACTAGCCATTTGTCCAACAACGCCCGCAAGCGAGGACAGGAGAATGAAGAAATCGAGTGTCTTGGGTAGTAGACGATGGAGATTCCATGAGGTCTGTCGCTTGGATCGCATCGTGAGGTTCCATTGCGCAAAGGTCATGCTATCTTGGAAGATGGCGTCTTGGAGGACCATGGCAGCGTTGATGCACCCCTTGATGGGCGGCATCGTGTGCGCACAGTCAGTAAGCATATTGAAGAGGTCCCTTTCTGACGATACGTCGCATACTGGGGCTACGATGTTGACTCCGAGAGCCGTCAGCTTGGCGATGGTTTCAGCGGCCATCTTGCTTGCGGCACCAGATCGAGAGGGGAGAATGATATGCTTTGCTCCTCGCTCCACCATCCACTTGGCCATGGCACGACCCAAGCCTCCGGTGCCACCAGCAATGAGGTAGGACACATTCTCATCGAGCTTCCACGAAGGCTGTTCCTGGATAAATTGCTGTGCGTTCAATGTTAGTACTGATCCAATAAGTGTAAACAGTCATATCCTCAAACTTACAGGAACGACATCCTCAGGCGTGAGTTTTACCACCACACTGCCCATTGAATTCTCCTCGTGAAGCAATCTGAAAGCACTTTCAACCTCAGAAGCTTCGAAAAGATGGAGCGGGCGAGGATGCTTGACTTTGCCTTCAGATAGAAGCTGAAGTGTTCGCTCAATTAGCCCTGTAGAAGCTTGTCGACTCAGCTCAGGCATGTTGAAGAACGAAAATGTGATGCCTTTTCTTATCAGCGCCAAGGGAAGTACCATGTCTTCGTCGGTTCTTGCGTGGTTTACATCCACAAGGCGTCCACCTTGAGCAAGGCATTCACATGATGTTCGCAGTGCTGCTTCGCCTTCTTGCGAGTGGATGACAATGTCAAATCCTAGTCCACAGGTAGCTCTATCTGACTCGCCTACGAACAAAGCAGGTGAGCTGGAAAGGATGTGATCTTCGGGGAAGTCAAGTTCGCTCACAAGGAGCTGCCTTTCCTCGGCCGAAGAAACAGTGCAGAAAGCGTCAGCACCTTGCAGTCGGGCGACATGGAGAACCATCTGACTCGTAGCCTGTGCGCCCGAGGGAACCAAAACTTTCTCGCCGGGCTGCAGACGGGCAACTTCCAGAGCGTGATTTGCGATCACGCCAGGAAGAAGACTGGAAGTTGCGGTGATATCTGAGACTGAGCCGGGGATCTTGAAAACATGGGATTCAGGGGCTCGAGGATACTTTCGCATGCTTCCAGGGACCATCATACAAACTCGGTCGCCTGGTTGAAGCGAGGGGTCACACTTATCCCCGACCCTTCTGACAATACCTGCACACTCGCTACCAAATAGCTGCTGTGTACTGGCGGCACGGCCCATAGCTATTTGTACATCCTCATCGTGCAAGCCCCAAGTCTGAGCTTCAATCTCGACTTCATGTGGGAGGAGAGCGTTCTGGTAGATCGTATCTGACGTAAATCGGAGAGATTCAAGGTTTCCCGGCGAGGCAACCGAAAGCTGAAGGGCTGGGCTGTCTTTCCATCTTCTGTTCTGTAACTGCGGCGATAGAAGAGAGCGTAGAGTGTGGTTTTGGGGTGTATCCTCCATGGCCCGACCAACCAAGATGGTTCCATCGCGAACAGTGTATTCGACTTCATCAGACGATGAGTGGAAAGCCTTGCCGGCCACGACAGCAATGTGATTCGAGTACGATACAAAGTCCAAGTCATCCTCGATAGAAAGCGTGACAAATTTGCTATCCGGTTGTTCAACGCGAAGCGATCGCAAGAAGCCAGAAGCGATGCCATGATCGGGGAACTCAGAATGACTGATTTGACCTGCACTCACCCACATCAGCCTCGGGGCGTGTTTGATCAAAAACTGAAGACACATGAAGGATTCTTCTGAAAGAGTAGCCAGGAAAGGCTTCCCAGCAGCCTCGGCAAGGACAATGACGATGGAGTCGTTCGTCAAGGACTTTGACACCTTTGAAACCTCGACTTGGGTAAACGCACAGATGCTGGCTGATCTGACGTTATCGGGATCCATACTTTTGCGGACCAGATTGGCCAGTTCCAATTGCGCTTCGGACTTTTGTTCGTCAAGAATGAAGACAAGACCGCCAGTTTGCTGCACGGGTCTGTTTACAGGAGCATCGATAGCTGTGCTGACGATGATGCTTGTCGTACGACAGGCGTCGTTTTGATAGTCGCGAAGAACAATATCATTGCCGGAAAAGCCATTGGACTTTAAACACCAATCCCAAAGGTTCTCGGGCACGGCAGCGGAATTGGGCCTCCAGTCCTCGCGTGCAACCCACCAGCCAGGGACTAGACCTGCCATGAAGTTGGTTGCCACATCTTCCGGGTTGATGGCTTCTAGCAGTATCAGCTGGCCACCGGGCTTCAAAGCTCGGCGAATGTTGCGGATCGTTTCCTCGAGATATGGCGAAGCATGTAACACACTGGCTGCCACCACAAAGTCGTAAGAAGCCGGCTCGAAACCTTGAGTATCGATGGGATGGTCCATGTTGAGTTGTCTGAAGACCATACGCCCCTGCGCACTGAGTTGTGGCCATCGCGACTTGGCCCGCTCGAAAAAGGCCGCAGAGATATCCGTGTATGTGTACTCTGCGAAGCTGCTGGTCCCGGTGAACTCTTCTCTTTCTTGTAGCATTGTGAGCACATGGCCCGTCATACCGCCAGTACCGGCGCCCACTTCGAGGATACGAAGAGCTGGGTTCTCATGGGCGGCCAAATCGAGAACTGTTTTGAGGCGTCCGTCGCCGCATAACCTCTTGAAGAGGTCGGCGTAGAATATCTCGGCGTGGTTGGATTCGAAGACCACTTGCAAGGGGTCAAGTCTGCCAGTGAGCATATCTGGCAGTTTCCGCGCACACAACGTAAACACCTTTAGTGCTGGAAGGGCGGTATCCAACTCGGAAAGGCGGGTTTCAAACTCGCCGTCGCTCATCTGTTCTCGTTCTTCTCTCTCTGATGGACCCATTCGTGCGACAAGACGTTGGAGCCACGCTAGATGACGCTTTAGAGTTTCGGGCACTTTGCTTTC
Source organism: Pseudonectria buxi (assembly GCA_003693545.1). NCBI lineage: Eukaryota > Fungi > Ascomycota > Sordariomycetes > Hypocreales > Nectriaceae > Pseudonectria > Pseudonectria buxi. The sequence goes on from QUZG01000155.1 coordinate 103,832, forward strand.
GTCCAGATTCTTCAAGGCGCGAGTTGCAGCGAGTTCTAGGACCGATGTGAACCTCTTGTGATTTTCGACCATGACCGTTTCGTCTCCGCCCACGTAGTTGGCCTGGCAGATATGGGCGAGTTGCGATGGACTCAGCAAGCTTAGTGACGGTTTCCATTCGACAGTATGTATTAACTTTCGTGCAATCTCTTTCTGCTTCTGAGACACGGTTGCAGTCGTGAGTTGGGCGATTCTAGCCAAAACCTTGCCATCGTCTGCTCGTGCATACAGAGAACCGTGCTCTCCATTTGAAGAAACGCCGGCTCCTGGGACCGCGCCCGTTGACTTTGCCAACCACCTGATTGAGTTTGTCGCTGGCTGCTGCCATCCCGAGGCGGAGAACCAGGCATTCTGCAGAGAGGCCGGGATGTTGGCAGCTGGTATCTGGCCCGCACTAACCCTTAGGACGTGGAAGGCCTGGTCGAGAACAGCCGGATGCACAAGGCTAGCAGTTTGATAGCGTGAGCGTGAAACATCAACTCGGGCCACGGCGTTGGATTTGTCGTCCCAATGAATATCCCGCAATAGCTGAAACCAGTCCCCATACTGCAATCCCTGATGGGTGGCATCGTGGTAAAACATGGTGGCATCCATGGGCCGCTGACAGGTGTCGATAGCTTCCGTAAAAAGGCTCTGAATCTCACTGTCGGACTTGCTTTTATGGAGGTGGGAAGAGTTCTCATAGTCGAGCTGGATGTTGGCGTTGAAACATTCGGTCCATTGGTCCCGCGAGTACGAGAAAAGGGTAACATCGTACCAATCATCCGAGTTGTCGTCACGAGGCTTGATCTTCCGTAGCCGTACTTGCGTCTCAGTTCGGTCATCCCACAACTCTTGCACAATGACTGGCCGAATGAAGTTGGCTCTTTCGAAGAAGTATCCTGATAAGACACGGTCTTTGGGCACCATCTGTTGTACAGCATCCATTGCCAAGACGAGCATGCCGGCGGCAGGGAAGAGTACCGTATCGCTAATCTGAATCATCAAAAGTTAGTATAATCATAATCTTCTCATGTATGTATGGGTTACCTACGACATGATGGCCGAGCCATGGCATGGACTCAATGCTCAAGAAGTTTCTCCAGCGTGGCTCCAAAGGATTCCAATCAAGGACTCGGACTCCCAAATATTCGCTTGACACCGATCCCCTCTTCCTAAAGTTTTGGCTTATTCGTGACTCGGCCCAGTACCGATTGGTTCTGTCAAACGGGTACGGAGGACAGTCGACAAGGAATGGCGGCCGAGCTTCAGGCGACTGCTGATTTGCTGCTGGAACATCAACAGCGTGGCCGGCGCTGAAAAGCTGTCCCACGAGCTTCAGCAGTGACACTACTGCCGGTGTTTGTCGATGTAAAGCACTGGCATATCGAACTGTCGGCTTGATATCGCGAAGAGTATCCTGAACCGGTCGGCGAAGTGCTGGATGAGGTCCTACCTCGACCAAATCTGTAATGGGAACTCTTTCCGCCAAAAGAGCCAGAGCATCAGAGAATCTGACGGGTGATACCATGTTTTTAACCCAATACTGAGGTGTAAGCAATGACGCCGCGGTCACCCCTCTGCCGGTGACTGAGGAGATCATGGGTATCTCCATTGTTTTGGAAGTGACGGATTGAGTACTTTTAAGTGTTCCCATCAAAGCCAAATACTCATCCGCAATCTTGAGCATTGATTGGGAGTGGTACGCCACACCAGTATTCAGCTTCTGGGCAAAGATGCCGTCCTTGTCAGCCTGTGTCTTCAAAGCATCGATCGCTACCTCGGGCCCGGAGAGCGTGCAGTTGAGAGGGCTGTTGATACATGCAATGGATACAGTTGCCATCGAATCACTTGTCGCAACTTTCTCAACATACTCCTTTACCTGATCCTCGCCGAGGTTGATCGATATCATGGCGCCCGGGAAAGAAGAGTTAGCAATTCTTAGTTGGCCTGCGACTTGGCCCCTGAAGTAGGATACCTTGCAAGCTGATTCAATGGAAAGCGCGCCAACAGCATAACTGGTTTACTCAAAGTTAGCAAACAAAAAGAATTGAGCAGTTGTGGTGTGCACATAGACTGAGGACTGAGTTACGTACGCTGCAGCAATTTCTCCAGACGAATGTCCTACCACAGCCTTCGGCTTGATGTTGAAGCTCTTGAGTAAATCGACAAGAGCGATTTGGATTGCTGTGGAGAGCGGTTGGCTGTACTCGGGCTTGTTGATGTTGCCACCGTTTCTCAGCTCATCTAAAGACAAACGAGATTAGCTGCGTCCCAAGGTTTTATAGCAGGATTCACTGACCAAATATCGACCAGGAGCAACCAAGAGCTCTATAGATGGCATCGATTTGTTGGAGAGTCTTGGTATAGACTGGGTATCGTAAGAGATCCCAGCCCATGTCAAGGTATTGCGCTCCCTGGCCAGTGAAAACAAAGCCTACTTCAACGCCAGCAGCGCTTCTCATGGGCTTTTCCGGAGAAAAGAGTGTCTGATCTGGGGTTGATTTCCTGTTCAGCGTGACTGCAAATGATCGCCAAAGCATGGAGCTCCTTCGAGATCCCAGTGTGAAAGCTAGCCGAGAAAGCTCAGCCGAGTCGGAGAGGTCTCCCTTTCGCTGCCAAGGCTCAAAGCTATCAATCGAGATTCGTGCAGCTTTTTCATCAGCTGCAGACCATACAAGTAGCTTGGCATGGCTATTTGAAGGTTCAGACTGTGTCTGCATTTCGTCCTTTTCAACAGCGTCGGGCACTGCCATCGAGGTGTCGGTCACGTCGGCATGGATTGCTTCAGTATTTGTCCCATTCGTATGAGACGTCCCATTAATATGGGACGCCCCGTTCAAATGAGACGTGCCATTCAAATGAGATGTGCCATTAGTATGTGATACCCCGTTGAGTTTGTGGGAATCGCCATTTGTCTGTGGCTCAGGAATGGTGGTTGTGCAATGGTTCCCTGCTAACCCTTGGCGTTGTAAGTAATGGCACGCATCGTCAACGACGACGTGGGTATTGGAGCCGCCGAACCCAAAGGAGTTGATGGACAATCGACGGAGGCCACTTGTTGGCCAAGCAATACTCTTCGTTGGCACCTTGAGGTTCTTTAGGTTAGTTGACGCCCAGTTAGGTTTCACGACGTTTGTGACGTACCGTGGTGCGAAGATGGTCGACATCAATTGAAGGGTTAATCTTCTCGAATAAGGCATTCGGTGGAATGATACCTTTTTCAAGTATCACTATATATAGGCTGTCAGTAAATGTGAACCTGCTTGATTTTGGCGGATATTGCTTACAGATGCATTTGATCATGGCAGCCAGAGCGCTCGCTCCCTCGAGATGTCCTATGTTTGCTTTGATAGAACCCCTAGACCGTTTGTTCAGCTTCACATCGTCATATGCCAAGGGACAATGGAGAACACTTACACGAAAAGTGGTTCTTCGGCAGATCTGTGTTCTCGAAAGACGCAACCTATGGCATTCATCTCAATCGGATCTCCAACTGGTGTGCCAGTTCCTGAATGTGGTTAGCAAAGTAGGTGAACTTTGGCAACTCCGTCCGTGAACTTACCATGGGCCTCGACGTAGCGAGTTTCATCAAAGGACAAGTTTGCCTGCTTGTATACATGTCGGATCAAATCCTCTTGAGCTTGAGGGCTGGGCTGTGTGAGAACTGGCGTGTTTCCATCCTGGTTGGAGCCAGACGCTCGAATGACTGCACGGATCATGTCTCCGTCTTTGATAGCATTGGAGACAGGCTTGAGAACGAGGGCTACAATACCCTCGCCTCGTGCGTATCCGTTTGCCCGGTGATCAAAGCTATAGCACAGACTATCCGGCGAGAGAAATTTCTGAGTTGAAAGAGCTTGGAAGATGGAGGGATCCAGCAGCAAGTTTGCGCCTGTAACAAGGGCCTATTTGTTGTCAGAGCCAGAAACTTGCAGATAACCTCAACACGGCGGTCTCAGCTTCTGAAACTTACACAGGTAGCATCACCACTATGTAAAGCCTTGCAAGCCATGTCGACTGCTGTAAGGCCACTTGAACAGGCTGTGTTGACATGTACGCTTGGCCCTCGCAGATCAAAGTACCAACTGACACGGTTCGGTATGACGCATGATACTGCGGCTCCCGTGGCAGTGGTTCGTTCCGCATTGTCTGGGTCCATTCCCGCTAGCCTTCCGTAGTCCTCTATCATTGAGGCCGAGAAGACTGCAGTGCGAGAACCTTTGAGGCTGTGCGTTGGTATGCCCGCTAATTGTCAAGGTTAGCATGTTCTCCATAATATTTCGTCTTCAAGTGCCAGCCTAACCCTTCTCGAAAGCGTGATAGGAAGCTTCCAATGTCCAACGCTGTATTGGATCCATTCCAGCGGCTTCTTTCGATGTAACGGAAAAGAAAGGCGCATCGAAAGTATCCAGGTCCTCGTTGATAAAGTGCCCACCCTGGCCAGATACCTATCGTCACGGTGTGAGCCAAGATGAGCAAAGTCTTTTGGCTGTCACCTTGATAGTACCTTACGAACGTCATTGTTCAAGAACGAATTTGCAGTGAAACGAGACTGGGGCCATTTCGTCATCAGGTTTCGACGGCTCTGAAGCGTTTCCCAGAGGCTAACATCGTCAGTGACATCTTGAGGTAACTTGAATGAGTACCCGACGATGGCTACATCGTTAATAGTAGTCATGGTTGTGCTAAAGTTGTACAACGCAGACTGCTTGGCTTTTGCTGTTGATGGTCTTTGAGTTCTGAAGGAAATGTAGCCTCGGCGTGGATTGGAAGTAACAGCCTACAGGTGAGGGCATCAAGCAGTCGGGGCCAACACTTATATTGGGTTCGACCACGCCTCAATACAAAGCAAATACTGATATCAGATGGACGAGTATCGGAAAAATATCTGGCGATACCATTGTTTTGAATTCCCTGCCATGCCCCCGGCCCCGTCGAGCTAGCTTGAACTAAGTGAGACGACCAGTCAGAGTCGTCAAACACGTCTCTTTCTGTCCGACTGTACGAGGAGGACTCCTCTTGACAACCGACTACATCTCTAAAGGTTCTAGGCGTTGGCGCGTGTACAATTCTCTTTCGTGTAGTTGAGCTAGTGCTTATGCTAAAGGATGCCAAGACGATAGGTAGTATGCATAGTAGCGAGAAGGGGTGATGGATATCAAGTGCTGCGTTGCGTATACGTACTCTACTACGAGATTTACTATGAAATCAAAAGTTTCACCAGTCTCGGCTATTTCCAGCACAAAGTCACAGGGTAACATTGACGATCCTTGCAAAGCGTAGGGTTGCTGGATAGTCGGGTGAATGACACGTACAGAATGCAGTGGTATGGCTAGCACCCTGCCGACCCCATGGCTAGTGTATCCTCCCATGCAACATCAAGTCAAAGAGGCAAATGATACCGCTGCGAGTTGCAACGATTGCGGGTCTATCTCGCGGTCTCACGCGATTAACATGTTTCCAACCCTGGATGAATGACGCTTTGTGGGCCAAAGTGGCAAGTTGTTCGTACCGAGTGCGGCACAGAACCTGATCATGTTCGGTTGGCGGAATGAACAAGCATTCTGTGCTTTCTTTGTTCAGGGGACAATGTCGTCTTCTCGCTACCAGGTCCATGGTTCGAAAGTTTCGATGCATCAAAAGCCAAGCAGCGTCAGCGACCAATCGGTTTGTCCGTGACCGGATATTCCACACGACGCAGAGTCTTGTTCGACGGCCAACTTACAAGGACATAGTATCAATCAAATGGTATGATTGATCAAAGGACCGGCTATCCAAGTGTCAGCTCAGCACACTCCTAGCCAATACACATCCTCCACATCCAGCCAACGCCTACAACAAACATCCGTGACCGGCCACACACGTAGTAGTTTTATACATGAGTTGCCTAGAGAAAACCCCGTCCAATTGTAATTCCGCAGTGAATCCAGCCATTATGATGTAATAATGATGAACTCATATGAGCATGTGACAATGACTTTTCCCCCATTTGTGCAACCGTTGCCTCGCCAAAATGTGTCAGCTTAGCCTAAAAGAGGCTGCAATAGGGATGGGTTGAAGCAACGAAAGGCGCGGGGGCCTTCTGCTGGGAATAGCTTCATATGTAACGTAGTTCATCCGACTAATAATATCATGGAATGGAGTACAGACGTACTGATATCATTGATAGTGGAGCGTGCACGACAGGAAACGACGTGTAGAGCATCCCCAGGGTATTTCACTCTCTGTATATCTAATAATTTCTTCCAATTTCTTTTATTCGCGTGCCTCGTTACTCTTGCTCTAACCTCATTTTACCCTCGCCTCGAAAGGGATACCCTTATTGTGCCCATGGCTGCCGAACGGTTGGATACGCATGGTTACTCGCAGCATCGCCATCACTGACGGAATGGCTGTCATGCGTAACAAGGACTTGTGTCGTTTTGGTGACAGTGACTGTATTGCGGCCGTAATGTAGGTTTTCTGTTGATTCGGATCCTGAAAGCGTCTTGAGCGGCATGCCATCTTCATCGATCTTATAGTAGGCATTGGACGTTGTGGTGCCCAACTTGCTGTGATTGTTTGAGGTGCTGGCGCCGTATGAGTCCGGATTCTTGCTCGAGTCGGGATTGGTGGTTTTCATTCCGAATCTGCGCTTGAATGCTCGAAGAACGCCTGTTTCACGGAGAATCTTGGGGATGCAGGGAACGCAGATGACGAAGAAACCACAGGTCATTTCGGCGGTAGCCCAGAAAGCCAAGGGGCCGAGATTATACACTTGATCCAGGGATTTGCCGTACGCGATAGTCACGGCTAGTCTGAAAGCCGCTGATATACAAGCACTTGAACGTCGTTAGTATTGTAAACGAAACAGACATGAAGTCAGCCAAACTCACACCAGGCCTAGGCCGAAAACGACAGAAACACCTAACCGTTTCTTCCATGACATCTTCAAGGTCCAGATGATGTGCTGGGGAAGCAAGAAGATGAAAACATCGCATATGAGATGAATGGTCGCTGACGCTACCTGAAGCTTGAACAGATCGAAGCATTTGCGCTTGATCCTAAAGTCCCAGATCGCTTGATGCGGAGTGCACTGCAAGTTGAGCGCAACAATGACGGCAATATTGGCTGTGATTTGAACAAAGATGATGAACGCGCAACACAGCCAAAATGGACTCTTGAGCCTGGTCCCAGGAACCACGAAGACGCGGCACCACTCGACGAGGATGGCAATCTTCAAGAGGGGAAGCACGAACGAGTAGCAGACGCCAAAGATGAAAACCCACTATATTTGATCAGCTGCCGGGACTCGCCCAACTGGCAGAAGTCGCTGGACTCACGTATTGCACAGTAATCGTATCGATGAGGCGGACGTTCCACTGATGAACGAAGTAGCCGGGTAGCTCAATCAACTTGAATGTGGCGTAGGCGCTCCCCCAGAAACAGCCCTTTATTATGATTAGCGGCGCAGTTTTTCGCAGGCGAACGAGGCATACACACATAGGCGAGGGTGACGAGAGCTATGAGCAGACTTGTGTTAGCCGTCGTCTTCCTTCAATGATCCCATCGAGAACTGATAGTAAGTATGACGAACCTTCCTCTGTCTGAAACTTCCCCAAAAGATAGACACGTGCATATGCTCGCATGAGGGTGCAGACTGTTGCGATAATGGTACATGTCAGTAGAACCCCCCAGGCGAGAGGGTTATTGTTGGGAGGGTTGTCGAGGTTTGGCACAACGCCCTCGGGAGGCGCCAGAGCAGGGCCGTTGTAAGACATCTCGACTTGTTTGCTTTGATGACAAGCAACGTTCCCAGGGAAGAGACTAAGAGTCCATCAAGTCTCAATTCGCAGCTGAGCAAACTTTCCACCCGAGGGTTATATGCACCTAGAACTACATTTCAAGACCCTGGTTAATTCTCCAATTAAGACCCTTGATGGGCAAGAGACCATGGAGAATGTCAGTGCTCACTCATACTATCCCTGAAGCCGATTCGTGGAACATGGGCCGTGAAAGCGATCCTGGCTTACCTGGATGAAGAGTTCTCTCGTCAACGGACTTCTCCCGCTTCAAAGAATGCTACATAGTGCGAGGTTCATAGTCCGGCTGTAGGACTTAGTCTAGATGTTAGAAGGATCACGGCATGGCTTACATGGTTCTTAGCCGAGCGCGGCAACTGCTTGGCAGAGGCGAGGTCCTTTGGTGCTGCCACCCTGCACGCGCTTGACGCAACACATGCATCTGCAAGGTTTGGAAATTGAAACCTGCAACAGGATCAGGAACTCCCTGTTCGCCTGGGACTCTGGGAGAACTAAGCGATCTGTCGATTGGCCAAGTGCCCAGCTTTCGGATGTTGGACTCATTCAGGTTAGACACGTTTGCTGTTTGACAATGGGAAGACACCAACGTCGTGTTAAGTTTCATACGGAGTAATGTTCCGGAATCCGTCCATTATTCACGCCGTGCATACTGCGTAATACTAGCTATGGGATGACCTATGTCTGTCGACCGCATTTCATCTACGTACACATACGGTAGCATTGAGGGGAATCACGACGTACCTGACGCGCCAAGCAGGAACCCTGGATATATGTATGCAGAGGAAAGGGGCAAAGCAATAACGTCCTGCGCGATTTATCCTTGGGAGGAACTGCATACTTACTTTTGGGGGCGGAATGTGTCAGTCTGCTCGTTTTGTAAGAGATCTGCAATCCAACTTCTGTGGGGCTGTAACCATTTACCATACGAGTAAGCTGCATCAAATCAAGAACACGAAACGCATCATAGTACATAGTTGCTCTGTAATGTCAAGTAAACTTGGGTCAACAAGCTCATCACCCAGCAAGAGGAAAAAGTAAGCTTGTCATCCACACTGGCGATCTTCATCGGGCGGGCACTTAGTCTCGATCATTCTACACACGAGCCAGTCAACTATGCCTATTGTGTAGGTTCGGGTATGGAGAATTCGAATTAGTGCCTTGTATCCGTACATCCGCGGGGATGACAAGGATGCAGCATCACACCATCCATCCCTGCTTCTCAAGGGTCGGAAGAGAAGCCGGCTGTTGGGACAGGATGCTTTCCTGAATAGTCTCCTACCCCATAACCATAGTCCGTACAGTATGTCGGCTCTGTCGTTCCGACTGAAACCACAAGGCAGTGACTGAGTAGTAGAGAGCAAATGGGAAACGGTTCCAGGGGAGCCTGCGGAGGCACTCCAAAAGAGAAACTTAATGTGCTCCATGGCCCAGTTGTAAACCTGCCTTTGCGGTGCATATCCTCGACACCTTTCTCTCAACACTCGGCTTTCGTTCTCACCTTCGCCGCCATGCCCAAGCAAGAAACATTTCACCTCCACCCTTTAGGGTGGGAAAACGACCCAGACGAGGAGCGTTTCAAGGTTTCGACTGTCGATTACATAGCCCCCTGCACTTTCAACAACTTTGCACTCTTCTTCCGCCTTGAAGATGCAGACAAACCCAAGGCGGTAGAGGTGCTCAAGGCGGGCCTCGAACTCACATTGGGCCAGGAGCGTCATTTGTGCGGCACCATTGAGAAAGATGCCGGAGGAGGTCATTCTTTTGTGAAGAAAAAGGACAGCACCGTGCGTTTCATTGTGCAGTGGCTAGACTCTCCAGAAGGCAGCTACCCTACCTTTGATGATATCGAAAAAGCAAACTTCAGCGCCGTTACATTGGGCGACCTCAGCCTATGGAGCGTTCCTCCCATGACATATGGCGAGAAGCCAGAGGCTCACCCGGACAACAGCCCACCCGCCGCAGCTTATAAAGCCAATTTCGTCCGTGGAGGTCTTGTTCTCAACATGCACCATCATCACTATGCCCAGGATATCATGGGCTGGGCAGGCTTGACGCATCAGCTCGCCGAGAACTGTTACGCCCTATTCAACAAGACCGAGTTCCCGCCATGGGATCCTGCCTGTCTTGACTTGTCACGTTTCATCCTGGAGCCGCCCGAGGAGGAGAAGATTGATGGGCCACCGTTTCCCCAGCGTCATCCCGAGCAGAGCCAGGGCATCTTGCTAGGGTTTCATCTCCCCAAAAGCAAAGCGGCCGAGTTGAAGAAGCTGGCAACGCCCGACGATGGTTCGTGGATTTCAACCTACGACGCCTTCTCGGCCTTTATCTGGCGCACGCTGACACGCGTCCGCGCCCCCGTCTTCAAACCGGCGCCCGACTCCAACCTCTTTTGGTGTGAGGCGATCGACATGGGCCGTCGACTGCACTCCCCCAAGCCGCCAAAGAGGCTGCGTGGGAACCAACTTGCTGCTGCCAACTCTGCCACGGCCCCCGTGCCCCAACCCACGATCGCTCAAATCATCTCGGACTGGTCTCTAGCAGAGCTAGCCTCGTTTATCCGCAAGCTGACAAACAGCGTCACGCAAGAAAGTTATACCCAGATGTTTGAGCTGGTGGCCAAAGTGCGGGACAAGGCAGCACTGAGCATGCGAATTGACTCATACCCGCCCATGTCGATTCTCCTGACAGATCATCGCGAGGCCAGAACCACCGAGACTGATTTCGGTTTCGCTAGACCAGTCACATACCGCCACCTCCAAGACAACGTGACTGTGGGTGTAATCGTCATCTACCCATCGCGGAACCCCGACCCTGCGTCCGACGAGGGCTGCGAATTCCAAATCTTCTACGAAAAGAAGCTAGCGCAGACGCTCATTGAGGATCCTGAATGGAATACTTACTTTGAGTTCAGGGGCATCGACGGCGAGGACGCTGCATTCGCAGACACAGCGGCGCAGACTACCGCTTAGCTCGGTCTACATATGAATAGCATATAGTGGCTCGTAAGATTGCCAGTTAAGTTGTCATGGAAGATCTGTATAAGGTACATAAATGTCCGACCAAAAGAAACCCATGATTCGGGCTGCCTTGAACCTCTTTCGACAGAAACGAGAGCCAATCATCAATGTCATACGTGTTGCGCGTTCTGCTTCCCCCGACGCATAAGTTTCACTGCCTGCTACGCTATAATCGTCTTCCAATACAGCCTTTGTAGCTTCAAAGTCTCCATGAACCAGTCATTTCCCTTTCGACTCCATGTCTCATGGTAATGGCCTCCCCCCGTTCCGTGTAGACCTCCCTCAGCGCCTTTGGACCCAGCGTGGTAGATGACACCCCAAACGGCTGTTATTTTGTCTGAAGCTGTCTGCTCAAACTCGGCGGGGCTGACAATATGAATTGTCTGGATTGGCTTGAAAGACTTGCTAAAGTGGGCGATGAATTCGTCTCTCGAGTTGAACCGGAATGCGACGCCACCCTCTGCGACAACGCCATTTTCGTCGTGAAACTCGCACTTTATTTCAGGCAACATGATGTTGTCGAACAAGTGCCATTGGTTGGAATCTGCATATCGACAATACTGAAGTTTCTTTTGGGTGATGATTTCTTTTGCCCGTGTATCGACGCTCATCTTGTATGGTGTGTTACTATAGGCGTGTGATACTTTTGATGATCAAGACTGATTCCTGGGACAGCTGCTGGGCGATCTGGGGATAAGTAGTCGTCACTAACCCCCGTCGCCGGCTACTTAGATATGGAAACTACGGTCTTGCTTGCGGGGACGTTTCCAGATCCTGGAGAGAGCAGGGCCAAGCTGGTTGCGACTGATGAACCTGGATGACCAAGGCATTGCAGATGAAAACCGTGACATCTGCCGCATTTGGAGACAACTTCTTGTTGCAACTGCAACCCGTGTAACTGGGTAATTAACGCATGGCGTTTCAGTTTCGGAATTACTCCGATAGGGTGATCCACGGGGAGTCGGGACTGAGACCAACCAGGGACGAATGCCATCCCCGTCAGCTACCCAGGGGGGGTAGTGTTGCATTTCAACATGGCTGGCATTTGCACTACCAACATGAAGCCATGCTTGCATGTTATCATGACCTCTCCACCCTCATTGAAGACTTTGTGCTGTGATACTTACTGCAGAGGAAGTCATAGGCATACTCAAAGAAGTAGTCCACTATCAACAGGGGCCTGGATCCTCTTTCAGGCTTGTCAAGGTGCACGACTGACACTGATGGGGAAGATACTAAGGGCACTGATTGGGTTTCGAGTACATGTACGAGGTATGTATGATCCTGGAGCGTTTGTTGTCATGCATCTCTGGCAGGGTTTTGCTAGCCGGATTTTCTATGGCCAGAGGCCCNNCCCCCCCCCCCCCCCCCTGAAACTCTCCGAGATGTTGGTTCGGGAAAACCACGACCAGCCGATGATCTTCCAACATTTCCTCCGCTCGCCCGGGCTTCTCACGGACGTACCCTTACTTTTGGGGCTTGCGACGAGTGCCCACGTGGTGTACAAGTTGCGGTCCCATGGCATACAATGGGTCTCAGATTGTGACCGGTTTGTTGGGGCTTCGAGCTGGACTGACAGACCGACGAGTGTCCAAGTACAGATCCTCATCATGATGTTACACGGCGATCTATGGAAGTCTTCGATCATGCCACAACCAGCATAAGTTCATTGGTAGTATTCTATGGATGTCTAGTAGCATCAGATCCAGCTCTCGAAGACTCGAGACTCTGGCAGGCTCTTATCGCAGTCAACAGAGGCCTGGCTGTTCATGAGAGCTTCATGCCACACGACCTTATTCATAGAGCCGGATTGCTTTGCTTAGTTCTGCCACATTGTAGTTTTTGTTACTTATCAGCATCCGATGCTGCCGAATATGCAAATCATTGGGCGAGTGCTATGGCTGGCACTACACTCTGACCACTAGAGCTTTCCCATTGAGATTGACATTCCCCATACAGAGATAATATGTTTGCTGGAGACTATTCAAAGCTTCTAGTACTTTCCCCTATGGATCCGGGGTGTCGCAGGTCTTCTGGCGCTCAACGCCATCTTTATCCGCACTGGTGCCATTGACAACAATGCGAGGCGGATCAAGCCTCGTAAGGATGATGGCGTCGGCGACATGACCGCTCCAAAGCCTCTTCTAGTCTCCCCATAAAGGACATCCCTTGACCCTTCGACAAGATCACATAACGTTAGCTTGAATCGAATGTTCCCCTTGTTGTGGATGCCAGATAAGAGTTCGGTTTTTACTCCGCTACTTATATAAATGAATTCAATACTATGTAACATAAACCGAATGCTTCTACTAGCCGTAGTAGACTTTTGCCCGGCCGACCTCGACACTATATCCCCCTAAGCCCTGGTAACCTTGGAAGATCCCTACAGAGTATTCACAGACCCGGTATATATAACTAAATATACCCTTGTGGTATATTGCGCGGCTGTTCCTCGTGCCACTCAAAGCTCGATATAGAGCACTGAGCTGCGTTGACTTGGCAGGGCTACTCGAGTTGATTGCGAGCTGGCAATGAAAGGGTGTGATCATGCTGAGACATGGGGCTGTTCAGCTGCCCAGCTGCTCAGCTGGGCTGAAATGCATGAGCTGAATGCGACCAAATGGAAAACTAGTGGCCAGGCTGAGACAGGGGGGCAGCTCATTCGCGTACTCAGCCGCAAATACTGCTGATAGAATGGACTGGACTGGGCTGGGCCCAGTAGTGCTGATAGATTGGGCTGAGTCGTAAGGCGCAGCGCAGCCACTGGGTACATCAAGCCGAAGCGGCCTCCTCGATTCGATGGATGTGCGCAATCTTGTTATGAACATATATACAGTGAGCTGACTTAGCTACAGACAGAAACATAGCTCTCAATCCTTTTGCACACACACGGCGACAGCTTGATGCTTAAGACAACTACCTTCTCTATAACGTTATCCTCGTCTGAAAAGATTCCTCAGGTGCGAACTCGTATTCATATTGAGGTTCGAGATGTCGCTATTCAGATCTCGCAAACCTACCTTCCAGTACGAAAGTATTCGAGTCGCCGGCGCAATACGACTTTTGATCATCGAAGCTGGTAATGGCGAAGAGCAGGTGGTCTGTCGGACGGTGGAGAATGTTTCGTTCCATCAAAACGTCTCTTATGATGCGCTGTCGTACAGATGGGGAAACGAACAGCCCACATCGGCAATCCAACTGAATCGATGCACTTTTCATGTGCGCCCGGGACTTTACACAGCCCTGCAGGCTCTGAGACATGCAGATGCCGAGCGTACCGTTTGGGTAGATGCCTTGTGTATCAATCAAAATGACAACAAGGAAAAGAACAAACAAGTACCGTTGATGCGGGAAATCTACCGCAATGCTACGCAGACCGTAGTATGGCTCGGACCGGAGGCAGATCGAAGCAATTTGGCGATGGACTTTATTGAGTACCAAGTATTCCGCGAGCCGACGCGCGCTCACCTCAAAAAGGAACATCGATATATGGGTTGGACGACATCCGACGATTACTTCTTCATCGTTCGAGAACCCGTCTACGAGCCAGTCTGGGATGCTTTGTTCGCTCTCTGTGCAAGGGAATACTGGACTCGCATGTGGATCATCCAAGAACTGGTTCTATCAAAAGATCCTGTGATATGGTGCGGCAATCGCCGAGTCAAATGGGCAGACTTTGAGCTTGTGCTCGGCTCCATCTACGCCATGATCAGCGAACGTGTGCCTGGGTCAAAGTATTTCTTACATCTTCGGCCCCTACGCGAAGACAGCTTTCCCCTCCTACTCGATCAGCAGAGAACGGAGAGAATGGAGCGTTCGCCTCCCCGGGATCAAAGATGGCTTGCTACAACACTCCAGCGATACAGACGCTTTGGTGCCTCCAGCGAGCGAGACAAGATATATGCACTCCTAGGGCTGGTCGATGACGATTATACCAGAAGTGCGATAGAAGTCGATTATGACAGAGATCTTCGCAAGGTCTACACAGATATACTAAAGTTCTTAATCCCGACTGCGCGTCTTGCAGAGCCAGTGGAAGAAATCATCACTGGCCGCGCGCCTCAACTCGGATTCGGTCTCGCTTTGGATGCGAAGGGGAACAAGATTCCACAAGACGGCAGACCCAGCGCCCAGATGAGCTCGCGAGCTCACGGACCCCTGAACATACTCTGTTCTGGGGGTTATGCTTCATCGCAAAAACACAAGCTTCCGTCATGGGTACCGGACTGGAGTGATACGGATCTTACTTCGACAATCGACGACATGACCAGCAACAGATTCACCGCTAGCGCAAGTATCGAACCCATATATTCCTTTCATCAAATGAGCAAGGTCCTGGAGGTCCACGGGTACTACCTGGGCAAATTGAAGGCATTAGGTGAAGCTTCTCTGACAGATACAGAGATACCTCTGGTTGATTTGGTCGAAAGCTGGTTGACGTGTGCACGCGCCAACACGACAACTATGGTAGCGGAGAGGCAGCCAGTGTTTTGGAGAACGCTCGTCCTCGACTCGTTTCCTACGCGTTTCTACTTTAAAGCACCGGATGAGTGGAGAGCAATGACTCTCACGGCCCTTAAGGATTTCTTCGCCGGAAGAGAATTATCAGCTGGCGCCGATATGCTATTGCCGTCCGAGTATCTACTCATGCTGGAAAAGACAACGGCTTCTGGAAGGCGATTCGCTGTGGCAGACAACGACGACTACTTAATGGTTCCCCACGAGGCCATTGTTGGAGATTCGATCTGCGTCCTTTGGGGGTGTGACATTCCTGTGATAATTGGCATGCGCGATGGGCGCCAAGTGTTGGTTGGCGAATGTTATTGTGATATGCCAATGAATGGTGACTGGATTGGAGAGGTTATGAAGGGGACAGGGCTGGATCTGAAGGCTCTCACAACAGTCTTTCGGTTGAGATAAACTCTAGAATTCTTACAAGTTGTGTATTCGATATCAGAAAGTCGAATGATGGAAAGGATCAGCCAAGGGTGGAACGTAGCTCGTAAGGATGGAGAAAGTGGCGGCGTTGAGCAGACACATGAAGTTAGGATGACCAAGATCAATCTGAAGTTGTTTCACTGAGTCAAATTGTCCCTCGGTAATTCTTATTCTAATAAAGCTATAGTAGGCAATATACGAAAGGCTCTCCAAGTCCGCCATACAAAGCACCTTATAACTTTCGTGAAATGCAACTAGGGGAGCGACGGCTGCACATCTTCTGCTGCGTCAAGGATAGTTGTCTGAAGATATACCCTCCTCTCACGGTTCGGCCTTCGTCCCAACAGCTGATGGAACCCAGCGGTGTCGTATTTATGCTTCTTTGCAGTCACGAGTCGCATCATACCTTCAAACTGTCGTATCTAAATGGAAAATTATATGGAGGTAAAGACCTCAATAGCTATCATACCCGATACCATAGAACACAATGTTGTAGTGTGTTATTCGATCACATTTTGGTCTCTGTACTTCTAATCCCGAAGTCTGATACATTTAGCATATAGCTGTTAATCAGATTCCTAAGAAAAACTACGTACTTGCACAAGTAATCACCTCCAAACCTGTATACAACCAAAATCCCGCGTCTAGGTTGGTCTTGGTATGCCGGAAGCCATATTAACTAAGCCCTAGCATAAGGGCTTTTACACCATAAACCCATAGATTAGCAAGTCTGTAAATTCAATATCCTCGGTGAGAGTCATTAATCGAAGCCCAGGCAATCATCACCTGTTAGTGGAATGCATAAATATGATAGCCATGATTGGATACAAAAAGAGGCGACTTAGATATACCAACGTGAGCCCGTCCCTATGAGGGAACCCGGCGAGACCTATAAATTACATGGAATAGCCCGGGTTTCATGAGGACAAACTTCAAAACTATATTTCAGTGTCATTTGCTAGACTGCTACGAACCTGGCAGTATGAAAATGCTGAGCTTGACCACCAAACTAAACAGCCAGAGAAGAAACGACTTGTCCGACGCTATCCCGGTTCCGCGGGTTACAGAACCAGAAGTCAGGATGGAGACTATCTAGTCGGTGATGACCTCGTGCCACTCGCCATCGGGAATATCACCGGGTAGGTATTTCTGAACGCAAACCGGCCCCTCTCCAATGCCCAGACTCTCACGGCTGCAGTCGCCACTCAGATCGACCTCGGCGCCTGGAAGCACAAGGATTAGCTCATTGAGGGCTCTCGACGCAAAACACTAGGGGCAACGATAATACTTACAGTTGTAGAGGGGTGTGAAGGTAGCATATCCTGAGTGGCCGGGCTCAGGCGCCATCTTCTGAGTGGTGGAACGTGCCTCGGACGCAGACTTGCCGATTTGGTAGCCGTTGGAGATGGTGTTGACAAGAACAACATATTGCGACCATCCAACTTCGGTGGAGGTTTCGAAAGTTTCGCTGGTTGAGATCTCGTTCGTGGCCGTGTGCGTATACTCTATTCCACAAGTGGTTTGACCAACCTGGCAATATTCCTCCGCGCTTTTTCTTTCCTGTCTGCCAAATGATGTATACACATCTCCCTTACGGGTGACCTTGCAGTTCTCGCTGCGTTCAGCTTGTTTCTTCGCGAAAGGAGGAGCACGCTTGATCTTAGTCACATCTTTGACTGATTGGGACTTGTGTGCACTGCCAACATCTCGCTTCTTTGTGTTTGGCCAGTCGCCGATGTCATCATTGCACAACGAGCCACAGCAGTAACTATAGTCATTTTTTCAGTTAGCCAATAAAGTCTGGAAAGTTTGTGCATGAGGCATATCGGAGCATAGAGATATGAAAAGACCGGCAAGAAGCTCGAGCAAGGACTTACGCGTAGCCAAATTTTCCGGTCAGGTCCAGGTCGCCGCAAGGCGTTCTGTTCTTCTGGACTTTGCGATACAGACCGTTGCGGCAGGGCCAGTTGAAGTTCTCCTCCTCAGAGCCCGGAAGGTTGTAAAAGAGCAAGCTGCACCCCTCCCCTAGCTTGGAGGTGTCAACCCAGGCCTCGTACTTGCCATTGTCTGTCCTGGGCCACTCTGGAAGAGAGATTGATGCCGACATGCAGCCAGAATGCTCCTGTCCTTTGTCGTCAACCTGAGTGTTGAAGCTGAGCTGCATAGAAGGAGCCGAGAGGTCGTTGGGATCGGGCTTGCAGTCGCTGGTACCGTGCAGATTGATATCCGTAAAAGTTTGGGCCTGGACGCGAGTGGCCGAGAGGGCAATTGACAAGAGAGCGGCTTTGGCCAGCATGATGGCGGTATTTATGGCTTTGCTGGTGATGGTGAAGGTGCTAGGAATGTATGAAGGGCGATGATGAGTCGAGAGAAGATTATGAGGACAAGACGAGAGCTCAAGGCATATTTATATGATTCATGGACTGCGAAGTGAAACGATGACGAAGTTCTTGGCAGGTTTCCGTGTGCCGGGATATGAGCAAGTCGGTGTACTCGGAGAATAGGGGATGGGTATCACCCTGTTCCAGGTCTATTCGTAGTGTGATTCCTTTTTGGAAAAAGCGGAACAATCTCTGAGCCAATAACGACGTACAGTCTGCCCCAGAGAGGTTGATACAGGTCTTCAGTCCGTCATGTGGGTCGTTGTGATAGTTGTCAGCCTTGTCCCGGACGTCATACGCAGTATGATGCTTTCCACAGCCTCCCCCGGTCTCTGGAATACGTCTGCCTGCTTGAAGGATTTCAAATGTTCCTTCAAGCTTAACATGCAGCGAGAATTACGTCTTGGAAGGATTGATCATCCCTCCGCAACTGACTACAAGCGACATGGGGATTGCGTAAGGTCGTACGTTCTAGTTTCCCCCTGAATGATCGGTCAGCTTTCTCAGAGCACTGCACTTGGAAACAATTGAATACCAGATACCTTGACA
The DNA here is from genome assembly GCA_003693545.1 of Pseudonectria buxi. NCBI lineage: Eukaryota > Fungi > Ascomycota > Sordariomycetes > Hypocreales > Nectriaceae > Pseudonectria > Pseudonectria buxi. The sequence goes on from QUZG01000155.1 coordinate 122,540, forward strand.
CTAGCTACCCGCATACGTGCTAGTGATGCCTCGACAGAAACCAAGTGACATTTTCCCACTATTCGTGGGTATGCCAGCTACTTTCCAACACATATGGTATGGAGTTCTCACCTGGCACATTTTGAGGGCGTATTGCAGTTGCTCTATTTACCATACGAGTATATCAATCGCTTGTTGAGTACGTAGGCCTAGGCTGCTATGCATAACTGGAGCTCATGTCTAGAGTATGTGATGACAAAGTCCTCCCCTGGTTCTTGCTACGCACTATTCAAGACGTCATTCTTGACATTATCCTTACCACGAGAAGCTAATTGTGGACTGTAGGCTTACTTTGTGGCGGAAACATCACGCCTTAATTCTCGCTCAGCATGAATTGGAAACCCGTTGCTGAGGGCGAGTAGTGCAAGTTAACCAGTAGGGAATGGGCAGGATTTACATTAACGTGGGGAACTGTAAGCCTCCGCCCCCCGCCCTCGGCGACGACTGTGGATCGACAAACGGTCCGAACGGATCGACAAAAAGTCCGAACGGATCGGCGGACCGTAACTATGTAAATTCAGGTACAACCTCGGAGCGAGTTGCGCGTTCTGTTACCGAGTCACCGCTTCAAGTTACCATTACCTGTTTAATCCGGTGACGGTTTATGGATACCCACCAATTTCATACTATATATGGAATGCGCTCTTGGCATATGCTCATGAAGCTCCTATATCGCAGGTATAGTCTGGGGAGTCATCTTGCAGCTAATATTGGGGTGGAGCGATCACGGTCCCTTTCGTGGCCGAGCGGCGGTGAATGAATTACACGCTCCAATGTATATAGCAAATATTCCCAATTCAAACGATATCTATTCCCTGTTTGAATGAAGTAATAGACGTCCAGGATGGGCTCCTTCAGGATTGGAGGCTCCAACGTTGCAACGACTGACGATATGCATGCACTTTACCAAAGGGGTCGGGCTACTAACAAGGCAGAGCCTTGATTCTTTAATCATCGGCTGCTTTTGTGAGTCCGATGACGGAGTCCGATGACGAAGTCACAATCCTTCCACCGTGAAATGGGACAATATATCCCAGCCCCTTCCGCTTCCCGTCTTATATCTCACAGCTTCGACAAGCCATTCCCTCCATTCAGAACAAGACTCGCCAGACTTTATTGTTGAATCTTTTAAAACTTGGACAATAGCTTCCTGGCAGCACTTCATTCTGCATCAAGTCCACCAAATACCTACAAACAACTCCAACTCAAAACCCTCGGAAACCATCATGCACGCTTTCAAAACCCTCTCTACTATCGCCCTCACCCTTCTCGGTGCCCAATCCACCAACGCGTGGCTCTTGGAATTCTGGGGTACCCAGAACAGTTGCAACAAGCCCGGAAACTCCGCCGCAGACAATTCGGCCGGCGGCCAGCCTAAGCAAAGCAACGACTGCATTTCGGCCTACTTCGACCTGCAGGCCATGCTCGTTACAGACTGGGATGAAGGGTGTACAGTCAAATTGTATGACGGAAGTGGCTTGAACTGCCATGGAGAGGTTATCTACGAGAAAACAAAGGAGCAGGCCAGTGATGATGGCGAGCTTTCGGAGGATGGCGGCCATATGTGTTTGGCCGACCTCGCAGGAAAGAATGGGCCCTACTTTGCCGCGTATCACTGCCCATAATCTGCTTTTTTGGGTAATGGGGAGCACATGAGCCAGGGATTGCTTTGTATAGCAACCCTAGAGTCGCTCCGATAATGTTGCAACAAGTTATGTCGTTGTTATTAAACTGGAAATGAAACCTGCTGTATCGTCCGCAATTGTATTGTGTCACACAGACTCTCCATTACCTGATGTGTACAGATGTGCTTATTCAAAGAGCATTCTCATACAGCCGCATTCTCTTTTCGATTGGATACTGTTGGCCGCGTGATTGATTGTCTAATGTCACGTCGTTTATACATACATCATTTTCGTATACTCCAAAACCGCTTCAAGCGTTCTCATTCCATACTGGCTGAAAATCTTCCAACGTTGGCGTATTGGAAGTAAGGTTGTATGTAGAATGTTGTGGCCAAACAAAGTCTTGTACAGTTGCGTTGCCCTCGCGGTATGTGCTCCTTTGAGGGCCTTGACTCTGATACTGAGCATTTGCCGGAACTTTTCCTGTCGCAAGATCTGTGCCGGCTATGTTTCTGGCAAAGATGGACTGCAGAAGCAAGGGCTGGAAGGCACCAGTGGCGTGCCCGGCTTCATACACCCTCACGAAACTGAAAGCACCACTCTGCTTGACTTGCCCGCGAGTAACGTGGTCAGGCGTGTGGATGTTGGCATATCCAGCCTCGTCGTACCCTGTGGCTCTAATGGCATCGGCCACGTCCTCGATACCCATCCAGTTACATTCGTAATCGGCGTCTCCAGCATATAGAGTGACCCGGATGCCCTTTTCCAAAAGTTGTCCTATTGTCTCCATGATTTTGAACTCGCGGGCGTCATCTCCGGTCCTGTCGAAGGCTTCGCTCACCGTAGGATTCAGTTCTATATAAGTCTGATGAGCCCCAATGGCCTGTCGTACCTCTGGCCGCTGCAGATACTCTTCGTAAAAATCATCTGGAAATGGTGATGGGTCCATCTCTCGCACATCGTTGTCATCCCGCTTTGTCTTGCTGCTGAAGGGATCTTTGACCTTTGAATCACAGAACGTATCGGCCGCGTTGCATATTTTGTCTGAACCTGTTGCATCGCATTTCCTCAACATATCACGGCATTTGCCTTTGCCATAGTAAGCATCATGGACTCTGTTCTTCACAGAGTAACCCAGCTTTTTCAAATCGTAGGTACTTCCGGGGTCAAATCCATAGCTAAGAAATGCAGCGGTTTGCAGCAATGGTGAGAACCAACCATTTCCAATGAAGATTGAAGTCTGGTCGATGTGACGTGCTCCCGGGATCCTTTTGTCGTTTTGAGTCTCGATGTATTTGCTAAAAACTGGGACGTAATGACCGCCATAGCTCTCGCTCCCCAGGTGCAGCCCGTTATGAGAATACTGCGGAAACGTGGCCATGAAGGCTTGCAGAGTGAGCCAAAAGTTGGGCGCGGCCGCGATTGTGCTGTTCGCCGTAGTCGAAGGGTCGGGCTTGGAGAATGTTCCGCATATTTCAGCGTCTTCTGGACAAGCGGCCCCATCCTTGAGTTCAACAATCTCTTCGGAATCCCCATCCAAATACGCAGGAACAAGTTCAGAATAGGAAAATCCGACATGAACTGGTTGGTCAATGTATAGCATGTTGCTATGATTGTTCCAGGAAAAAGGATTGAAGTGAACGGTTTTCCCGTCTGGATGAATGCGGCAGGGTCCATTCTCAGTAAAAAGCTCTGCCATGGAAGAGTCACCTGGACCGCCGCTGATCCAGGTGGTTAGAGGTGCGTTATTGGGATCCGAATTCCGAGCTTCGAAGAACCAGAAGAAGATATGCTCATGCTCCGAGATATCAACATAGCCCGAATAGCTTTTGACACCTTCTTGAAGCTCACATATCTTGGAGGGCACTTCCCGATAGCGCACGGTGGCACCTCCGAATCCTCGGCCTCTCGTGAATCCAGTAGGTTGACCGGCATTATATGGCGATTGATGATTGAAAAGATACAAAGATATGTGTCCATACCATTCGTAAAGAGCAACGGCTGAGAAACGTAGTAGATTGACAAGGATTTCTTGCATTGTCATTATGGCCTTATTGCAATTGCTCTTTGCGTATGTTGTATATCGATCCGCGAACTGAAAAAGTCAATTTGCCTAGTCATAAATCACAAACAACCCTCATCGGCATGTCTCCTGCCTTTTATACTCAGACGCTACTCTGCGCCAAGACTTGAAAGCCGAATGTTTGTCTTGGTACGTCAAGCACGTACGCGGAATGATGAGCAATTCGCTAAACTAGTCGAACTCAATACAAGATACCATGACTCTGACTTGCTAGTGCTTACAAGATCGGTAAACCTACCCCTTTGCCCCTCCAGTGATATCGTAACGATGTATGGAGTATCACTCCCGACAGGGCAACAATAGTAATAATATGTGGCGTTGGTACAGTCGTTGGAAAACATGCGAAAACATACACAGAAGTTGTGACATGAATTGTTCCTTGACAGTAAGGAAATTCTGGCTTTCCATCTTTCCAAACTAGTAACAGCCCTGAATGAAGGCTTAGGGACTCTCCACCGTAACTGATATAAACTATTTGAGAACTTCTTTTGAGTCCGGAGGGTGTCCCACACCAACCTCCCACAATCTATAGCGTCCTCTCATGATGTGCATCTGAATATAGCCAGTCGCGTGGAGGCGCCACGCCCTCTCATACTCGCCTTTTCCGGCAAGTACACTCTCGATACGACGGGCAGAGTCCACGGCATCTTGCGCAGTCTTCTTGAGCGTGGAAATGATGTCGGTCTCACTGTAAGAGGCCGTGGTGCTGATATAGTTGTCGACTTCCCCAGCTAGGGTCTCCTTGTAAAACCTTAAAAAGATGTGTCAGTGCCGAAATGCTCCGAGTGAACTTTATCTCAACTTACGACAAGACGTCATTGCCAAAGGCGATGAAGCGTGCCATGTCGTCAATGGCCTCGATAGGCACGTCCAGGTCAGGAAACTGCCTTTTAGGAAAGGTGAACCACGCATAACCTTCACCAACACCGTCTCGCTCTCGCATGTACCAAGAAAAGCCGTTGCCACCTTTAGAAGGGTATTTTGTCTTTCTCTTGATACCCTCCCGAGCTGCAAGTGCTGTAGATGTGAGGAGGTAGAAAGATGAGTTGATGATCAGATTGGCGACGAGGGGGTGGAAAAACTTGTAAGTTGACCGAAGTACGTCGGCAAAGGCTTGCAAGACAATCTAACAATTACCGTTAGTCATTGTTCATAGTCTATCAAAGCGATTCTTCGTGTTCTCCAAGGTTGTCGAGCAATATTGCAACGCATCGCATACAGGCTCCCAACGACCCAGTGCGGCCAGATGATGATGAGAGATTGCGGAAACAGTCTGAGGTAAACGTACCGTGGGTTGCTCCTGTCCCAACATGTAACGTTCCTGGAACAGCTCGACCTCGGGAACTGTGCCAACTCGCTCGGCATCGTCACACAAGGTTGCCAGCCATGTGTATATGGCTACGTAGACCTTGACGTCTAAATCATGGTAAGGAAGACAGTTCTGCAACTGGTGTAAGCTCAAGTGATGATAACAGCATAATTGGTGCGACGTACATCGGCGTAGGAGTAGCCGACCATGAGACTCTGATAAGAATGAGAGTTGGTAGAGTGATCAACTCCAGTGGTTTTAGCAAACTCGAGCACAGCGTCCATGAGCTTCTCGCTCTCGAAACGCTCGAACGGCTGGGTCAGATTGAGATCCTCGAAGAATTGAACGTAGAGCGGTCGTAACTTGTCCGCGAGGGTGGAGGGATCGACCACCTCGTCACCTACAGATGACGGGGGTGACAGGGGTTCCATAGTGCTCGATGTCTGTGCCATTTTGATAACTTGACACATAAAACAGATATGAAATGCAATCTACTATAACCAAAGAGTTAAACCCAAGCTCTTCAAACAGGAGACGGCTCGGGGATTGCCCATTTAAAGACTAGACGAGCATTGCGCAAGCAAGCAACTTAAACCTGTTCGTAGGAGACCCATGCTAGTACTGAACTGCCTGCTATCTGAGCCATTTATCACGTAGCAATGTGACCCTACGCCACCTACACAGTAACGAGTCTTGTGAATCGACAGTATTATGGCAAGGTGGTAGGGAGAGCGCAACATAATTGGATAGTGTAGCCCACAAAAGGGGCTATGTACGCTCCTTTGAGCAGCCAGGAGTTGGTGAGAAATCAGGGTTCCTTGTCTATCTCTTCTATATGCTTCAATCGAGCCAATGGCACCCCCTGGTGACAAATCCCAACTGACAACCATGCATGCATTGCATGATGTCGGTAGTTCGTCAAAACATGTGTGTTGGGTGGTAGCATCGTGCTGCCACTTGCATACTATACGAGTTAGGACCTTGTCAAGGGTCGGATATTAGTGTAGCCGTTGATAATTTCGGGTCAAGCGGCCCGTACCCTTTAAAGGGCAAGAAACACCGTGGGTCTTCGTTAGAGATTCCCTTTTCTGCCATGTAGGATGAGACTAAGACGTAATTTCGAGTGTTTCAGCTCAAGGCTCTTTCTCACAATACGAAAAGCGACACTACTGATACGAATACTGCGAACGGCAATTGTAGAGTTGTCAACGATGGTCGAGGGACATTTGTATTGGGCTTTGCAAGGGACATCACAGGATCCTACAAGGGCTCTCACTGGTCTAATTTGCCCTAACTGGCCCTAAGGCGAATATCCCAGACGGGTGGAAGGCCTCACATTTTTTAACCATACATACCGCATCTATACTTAAACTTGAATCATCTCCGCCTAATTGTCCTAGGAAACACCATCTCGATACAACCAGTACACGTCATCAGATCGCACGGCGACTGCACGCAATGTTCACCATGTCAACCATACAGCACGCGGTACCCAGACTCAAAATCGACCTTCGTGTCGACGATTTTCAGCATCTGGGAATGACGCCCTGGTTCAGTTATACCGTCTCCATGCCCGAACGTCCGCTTCCCAGTATCTCCGAGCGACCACACATCAAAACGGCGCGTCTGGTGATCCGCCCCATAACACTCGACGATGTGGACGAGTTCTACAAGCTCCGCCAGCGGCCCGAACTTCAGATCCACTCAAAGACTCGAGGTCGCCCTGATAGGGACATAGAAGAGACGAAGCAATACATCAATGCTTTGACAGAGAATGAAGAGGGCCACTGGTATTTTGGCGCGTTTCTACAGTCCACGGGTGAAATGATAGGCGAGGGTGGCCTTCCGGATTGTCACATCATGGCTACATCCGCGTCTGGGTGGCCAGAAGCTGAATTCTTCATCCGACCCGAGTACTGGCGACAGGGATATGGTACAGAGTTCTCCATTCCTGTCATGGAGTCATGGTGGGGCCTGCCGCGGGAACGGAGAAGGCAGCAACTCATTCCCGCCGTAGCGCCTGGACTTGAAGCTGGCGATGAAGTGGCAGAGGGCGTTGTGTTTCAATGGGAGGAAGGCAATCATGTCGCTCGACAATTCTTTGCCAAGGTTCTGGCACAGGCCCCAGTTGGCGTAGAGGGCGGCTTTGAGAGCATCGACGTGCGAGAAGGCAGAGAGGGGAACCTTGTACGCTGGAATGGCACATTGATCAACAACCCTAGACGATAGAACCTCGAATTGTTACTGGGGGGCATGACGAGCTATCGACCCTGTACTCGATACGGAGTATGTAGCCGCCATAGGAGAAAAGAGAGCTAGTTTAGTTCAATCTTGGGTGAAATGATACGATTTTCAACCAGCCACTTGTTCAATCATTGCCATTACTCCACATTTGCTTTTAGCGCTGGGCAGAATAGGCTGGATCAGTCTTTATCTTTCCTGTCATTGAATTAGGAGAGATGCAGTTGTGGTTACTAGTTGCGTATAGTCACGACACAACTCTTCATCCGAACAGCCTTGCAGTCTGTCTATACTCATGGTACTGTTCACAGAAAAGTTCGCTCTTCGGAGCACGGACGATGAGGAGAGAACACCAAGGATGATGAAAAACGGGGCGCCGTTGCAACGGCAGGAATGGTTCGAGATGCCGCGGTAAATATACGTTGTTAGCTTGAGTTAGGGCTACGACTAAGTCTCGTTCTCTGAAGCGTTATACCGAATAAAGCTGACCGGCAAGTCGGGATACTGACCCAGGTCTAGTTGACTGGGAACATGGGTCTCCAGCGTTGCATTGCATTATAATCCCTGCTCCTAGTGTGCATGAAAGAGTTTATTTGTAATGTTGCTCCAGTTTGAACATGGATTCTCGTCACCTGTCAAAAAATGCCTCGATATGCACATCATGAAATATTTATTTACATAAAAGAATATGATATTTAACTACTGTATCCGCTAAATCATGTAGTGTATTCCCTTGTTATCGTGACGTCGAGTTAACGATAGAACTCCCTGAGTTCGGCTTTGCTAGATGGAATTGACCTAGGCAGAGTTGACCCAAGTATAATCCTATCAGCTTATCAGTTTCGACGAAGTCAGCATTCGCTAGACTATAGTCAAGTGTTCCATGCTAAAGTAACTCAATATTAAGTAGAGCAGCTTAAAGAAGGAATGATAGAGGACTACTAGTAATAAGATTAAGGTACGCAGCAACCTTGAAAGCGTCATTTTAACCTTATGTGACGCTAAACTGTGTTATCTGCGGGAACACTCGTGTAGCAATACTTGTAGCGTAGCCGCAACGGCACTCAAGGCCCAGCCTAGAGGCAGAGGGTTGAAAGAAACGTTCGCCGTGTACACCCAAGCACTATGTAACTGGTGGCTGCGATGAATAAACTGGGATGGTAATATCTACCATCTGAATCACTGCGCTACCGTCTGTTATGTCGGATAGAGACCTAACTAATATGGTTGAATGATGACCGGACGCAACTAAACAAGGTGCTAACGAATTGAATACATTGAGAAGCTCTGCGAGGTTCTCTAGGAGGTCCTGGATCAGTCTTGCGAACCACGTCGAATCTATGCGTAAGCGCTTGTCTTATGTGACCGGTTATAGCGGCTATCTTATTCTCCATGGGCGAGACGATTGTTCATTCGCGGATAAATTCCCTATGGACAGCATGCGCCACAGGGTTAATTTTTGAAGCTTCCACGTCGAACAGAGGTAAATGGACGACTTTGAAACCAGACGACAAATCACAATATAAGGTTATTGGCTGTCGATCAAAGCCGAATAGAAGATTCCAGCACACGCTCCATGGAGGCTACATATAATTGATAATTCCGTTTGTATGCTCACAGGTAGCTATTTGTCCCATAGACCAGAAGGTTTGTATCTACAGGTGAGCGAAGTCTTGCTGCATCACCAACAGTGACGTCGACATTAGATTAAAGGCAAAGAACAAGTACTTTGGGTGGTATGCTGGGACTCTCGTCTAGTCTTTTGATACGTACTTGCCAGATCTTATCAGCGAAGTGCTGCTTGCTCGTAAACCTTCAACTATCAGCACTACAGCTAGTGGATCGCCGATCTTCCTTGGATATAACCCTTTTTTTTTAACATGTATGTAGTAGAGAAAGATCGACGCTCGCTGGTTCTGGCAAGCATTCGCGAGGTCCAACGACGCCCGGAATCCAAAGAAAAAACGGGCGACTTCTCACTTATGGAGGAAAGAGCCTCTTCGTCAAGCTTGTCCAGAGGCTGCGTCTTGGGGAATTTGGGCGACGGTAGCAAAGACTAGGCAGTTTCCGTTTCTACCGACGAATCTGGAAGCATCGACTCTATATTATCCTTAGATGAGTCTGATAATCACGGACTTCGCCTGCGCTACGAAGACGTTCATGGAGCTTACATGAATGCGAAATCTGTCAGCCTTAGACCGAGCTCCTCGTGGTGAATATAACAGTAGGTCAGTATTTATTATTTCTTGTTATCATTACCTGTTGCATTCCATTCTCGTCAAACTTCCGTACACGACACGAAAGGTCGAGCTATCTGGGTGGCTGCTCGGGAATCGAGATCAGTAGTAGGCCGGCTATCAACGTCCGATGCCTTCCCCCACCACCAGGGTGAAGGGTTATAATTACTTGCCTCTTTAGACCTCTTGCCATGGATCAACCACCTGTTGCCGAGGAGCATAATCTGAATCTCGCCACTTTGTTCGTTCGGCACAACACTCACGATGTGCTCGGAATCCATCTGGTCCACGGCCATCTCAAGATTCCCGAAAATACTGTTCTGCTGGGAAATAACTTTGCAGGACCAAATGGCCGATGGGCCAAGATGACTGAAATAGAGAAAATTGATCCTGCTACTATCCATGGGCACATTTTTTTCATCAAAAAGGAGGGCATTTACGCCTATGAATACAAAGATGGACCAATGCCTGATCTGTCTGGTGTTGGAGAAGGCTTTCTGAGGGAGTTCGTGGACAATCTAGTTGCCAACAATCTTACCGACCTTCCTTGGTCTCCAGGTACTCACTGAATGCAGTGGGAGATCCATGTCGGAGTTCATCCTAGATGACGGAACTGTCATGCTAGACACCAAATTCATCAAAGGATGCACTCACTACAGGATCATAGGCTGCAGCTCCGAGAATGTACATGGAAACTCACTGGTGTGTTCGGCCAACGAAACTCACTTCTCAATGACCTCGGGCAATTATAAGGTCTTTAACGCCGGCAAATCACTTCCCAAGTTGAAGAGCGTTGACGATTCGAAGTTGGCACTTACTGACGAGGGCATTCTCTAAACTAGACAAAGACCCTTAGTCATCTGTATCTAGCAATCTAGCCACTTCAGTCTCGTTCCATACCCACCTAGTCTCACAGTTCCTCTTAATTCAATTGAGTAGCCGGTCTGATAAGAGACCCGTCCAAAAACATCATGTTGTATTGTCCCTGCTTGTCATCGCCAATGGGTACATGACCCGGCCCGTTTGCAAGACGACTGGAGAAGCCACCTGAGAGAAGAAGTCCCATACTTCTCGCCAGCTTGATGATATGAAGAGTTTCCTCTGACAAAGGCCCAACTTTGTCTTGGAAGGTCGCCCAAAAGACGTTTTGCAATTCATCATAATCGTCGTAGCGCGACCAACCATTTCGAAGGTGAAGTTTTCCTGTCAGAGCTTGTAGAGAATGAGGATTCAGTCCAAAGGGGCAAATCTCAGCTTCGGCCCAGTCGATAACGTCCACTAAATGGCAGGATGACTCGTCAACCATGATGTTGCATGTTCCAAAGTCTCGGTGGAGAAGAACCGTTGATAAGGCAAAAATAGCGTCCATCGAGTCGATGCATTTCTGGATTGTGGAGTAAAATCGATGGGGTGGAGCATCACGTAAAAGTACCAACTCCATGGTGTATTTCTTGTATAACTTATCACGATACGCAGCCTCGGTCAGCTGAGGGGTATTCCATGAGAGAGCTAGAAACCTGGGCTTGGTTAGCATACTGAACTGAGTTAAGGGTAAGCTAGGTATACTTCGCGACGTCTGCAATAAGATTCTTGCGATAAGTAAAAGTCTTTTGCGAGTTTTCGGGGAACCCGTTTGCCAAAATGAAGTCAAGATGGGTGATGCCTTTGACCCTGGTCATGAAATAGACGTAGAGGGGTTCTTTATTGGCAGCCTCGGCCCCAATTTCACCCTCGAACGAAACGGTAGGCGCCAGCGATCCATAGACCGCGCTTGCTAGGGCGGATATTTCCGTCTTGAGTTCAAGTGACTTGAGACGGAACTGGACGACGTATTCGAGGCTAGGGCCTGCGTACACCGTGTAGCTACAAACACCTTGTACGTCAACTGGAACGACTCTCCCTCCAATCAAATCCTTTGCCCGAACGTCGCATTCCAGTTGTGTAGTCGTTGTCTTGGTAAAGAATTCAACGATCTCCTCGTTGACAGAGTACTCCATGCCGGTGTTCGTCGTCCGTCGATGGGTGCCTGGCCGAACGCTTCTCGGTAAAATCAAGTTTATGTAGAGAAATGAGATAAATTTCACTGAGTATTGTATTGAGCCAACATGCCCATCCACCTGTTTGACTTAACCACCACGGCGAAAGCGGAGGTACCCCCTTGCCGACTAGCAGGTGGTACTTGGTATATATGCTTTCAACACACCAACGTACACTTTATGAAGCACCTACCCCTCCAATTACCATAACCCCGCATTTGACCGAGCCCCTACAACTTTTAAACTCCAAGGAGCTAAGTAGTTAAGGGGATTGAAAAGAAAGATAGATAGAGTATAGTTAAGATTTAAAGATTTACAGGGAAACGCGACTACTCTGTCTTATCGCTTCGTATAGCGTACAGCAACCTAACTACACATCCGCGACAATAAACGCCAGGCAAAGCCCCATATTGTGGCGGTCTCCATCTATAGGCGAGCCTGCATAGTCCCAGACATGCACAGAGACAATCTTCTTGAGCCCCAGCTGATTCTTGTGGGTGTTGAGCAAAAAGGCGCCGCCGCTGCCGTTGGGCGTGGCTAGGAGGACGCGGGCTTCCTCGCTATCAATGGGAAAGGTGATACGATCAGACCATCTGGGCATGTTAGATCGTGGCGCCCTGCCCATCCGGCTGTCGTAGTTCTTCACAGAGGCGATGATCCAGGCGGCAGTCGGGGCGTTGACAATATGTGCTCGCACAATGGCACGCAGATCGCGGACATCGTGGCCAACTCGCTCGCAGATAAATTTCCATTGCAGAAATGCCACATCAGACCAGCGTTCCAGCGGGGGGCGGGTACCATAAGCGGCGGCTGCGGGTGAGAAGTTGACATCGGCGACGATAACTGCACAAGGTCAGTCATCAGGGGCCTCTGGATATGTGTGGACTTGAAATATGCGAGTGCTCGCCATGATACATACCCCCACCGTCTGGGTATACAGCTTGCTGATACGTGCCCGCGGTGCCTTCGTACCAGTTGCCGGAACCCGGAGGATATTCCCAATCGTGGTCGTGTGCCGACTGGATCCTGCCCCAGTTTGCCTCGTCAGCGCCGAGGCCGACGAGGGCATCGTCGAGGAGGGTTTCGTAACTCGGAGCATTGTCGTCGTCGTCGTCTTCATCTCCATCTTCGCCGGCGATATAAAAGTCTTCTGACCAGCCCTGCCTCTCCAGCTCGTTGTAGTCAAACCATTGACTCTGTGGGCTCAAGTTGTTGTTGGCCAGCCATATTTGCTCGTTATTTTGAGAGAATGAGCATACCTATACACAAAGACCATGTCGTAAGTATTTACGTCGATACGAAGACTGACCGACCCCCCGTAGAGAGGAATCGTTTCCCACAAAGTTGTAGTTATCTGGCGATTGCTGCAGCCTAGCACAAAAGACCTCCGAGGCAACGGCACTGGATGTTCCATCGAAATACTTACAAAGCCATTTGCCTTATTCAGTAAGGGACCCCGATTTGCCCAGCTAACGACGATATGGGGCTCTGCGCGGCTGGCAAGACCCAAATTCGCAGTGGTAAAAGCAGTGAGCTCGTCTACATCCTTTCCAGCGGAAGACTGCTTTGGTCGAAGGGCGACACTGCGAGAATGTACGGTAGACACAAGCAATACAGTAAGCAGGGCTATCGCCCAGGCCCGGAACTTGGCGGTAACTCGATACATGAGTGCGATCGAGGGAACGAGGAAAACGAGTGACTGAGTGAAGGGTTGTTGGCCAGAGCAATACTGGGAAATATAGTACATCAAAACGACCAGATCATAGCCTCTTAGTAGGAGATCAGGCAGTATATCTCATACGACTACAACTAACAAGTTGGTCATGCTTGTGATGCACTTAGAATGTTGGGCACCCCTGACCCCAGCAGCTATTGTCGTGTCATGTTCTTCGTCCAATTTCGATTGAAACAGGATTCAAAAGCATAACCTAGAAACCAAGACTTGGCAGATACGCCAAGGCACTTGAATAACAGGGACACGGATCCATTGCGGAGGAGACTCTGATCCACCCCCACCCCGGATGCACTGTCTAGACTGTCAAATCCATTGCTCATGCACTTGGGAGTTCTCCGGTCTCTCTAAATTAACGTCTTTGTGGTGCAGCTAGTTGAAGGCTCCGAATCCATGTAGACCCCAAAATTTCGTGGACTTGAGGCAGAGCGCAATTTCTGGTCATTGCAGACCCAGGCACCCTACGACCAAGTACTTGATCCTTCGCTTCACAGTAATAGCCACCCACCAAACCTGGATATTAGTCGGTGAAAACTTCATATAATCACTATCAGCTTTCCGCGGCGTCCCCGAGATCATCGTACAGCCAAGCACTCAACCCTGTACGCTCCGGCGATTACTCTCGAGTTCCCGGTCGAGACGCTCTTCTATTTCGGCAAGTAGATCCGCAGGGACGAGGCTGCGCCAAGCGAAGAAACGGCCCGCCTGCGAAGCAACACCCCCGCGAGCCGGTCGCAGGGCCCCAGCTTCACGAGGCATCAGCTGCAGTGCCTCGAGCTTCTCTCTGTCCCATAGCGCAAATCCAAGATGGCGAAAGGGACGAAATGGCACGCCGCGTACAGGCGATGCCGGGTGTGCTGCAAGTATGCGCCAAAATTGCCATCCAGTTGCGGCGAGTGAGAGAGTGCTCCGTAAGCGGGCGTGAATTTCGTGTGATGGCGAGAGCAACACCCCCCAACGCAGCGAAGCTGGCTCTGCCCTGTTGACAGCAACTGGTGGCGTCGCTTGGCGGTGCTCTAGATACTGGGCTGCGCTTAGCAGTTCGTCTTGCTCAATGCACAAGTCTGGGACGGCAAAGAAGGACAATTCCAGGGTAACGTTGCGCTCAGCACCCCTCTGGATGAGAGCTTGCGCCAGGCGCAACCGCCAAAGGCCCCTCATGGCGCGCTGGCCTTCCTGCCACGAGAAGTGGCTGAGCTCGGCTGGTTCGTAGGAGCGGCCCTCGGCAGACTCGCGCCAAGGCGGGCGGCGCGGATCATGGGGGCTGTAGAGATTTCTACGGGGGCGAGCCAAGTGCTGGGGCGTGATGAGGCGACATTGCGCGCGGTAAAAGTCTAGACACGCGATGGCCGCTCGGGCAACTCCGACAATCTGGCTGAGTAGATGCCGAGCAGCTTGCCCGTCGTTGCTTAGTATGATAGCTGCCAGTCCGGGGTCTGCTGCTGTAACCACGGGAGGCGCCGATGGTGACTGTGTCGGCAGGGCCTGAGCTTGGCCATGAGAAGCTGGGGGGCGAAAATACTTGTCTCGAAAGACCTCGGGGTCCACGGTGAGCTCGTGAGATAGTGTAACACTGGCAGTGGCGTGTATCAATGACACCAGCTGAGCAGGAAGCGATATCTCGAGAATCCGAGAAAGTATGACAGGCCCCGCGGGGGAGGAGAGAACAAGAGACGCCCTGGGTGAGGCAGTGACTAGGTGGTAAAGCGAAGCGATAGAGTCAACCTGAGAGAGAATTTCGATCACGAGCTCGCTTGGAAGGGCCTCGAAGCATGCGCGATGCACAAGGTGCCGCGCCATGATGTTGAAGGGGAGCGAATGAGAAAGAAGTGGACTGCTAAAGTCATCCTTCGAGGAAGTTTCTCCTCCAAGCAAGGACTGAGGAAAAGCAAGAAAAGAACTAAAGAGTGCGGCGGGTGGGGGAAGGAACTCAGAAGTGCCAAGCTTGAAATGTACGTCAGGCTTTCGTGGCCATGATGTCCATTGAGGCTTCACCAATCATTAGGTACGTTTTCGTAGCAGCAAGGTATCTAGATACACACTCCGTACTCCGTACTGTAGATAGGTAGTTACCGTGCGGATTACGCCGAGAGAGCTCCGGGCCTAGTCCGTGGATCCCGGGATCCCGGGATACGGGGATGCCGCTGATGTTTGATTGGAAGACTACTCTAGCGTGACACAAAATCATTAAGCATAAATGCTAATTAGACCAAGGCACGACCAAACGGCCAGGCAAGCCAAGCAAGCCAAGTTGTTAGTCATACTCAATTCCAAGTCCAAGGGTATATTCGCGCGTGATGTATAGGTAGCTATGGGTACTTGAAAATGAACCATGTTCGTACGCGCTCTGTATCGGTAAGCCCCGTTATCAGGCGAGTCATAGAATGACCCTTGCTACGTTATTGTTCCTTACATACTTTGTAGAGCAAAACTAGATTGACCTATCTGAGTTAGTCTCAATCATGATCCTTCGGGTCTCGAACCAACAATACAGCCGGGTCCAGACAGACCATGTAAAATCAAGAGCCCAAGCAGGGCTGATAGGCTGACTCCCAAATTCCTTTGTATTACCACAACCAGTTGCAACTCCACTAATGAGTCCACCCAGTCGACCTTTAATCTGACTTTGCGGAGGCATAGACGAACTAGCTTCTCCCCCCCCTTCCATTTGGTAGTAGAGTGATTGAAGTTGCAGAGACCATGACGACCAAATACTAGCGTTGTAGGCCTAGTCCTCGAGCATAGATACCAAGGTTTATACTCTTCAAACTTCTTTTGAGCTGATACTCAAGCGGCTGACCCTTTTGTTCAAGTTCTGGCTCATAGTCGGATACGTACACTCTTTTACAATTCAAAGGCTTGCAGCGGAGCCCAACCCAGCTTTCTGCTGACTATGAGGCTGACATTACACGTCGGCGCTCTGGCCCTCTTCGGGGCACTCCAGTTCTCGCTCGTTGAGTCCACACCAACGCCCGCCGGTCTTGCGGTTCACTGGCTGTTGAGTGGGCGTGCCGATTCTTGCCCTGTCGGTGACTTCTTCATCGGCATCGGTGACCAAGGCGATGACGAGGTGCCTGATGGATGGAACGGAGGTGATGGCGGCGGCGGCGGCGGAGGCAGCGCGGACCCTGTCCGTCCACCCGATAACCCCATGTATCTCCGCATTCTGCCACTCGGTGCTTCCATTACCCAAGGCCTCATGTCGGAGCCGTATGGCGGCAACGGTTATCGCAAGCCGCTGCGCGATGCTCTCCGGTCCATCGGCTGGCCGGTCAATATGGTTGGTAGCAAGCACGATGGCAACATGCGCGACAACAATAACGAGGGCACACCTGGTCACATCATCAGCGAGGTCATATCCGCCGCGGACCGCTCGCTCCCCTTTAAGCCAAACATTGTGCTCATCAACGCCGGCACCAATGACTGCGAGCGCAACATCGACTTCGGCACAGCCCACGACCGCATGAAAAGCCTCATTGAAAAGGTGTTTGCACAAGTCCCTGGCACCACGGTCATCTTGTCAACGTTGGTGCCGCATGCGTGGCCCCAGGTCAACGAGCGTGTCAACACATTGAACCAACGATACCGCGCCCTCGTGCGGACCATGGATAACAAGAATCTGCTGCTCGCCGACATGAACACGGGCTGGATCACTACGCGAGACATTGTCGACAAAACGCACCCCAGTCAAGAGGGCTACCGTAAAATGGCAGCCGTGTGGGAACGCGCCATCTACGCAGCCCTGGCACGCAAAGTCGTCAACAAGCCGGCTGACACCAAATGGCCAGACGCCGGTGGTAAGACATGCCTCAAGGAGTTTGGCTCAGGCACCTCGCGTGGTGTTGTCAAGACGCAGGCGGGCTCTGGGCTCGACGACGGACCTTATGGTCATACGAGCAAGCCGCGAGGCACGTTCAACTCGATCGCGTCCGGTTCGAAGAGCAAGGAGTCTCACAAGTCCATCTGGTTTGCGCAGCTTGTCAACGTTGGTCGCGGCTACCGTGAGATGGCGATTGACGAGCATGTCCGCCAAATCGGCGGTAACCTGCGCTTTTTCCAAATGACTCTGAACAAGGGCCATGGGAAATTTGAGGGCGGCGACGTCATCAATGTCCAGGACGAGTGTAAACCCAAGGGTGTGCATTGGGGCGATGTTAACGGCGATGGACTGGACGACTTCATCTGCATCGGCGCCGAGGGCAACATGTACGTCTCCATCAACAATGGCGGCCCCGTACCCACCTTTACCAAGATTGGCTTGGTTCATCCTGTCCCCAAAGGCTACTCGCAGGCCAATGTTCGCCTAGGCGACGTTGACGGTGATGGGCGTATCGACTACTGCGTTGTGGGTGGAAATGGCGACATTCGCTGCTGGCGCAACGGCGGCATCGGAGGCAATCCCGAGTACTGGCAGGAGATGGGTCCCAATGGCCAGATTGTCTTTACAGGCAAAGGCGTGAGTGCATTGTTTCTCTTTTACCCTTCCTCTTCCTCTTTCCTCTTCCTCTTGCAAATGTCATGGAAAGGAAGACGACGACCTGTGCGAGAGCTAACCAGAGGCTTGCACGACAGATGGGCAATATTGCTGGCGTCCGCCTTGTGGACATCAACGGCGATTTCCGCGCAGACTGGGTCTACGTCAAAGACGATGGCTCGACCGTCATCTACATCAATCAGCGTGGTACGGGAAAGAACCTGATCCCAACATGGATCAAGGCACGGTCAGGGCATGCAGGCATGGGCGTTGCCGGCGCTGGAGAACGAATTCGCTTCACTCGCATCTTTGGCAGCAACCGGGCTGACTATGTATACATTGATCGCGAGGAGACGGACGGCAGCCACTTTGACCGCATCAAGATCTGGGAGAATACGGGCACCGGTGGTGCCAAACCCAAGGGCGACGGCACGCGGTTTTGCGACATGCGCGGGCTTGGCGCCGACGACATGGTATGGGTCAAGAGTACCGGGGAGATTGACGTCTATGAGAACATGCATCGTGGCGGTGTCTGGAACACGAAGCCGCTATGGAACGTCATGGGCCAGGTTCTCCACACGCACCGCAACCGCAAGAGCATCCATCTGGGTGACTGGGACGGCGATGGTAAGTGCGACATTCTGAGCGTCAACCGCGACAATGGTGCAGTCGAGGTCTGGCGCAACGACTGGACCAAGGCCAACGGCTACTCCTTCACTGCCATGGGCCAGATGTCTAGCGGCGTCGAGTGCAGACAAGGTTGGGGGCCGGGTCTATATGACCTCGGCGTCCGCTTTGCCCATCTCGACGGCGACAAGCGCATCGATTACCTGTGTATCGAGCCAGATGGCCGTACTGATGGCTGGCTCAACACTGCCGATCGGGGTATGGTAAGCCTGGGCCAGGTCAAGAAGACGGAGGGCAAAGACCGGGCCAACTTGCGCTGGGCCGACGTCGACGGTGATGGCCTCGATGACTTTCTGTTTGTCGAAAAGTTCAACGGCGATACATCTGTATATCTCAACGTAAGTCTCCTTGCTGTCCGCGACTTCAGCCAAGTATACAATTACTGACTCTTCTCGCAATCACAGGCCGGCTTCATTCCGGCATCTGGTAGTGCCATGACTTGGAGAGGCGTCGGCAAGCGCTATCTCGGATCCGGCTACGGACCGAATCTGCACTTCCCAAACCTGGGCGGGCTTGGCGTGGCTGACATGGTCCAGGTCAACCCACAGACTAACGAAGCATGGACCTGGTTCAATGACTGCTCGCCCGGCGGGAGCCAGGATGACGATGATCCGGTCAAGAATCCCAACCTTCCCGTGCCACCATCTCCCGGCGACAATGGCGGAGGCGGAGGCGGAGGCGGCGGCGGCGGCGGCGGCGGAGGTGGATCTGCTCCTCCGCCGGATGCCGTTGGTAAGTACTACGAGTTGCCGCACTTCCCGACCTTCGTCTCTCTGGGAGATAGTTACGCTGCAGGTATCGGTGCGGGCGACCAGGCCGACAACAAGTGGGACAGACTGGCAGACAACAACTGCTTCACAACAGCCAACGCCTACGGACACAGCTTTTGGTCGGCCAACTTGGGTGACAAAAACTTCGACTTCCTGGCGTGTACCGGCGACAAGATTGAAAATGTGCTCAAGACAGGCTCGCATAACCGCCCATCGCAGCTCTCCATCCTCAAAGACCAGATTGGCGGGTCCAAACTCGCCTTGGCGACGCTGTCAATTGGTGGCAACGACGCCTTCTTTAGCGACGTGGCCATCCGTTGCCTCTTCTTTGGCTTCAACTCGTGCGAGAGATACCTAGAGGATGCCAAGTCGGCCATTGCAAATATGCGTCCCAAGCTGGTCGAGACCTACCGCGCCGTGCTTGACGCTGTCGACTACCAGTACTTTACGCTCATTGTGACCGGCTATGCCACCTTTTTCAACGAAGACCAGTCTCGGTCCAAGTCGGCGGACGAGAACTGCGACCTCCAAACCATTGCCCTCACCGATGAGGGAGGCCCTCTCAACAAGCACGTACCTTATTTGAAACACTCCTTGCGCGTCGAGATCAACTCGGCTGTGCGAGGAATCAACCGGCAAATTCAGGAAGCCATCAAGGAGGTCCAGGCCTCGTACTCAACCAAACGCATCAAGTTTGTCGATATGAACCCCATGTTTGATGGACACCGTCTGTGCGACAAGGGTAGCAACAGCAAGATCATTGACCCTACTGATGTCTACTTTTTCCTGCCGTACTCGGACGACATCACTGAGACAGGCAATCAACTGACGCCGCGCGACAACGACGGTCCGAAGCTTGATCTGACGAAGCGAGACGCGGCCGGATCGGAGTGCGAGTCATGGGGCGGCCACTTCACGAGTCTGTGGGACTGCGTGTGGGCGCAAGCGACTGCGCAGGCTGGCAGTAATGATCCCGTCGATGCCAAGGTAGATGGAAACAGATACCCTGACCTGGCAGGCCGAAGTCTGAGCTTCATCACCAAGAATGGCATGTACAAGGCTATGCATCCCAAGAGTATTGTCCATCAGAAGCTGGCGAAGCTTATCAGGTCCCAGTGGACGGTATGGGGAGAGAAGGATTGATCAGTTCGCAGGAACACGGCACGTAAATTATGATTATATAGGTAGTCTTGTCGGATGTAAATGATGTTGAGGCCAAACTAGTATCGACAAAAATACAAACCCTGTTCTTGTTTTGGCTCGATAACCACCAGCATGTGCATTGAGCCCAAGACTGTTCCCGGAGCCTTTGTTCATGTTCTCTATCGAATACATGGATCATTAAATGAGCTCACTTAACGCAACCAGTGGGCTGGCTGAAGTCAATAGACTTGATTGGGATACGCCGGTCGTTCAACGCTAGTGTGTAGCTCGTGTTCTACCTAACCGACAACCGTTAATTTGCTATTTGCGACCACCTCCCTTGAGCCACGGGGATCGCGACTATAGAAAGCAGGCGAGGTCCGGTTCTGAGCTCAAAGAAATACTCGGCTTTCAACCTACGAGAAGTACACCCACTCCCTTGCCAGGGCCGCTACATCAAAAAGTCATGCAGGTCTTTTGCTACAGTTGTAACCACCTTTTACGAGGTGTTGGCTTTTCACGGTGTAAGTGCTGTGCTTGACACGAGGGTTATTAAGCACTTAAGCTACGTGTATATGTGTGAGATGGTGCCGAGCACACAGTTAAACCGAAAACTGTTTCGCGCGGCTTAGTTCCACGTTTGCGAGAAAAGAAACGACTGCCATTTTCGTTAACAAGAAGCCCTCGAAGAGATTGATAAACCTTCCACTTGCGTCCTGGAGTAAAGATTCCAGCCCTTCTTCTAATACGACTTTGTTCAGACTATCACCACTCCGTAGTGCCCACTATCATAACCAGACATTTCCGCAACCTACAGGTCCTCTGCTAGTACGAGTAGCGTTCGAGAGAAACTATGATCGACTAAATCGCCTGGAACAAATTCTCGTCTACCTTATTGTTCGAGACCAACCAATACCTAGGTTGGGTGAAGGATGGAAACAACCCCTTGAACTAGGCCTGACTGGTCACGAACCTAAGCTTACGGAGACTTAAGCTAATTTCATATGTAGTGGAATATACTAGTTAATATAGCAAAGTTTGCTATCTTATTCCCGCTTACGCTGATAACTTAGAGATCTTGCAGATTAAAATCATCGTCATGGAAGACGATTAAGGAAAGTAGGCAGATGGGGAGCTCCCTCTGAAGGTAGACTCAACGGAGTATGCTATTAGAAAAGTCCTAGCAGCTTCAAGGCGCTACAAAATCAGAAAGGGTACTCAGGCTCGGTGAGATATTAATATTGAGGTTTTAGAGAGAATTACAAAGGCTCATCAGGCGAGTGAAATTATAAAGACAGTACAGCGAGTTAAGTACTTTTTTGTTGCCTCGTCAACCTATTCTCTACCGAAGAACACAACAGCCTTTAGATCTTACAAGAAGTTACCTTTATGTCATTAAATCGATCAACCTTGCCTTTGATGCCGCCCAGGGCGTTCATGTCCTTGGTCGGCATGTCGCGCTTCGCCTTGGCCGCCTTACCCCAGCCGCTACGCCCAAGACCCGCGGTAGCCAGAGATGAAAAGATGGTAGCAAAAGAGTTTTTGGGGTCCTCGACAACAGAGTAGGTCAGGAGGCCAGCCTCGCCGGCTGCGCCAAGCATACCGAGGATGGCGCGGGCACTAGTCAAGCCTATAGCGCCGGCGGCCGAGCCGACAAAGGGGACGAAAAAGAGGAAACCGGTAACGAAAGACATGATTATCTCCTCGCGTTCGGCCTTGGCGATCTTTTTAGCCTGCTCGGCAACCTTTCCCATACTACCAACGGCAGCTTCTATGCTCAGGGCAGGGAGCATTGCCGCGTCGGCCAAATCAGCCGGATCCTCGAGCTCGTCGAAATTGGCCATGGTTATCAGGGCTTTGAGTCGGGACAGCAGATCTCTGGATTTGTCGTATGAATCTCCAATAATGTCCTTGGGATTAGACACCTTGATTTCGTCGGCGGCACGGGGGTAGTTCCAGTACCAGTGATCTTGCTTCTTCTGACATTGTTTAATATCCTTGCAAAACTGACAGCCATTGGTCAAGGAAACAAGGGTATCGCCAAATGTGATCCAGTCTTTTTGTATGCCGTAGTCATTGTAGATAGCTGCATAGAAGTCATTTTTCTTCTCGAGCGTGAACGTCGTATTGGGAGGTTTACTTTCGGAAAGCCAATCTCCGGTTTCACCATTCTTGTACTCTGTCGGACAGGTGATTTCGAACGTGCCTTTGCCGCTCTCGCAATTGTCGGAGTCATCGCATTGCTCGATGTCCTCTTCTTCGCAGAAGAAGCGGCAAGTACCACAGCAGTTTTGCATACCCGTCTCCTCGCACTTGAAGAAGTTGCCAGCTTTCCCGTTACCCATGAAAGAATTGATCTGGTCGGGGACTTGCTGTACAACGTAGGACTCAAACGTCTTGAACTTGTTGTCATAGCCATCATGAAGTAGGTCGTCATACTTATTCAAAGCATCGCTCATGATCTTGGCTTCCACCTTGGCTATGTAGATATACATGCAGTGGGCGGGAATTCTGTCCCTGCGACGCTCTAGGCAATCTAGGGAGTCATAAGTACTGTCGCACTCGCTGAAGAAATCAGTGTCGATTGTGTACTCGTAATCGAGCGGGAAGTCACTAGCAGCGCCAGCGTCGCGTCCACTGCCACTATAGACTTGTTAATATGCGTTATAATGAGAGTGGAAAGCGTGATAAGTGAGCTTACTCGACGAATTCCAACAGATCGACAGCCCAGTCGCTCGTGCCAGCCATGTTGTACGACGCATAGAGCTTTTCCCGTTCTGACTTGACCGAGTCGTTCATGTAAGCCACCCACTCGGTGTCATTGAAGACCAACATGTCTGACCCAGCAGCGGTCCACTTCTTATTGTACTTCCCAGAAGAGAGGATTTCTCCGATCTCCGCATTAGAAATGTACCCTCCAGTGTTTGTGCAGCGGCCCGGATAGGCATCAGACCCCCTTGCACTGCCTGTGAACCTACACATAGGCCCATCACAGCCAGCCTCAGCCATCTTGAAAGAGCGACCGTAGCTGGCGACACCGACAACAACCTTGTTAGACGGTACGCCCGCTTTTGTTATCATAGCTAGGGCGTCCATCGTTTCTGTCTCGTTGACGTGCGAGCGAAGACAGTTCCCCGTGGGGCAGCCGGGAGACGTCCATGCATTACCGTAGTCCCATTGGCCATGAAGATCGTATGTCATATAAATGATGTAGTCGAGCTCCCGGCCCATCTTCCCGACTGGGAAAGCCTTAAGGTACCAGTAGGAAGAAGGAGCTGCAAAGGAAACAGAATAGGTATCACCAACGGATTTTTTGATATCCTTCAACAGCTGATGGTAGTCTTCTCCAGCCTCAGGATCACCCGCAGGGATACCAGGAATATCGGCTGCCTAAATACTCCAGAGTCAGCCGCGTCGGGGTCAAAGCGAAGGCTATATCAAAAGATAGCACAGAGATGCTTACACCTGGATATTCCCAGTCAAGATCAACGCCGTCGAGACCGTGCTCTTCGAGGAAGTTGATGATGTTCTGGCGGAAAGTGTCTCGATTATCTGGTTTAGCAGCCTCTCGCAAGATGTTGTATGTCCCTGGCTTGGTACTAAAGTCCCAGCCACCAAAGGAGATGATTCTTTTGATACCCGTCAAGTCTTTGAACATGTCGAATTGTTCTTGTGCACCACTGACGTCGACTCGAAAGTCATCAGTAACATTGGCAAAGGACCAATGGATATGAGTATACTTTTTCGTATCAATCTGATCGACATCCATGGTTAGGCAGGGCCGATTGATGTTCCAAGACTCGAAGTAGGCGACTCGAATTGTCTTCTTGGGTGGATCACCCTTGATGATTTTTCTTCCACAGCTAGCAATGCCTTATCCAATTGTCAGCATCCATGTTCTTTCCGGAGGATGCGGTAGCAGAGAAGAGGGAAAAGCTGTCCAGGATACGTACATCCATTCTCGCCTGGCTTAGAGGTGCCAGGTGCGCCAGTTTTCGTTTTGGAGATAACACAGAAATCATCCGTGAAGCCGCATTTGCCCCAGACGTTGCAGCAGACATTGAGAGGACAAGGGTTGAGCTTAGCCCATTCATCACTGGTACTGCCCTCTGGCATCTTAGTACCAGGCACCGTCGGTCCACACTGAGCATCATCAACGGAAGCTGGGAAAGGGGCGGTTCCTCTGCTCAGACAGATGACGCTGTCTGGCCACAGTGTGTCGCACCCGTTCCAACCCCACGTCTTCTTGTTGAATCTCTCAATATCTTCCTGGTCGAGGCCGTGAGCGGCAGCAATGGCGGAACAGCCATCGTCGTTCTTGATGGTATACGTCGCACATGACCCATCCTTGCCTGGTTTCGGTGTGACATTGGGCAGCTTGCCACGGGTGCAGCAAACGGCTTGCCCGACAGCAAGAGCTGAGCAGAAAGTCTTGTCGCCCGAGTGGAGTTTGCGAAAATCAGCCGCTTTCAAGCCACACTTCGACGCCAGAGTTCCGCAGCTATCGCCGCCCTGAATGTTGATGGTATCGCAGGTGCCATCAGAGTTCGCAGGAGGAATGATATCGGGCAGCTTGCCTGCAGAGCAGCAGAACTTTTGGCCAACTGCGAGTGTCGAACAGAAGTTGGACCCACGGTTGTATCTTGAAAGATCAGACTTGCTGATACCGCATCGGTCAGCCAGCGCCCAGCAACCGTCGCCGGCTTGGACGGTTTCCGTTTTGCAAGGATTTGCGCGCGCGGCAACACGCGACTTGCTCCAGCTATGGGCGAGACCTCCAGAGCCGGCAACCTTTTGAGTCGACGCAGTGCTGGTGCTGTTTCTGGAGCCCTGGGTTGTGTCTGGGACGCGGATGCTGACGGTGGTCCATTCTGGGTTGGCGTTTGTGTCGACCGAGACGCAACGTCCATCCGCCCAAGTCTTGACTGCATCTTGGGCTAGAGGGAGGTCCTGGGAACTGGTCGCTACGATACCAATGACGTAGTCAGCACCACGCTCTGTTGCCATGCAGAGTTGAGCAATGGTGGGTCTGGAGATCGGCGTTTTCTGGATATACTCCAGGAATTTGATCAGGAGCTTGGCAGGTACTCCATGCTGATGAACTTCGCGTCCTGCAAATATGCCAATGACGGAGGATTGCAAGTATGTAAAACCCAGAAAGTTTTGGGTACAAGAGGGTTTCTTCGCGCCAAGTGAGTTGAGAAGTCGTTTGCCCGCTACCACCAGGTGCTCGTGGGCAAACTCTCCGTTGCGGTTAGGAGAGCTCAGCTCCCCCATGGAAACGGAAGCCTCGATTATGTTGTGGTTTGGTGTTGAGCAAAGGGCAGCAACATCTTGGTCTGGTATAAAGGTGTCGTATGTGGAGGTAAATTCGGCTCTGCATGCTTTGATAGCAATTGGCCTTGGGTCACCATTTTGATCCTTGTTTTGAACAGCCACGTTGAGGACCATGGTCTCGTTGCAGCGGGCCAAATCAGCAGTATCGGAGAAGAGAAAAGCTGCGTTTGACTTGGAAGACGACCCTTCCTGGCATGGTGGAGGGCACGGCTGCATGGCATCTCCTGATGTACGGGCGTGCGCTGCTGTCCATCCGTTGACGCTGTCGTGTCTGGCGACATCGTCTTGATAGGCGATTGCCCCTGATAACAAGAGAGCCGTGGCAATCCCTTGGCGTAAGAGAGCAATCATCATGCCCTGCACCTATCGAAATATCGAGGCAGTGTATACAGAAACGGGAAGCGAGAGTAAAAGACGGTAAGTGGAAGATACAAAGGTAAAGAGGTGTATCAACAATGAACGTGAGTAGATAAAGAAAAGAAAAAACCTAACGAACGAAGCTACTCTAGATAGTAGCTTATTCACGTCTTCTTGAGGAGTGTTTGACTGGAAGAAGTAGATGAAGCGGACAACTAGACAGAGTATGTAGGTACATACTAAAAACCATGCAGACAATGGGTACCCACCCATAGGCCGAGTCGAAGATAACGGTTGACTTCTAAACGAAACGTGCAAGGAAACGCCGGGCATGTGAGCCACAATCACATGGGTAGATACAATCAGCACTCACAGCACACGCGGTGCTCACGAAAGATACCTACTCCAATGACCCCTGATCCCAGCGAGCCGAGAAAGGTGAGTTTACGCGCCTGGCCCACCCTCCCCTGGAATCTCTCGGCCCGTTAGTTGTGCTTTGCCGTAGCTTACCTTCTTGCGTAGATACTAGGATATTTGACAGGGTGATTAGTACATAGTGAAAACAGGGAAGCGATTATTTACGGGTCATTTTCACCTTCCAGAGTGCGCAGTGATGAGCGTCACATCGAGCATGCTTGAGGTTTCATGCGCGATATCTGTATACCGAACAAGGGGACCCTCACTGCAAGCAGGACATGGTATCATTCCAAAATACTTGGTGGCTATGGTCAGCCTCTTTACAATCTCGGGGATTGCCGATGCTGATGGATAACTGTTATCACGGATCTGTAGACTGTCATGTTACTACTCAAGAACTACCTACCTAGAGAGAATCTAGCCTGAATCTCACTCAGTCGTCCCATATCAAGGTTGCCATCTCGCGCCCTCGTTATTCTCTGCAGGACTTGCTATCATTGTTCTATCTTTCTCTTCATTCGTTCTCATTTCTGGATACTTCACCCGTTACCACCACCACCACAATCATGAGAGCCACAGTACTGTTAGAGCTGGTTCTATTCATCACCACCGCCTGGGCTGGTGGATACCAGGGCGTACTAGAGCGCATCATGCTTTATTACGCTTATGAGATTGATGCCCTCAACCCCAAGGCAGATCGTACCGTTGGCTTTTCCTGCAAAGGAGCGTTCAATGACAAAACTGGCAAATGCCCTGGCGGTTGGGAACCGCCCAACTCAAGGGGCGCCCGTGCTAATTTCAACGAGCTCGTGGGTCCTCTTAGCAGACTGGAGGGCAGCTCCCTTAAGCCATTTGCTAGAGACAGCGACGGAAAACCCCTCCCTTTTGCCAATGGTGTCAACGGTCTCGATCCCGAGGAGACGGCAAAGAGCATCTACCCTAAAATCCTCGACGCCACGAGGGGCCCCAAAAATCCCGATGGCAAAGTTCCCAACACGCCAGCTTACAAGATGAGTAGTACCGGCACCAAAAACTACGTCAAGTTTCTAAGCGACCTTGGGAAAATGGTGCAAAAGACGGCCCGCCGAGACAACAATTTCAAGAACCATAAGGCTCTATTTCAGGGTTTCCAAAAGGCCAACACATTAGTTCTTGAAGCAAGAATGGGTGACCATGGGTCCCATCAAATCGACGGCATCCGAGACCGACTATCGGGCACTGGAATCACAGTCAAGACGAAGACTGTAGGCAGCGGCACTAATCCCGCTACTGGCGAGGCTTGGAATGTAGTCGACTGGAAGAAAACTATTGTGGATGGGATTACTGATACCGGAAGGACCAAAGAGCAAGTAACTAGTGATGTGGAAGCCGCCGCCAAAGACTTTTATACTAAAAACAAGGCGGCTGCTAAACACAAGCCGGTCATTGATGCGACGCGACGGACAGCGGAGAGGATGAACCATTGTACTATCTAAAATGAGAATTACGTTTTGATTCCTCTATATTCTGCCTCTAGATTGGAATTCTTCAGTCTACCTCGTGTATTTGTGCCCACGTTAGATGCCAACTATCGTCGAGGGCATAGTGAATTGCTTCCGTGAGTCTATCCTCTTCAGGCGGGTTTCCCTCACTATCAAACGAGAATACCGCCCGCCAATCGCCCGTCATCTTTAGCTGCCGGCCAGTAAGGACGAGCCCAGACCCCTCGTCAACAAACGTTATGTTTTCTTGAGGACAGCTTCCAATATTACGTTCCATAAACACATCTCCCCACATTATATCGCCAGGCTGCAATACTACCTGAATTTCTCTCAGATTCAAAAATTCATGGAGGACATCCAACGCACTATGATAAGTAACAGCCTCCTGCCAGTCATAGTCGTCGTCGGTTCGGATTCGAAGCCGCTGGACCTCCGATCGGTGGGAAACAACGTCTTCGATAAAGTAGAGACTCGTGACGCAGAAAATGTCGAGCTCAAAGTTAACCCATGTCCAGCGCGGCTCGGTACCCGCAGTAAACGCCCGCTGGTACGGCGCATGCCGACGAGACTCGCGGCATGTATGCATGAGTGCTGGAGCCGGCGTCGAAGTTGTCTCATAGAGTACATCCTTGCGCCGTAGGCGGTGCTTCTTGCGGAAGAATTCGTTGCTCTTTTTGACGCGTATGTTGGTAATCGGACGAGGCTCGGCC
Organism: Pseudonectria buxi; assembly: GCA_003693545.1. Classification (NCBI taxonomy): domain Eukaryota; kingdom Fungi; phylum Ascomycota; class Sordariomycetes; order Hypocreales; family Nectriaceae; genus Pseudonectria; species Pseudonectria buxi. The sequence continues at coordinate 151,218 of QUZG01000155.1, forward strand.
GCCAAGCTCCAGATAAGAGAGCGGAGCTCGTAGGGAAGGCTAGCGAAGGACATGTTGGAAATTGCAGGCGTGCGAGATGCAGGTACCAGGTGTTTGTATGTCGCTTGAGGTTAAGGATTTTTGGATCAGATGAACCCATGTCCTGTTGGTTGGTAATCCCTTATCAGACGTTGATGAGAGGAAAGAAGTAGTATCTGCAAGTCGGAGATGAGCTTGGAGTGGGATGCACTGCCTAGGTATAGTTGTCACCCGGACGTTACTACCTTCCTAATTCTGTAAGGCTGCCGAGGTATTGAGGCTCCGTCTTCTCCATCCCTGTCGGCGCCAAGCTCGTCAATCGAAAGCCCCTGCTAAGAGTGCTCGTGCAATGTAACCTTGATCTAGGGGCGGGGGCCTTCCGAGATACGCTACTCCCAAGTGGCCGCCCGGAGCGGGCCGGCAAGTACTACGGAGTTGATAAGTGAAATCATATGATATGCAGCCTAGATCATTCCCGGCTGCCCCATGTAACGTCGTATGTTCTTGTATCGCGTCATGACTCGAGTATGTACATAATCTTTCGTTCTACCGAGTCAGTAGTCACGCTGCCAAGCCCCTACTTACTGATTCTATCAATCCTCTAGAGGTAATAACTATCTTGTTTTCCCCGTGGGCTGTTTTTTATGGTAGCTCAACCTCGCGGTACTCCCTACCTCTTACCTACTCCCTCATTCCGATACTCTATTCTCAGACTCATTGTCTCAATCATTATCAAGAGAGGGGAGAAGATCAGCATGAAGTCTTTCTCCTTTACCTACCGCTCGGGCTTCCTAGCAGTACTAGTCGTGGCGTCTCGCCTCTGTGCTGCTACGCGGCCAATCTTCTCCTCGGATCCTAAAACCATCGGGAGTTGCATCGAATGGTGGGATAATGGCGATAATAGCACGTCCTGCGAATACGTCAGGGACTTGTTCGGTATCACACCAGAACAGTTCGCCGCATGGAACCCGTCCCTCAACGTCGACTGCGAGCCATGGCGCTTTCCCTTGTCCTACTGTGTATACCCCAAAGAACGAGGCCCTCCTCCATGGGCAATTACGACAACTACAGTCAACCCTACTACTACTACTACCACTACGACCAGCTCACATGTGCCCTCGCCCACGTCGTGGAAGGCTAGAGGCTGCTTCCCAGACGATGACTCTGAGTATCCCGTCCTAGAGCATATGGTGACTGGGGAAAAGGGTGATGCGTCTTTGGACATTGTTAGCTGCGTGAACATGTGCTGGGAGGCGTCGGTCAACGGTACCGTCCTCTTCGCTGGAGTCAAAGGGGGTAACCAATGCTGGTGTAGTAAATTCGTTGGCGGAGAGTCAACAAGAGCGAAGGAAAAGTGCAATTTACCGTGTAGCGGCGACGAGGAGATGATCTGTGGCGGCGAGAATTATATCAACGTTTTCGAGCCCGTTACTACTCTCGAAACTTCATCCACGACGTCTACTAAGGGCTTTTCGTCTACTAGGGGTTCTTCGTCTGCTATCTCAACTGAGACTGACTCCGGGGCAGCGCGCAATCGCGCGTTCTTTTATATATAGCAACCTAGTAGTAAATAAGTAGGTAGGATATAGTTGAACTTTTAAGTAGACTTCAAAAAGTGTATTAATAGTTGAAAGCGAAAAGCGTTTAATATACTACTTACTTAACTACTTACTTAACTACTATAGTGAGAGAAACTAATAGACGTCTAGGCAAATCATACCGTAGATGACATCACCCCAGTGCTGCATGCTGATAATAGTAGGGGGGTATCTTCGCTCTATTTCAATGTACTTCGGACACCAAGACTCGATAACCGTTAGTCTAGCTTATCTAGGCCTGCTAGGTAGGAGGTCCCATTCGGCAATCTAATCCCAAGTGCCGCGTTTCAAAAGCCACCAGGAAGAAGCGTTGACCTACAAGGCATACCGTGTCAAACTTGATTCTTCTCTTAGGCTAGACGCATTTGCCTACAATTGCTTGGTTTGCCCATCACTTGATGAGAATATATCAGACAGACATTAGCGTTGTAAGAATTGCCGCCAAACTCTTTGCATCAGGGGTCCGGGACGAGCGCTACCATCGTATATTAGCGTCCTTCGAGATGCTTTCGAAACCGTAAGTCACGATAACACGCGCAGTGGGGAACGAAGCGACTTGGGTGTTCCCCATGACATCCATTGCATCCTTCCGCAAGGGTAATGTGCTCATATGGACATCAATCTCTCCTTAGCAGGGCCTCGTGACATGACTCATTGGCAAAGTCTTGCCAGCTTTCTTTTTCAACCACCAGCTAAACCGGGAACGCTAGGCTAGTTCATGCGACGAAAGAAGCAATGCCGACTTACATTCTTTCCCCCTCAAGCAGGGATCCCCATGCTCAGAAACTTCTTGGGCTGGTGGGGATTAACGGGTCTCGATGGTGCAATGGCGCTAGAATCTCAAGTCTAGCAGCGTCGCCTTTGGCTATACCAGGATCCTCCTTTTATGAAGATAAGAATACAGACAAGACAATGAATGTCCTGAGTACGCTTCGCGGCTATAGCCCGCGAGCCGAATTCTTAATCTGATCTTGGGAACCCAGGATCTTGATGTAGGTATTCACCTTCTGGGCTGGGTTTAAGCCTCTCTATCGGCAGTCATCACTTGACTCTAGCATAACGAAACCGCAACTGGGATTATAGTCTGGGCGATCAGGAGCATGCCCGTCTCGTTCCACATTCACGGCGCCGAGCCGGCCTTGCGCGATATTGGCTACATCGTAGCCGCCTTTAATTCGGTACTACATCGTCTCCTGCTTGAAGCTGCGAGCTATCCCTTGGTTGCATCGTGCGTCCATCCCATCATTATCGTACGTACTTAGTTTGCCTCCTCCAGAGGAACCGTATCAATGTAGTTGCCCACAAATGCGTCGCGGCCACCTCGAATATCCGCCTGCTCCACCAGCTCCCTCAACTCCCGCTGCTCCTCAGCCGTCAGCTCCACCTCGGCGGTGCCCACATTCTCCTCGAGGTACTTGATACGCTTGGTGCCCGGGATGACGAAGACGCGGGGATCCTGCGCCGTCAGCCACGCCAGCACCAGCTGGCTCGCCGTGCAGCCCTTGCGGCCCGCCAGCGCGACGAAGCGGTCGACGACGGCGAGGTTGCGGGTGAAGTTGTCGCCCTGGAAGCGCGTCAGGCTGTGGCGCATGTCGCCCTCGTCAAAGTCGTCGACGGAGCGATAGCGCCCCGTCAGGAGGCCCCGGCCCAGCGGGGAGTAGGCGAAGACGGCCACGTCGAGTTCCCGGCACGTCTCGAGTAGGTTCGTGCCCGACGGGCCCTCAATGTCGAGCGTCCACGGGTTATACTCGACCTGCACGGCCGAGATGGCGTGGATGGCGTGGGCGCGGCGGAGTGTTGTAGACGAAACCTCTGAAAGGCCAAGATACCTGACTTTGCCATTGCTAAGACGGATGGGTTAGCCATTGGATTCTATCAACACGGTAGACGTTTCACTTACTCGACAAACTCCTTCATAGCTTGCACCGTCTTCTCAATCGGCACCTTTTCATCGGCACGGTGCATGTAGTACAGGTCGACGTAGTCAACGCCCAGCCTCTTCAGGCTGCGCTCCATGCTCTCGCGGCAATGCTCAGGCGACGAGTCGATGCCGACTACGCCGTCACGGAACACGAGGCCAAACTTGGTCGCCAGAAAGATGTAGGCACGGCGCTCCGGGTGCAGCGCGAACCATTTGCCGATGACGTCCTCAGAGTCGCCGTAGGCATCGGCCGTGTCCCAATTTGTGCAGCCAAGCTCCCATGCCCGGTCGAGCAGCTTGAGGCGTTCTTCATCTGAGCTACAGGAGAGGTAGGCTCTCTTGTCAGACGAGAGGGGATGGACTTGAGAGGGTTATAGGGGGGGGACGTACTCGGCTGCGCCGTAGCCGACGCTGAAGCCCATTAAGCCCAAGCCAATCGAAGGGACTTTGGGGCCGTTGCGGCCAACTTGGCGGAGGGGAAGCTGGACTGGGGGACTCATGATGGTATCTTTAGTGGTGTCTTGGGCAAAGGTGAAGTAGCCTGCTCTTAGATCAATCTCAACAGGAGCGCCAACGGCTTCCTTTTAACGCGATATTTTCATTTCCCAAACCATAGCATCGTCGCTATAGTCATGGAAATCTATAACTCATCTCGCGGATGATACTTGCTTCCGTTATCTCCGGTCGGATGCCTCATTACCCCGACTAACCTATCCTAAATCGGACGAGCAGGATCGAGCTTTGCGGAGCGGAACGTCGATGGCGGAGAAGAGGTGAGCTTTGCGGAGCGGAAAGTCGATAGCGGAGAAGAGGTAAGCTTTACGGAGTAGGACTTACGTCGATCGCGGAGAAGAGGTAAGTACTTATTTTATAACTGCTTTAACGTATAACGTAGATGTATAGCGAGTGCAATAGATAAGTAAGTATAACAGCATACTGTGCACTAT
>QUZG01000156.1:0-16631 GCA_003693545.1 Pseudonectria buxi
ACTTATATATCTATACCTTCTGACACACACTTCTTTCTGTCGGGAAGACGGAAAGGGACCTGCCGCGCCGCATTAGCGGGCGCTACAGGCCTGAACCCCTGATAACGGTCCCCTAATCAACTGGCAGCACTAAACCTCAGGGATCGAGTAGAGTCATAAATAGCAATATCATAGGTATCTAGGTAACCAGTCGTCTAATTGTCGCCGCCCCTTCTAAAGAATGGAAAGCCTGGATGAGAGTTATTCTAAATGTTTCAGTAAATGTATTATACAAAAGACACAACGGCCCCGGTGGCATATACAGTCTGCAGCTATACTGGGATATCCGATGCCTCAGCTCAACCACACGCTGGGTCCCTATTTGCGCTTCGTCGCCTTGCCAGTGCTGGCGCCGCTCGCCTTGACGGCCTCCTTCACTTCCTTGACCATCCCTTCCTTGGCCTCGGCCTCCTTCTCGGCTTCCTTCACAACCTTGGCCTCATCCTCATCGTCACCACCCTGGCCAAACTCGTTGACGCGAGTGTAATCGACACGGTATGCCCACTGCTGATAGAGGTAGATGAAGAAGATGATGTCGTCGCGGAAGGTGGACAGGCGATGCAGGAAGGGCATCTTGATGGTGAAGGCGAACAGATCATCAATAAAGGTGTTGAGGAACTTGTACACCATGGCCTTGCCAGGCATGTGCGCCACGCTCTTGAGTCGGTAGTTGATGTATAGCGAGGGAACCATCATGAGGAATCCGTAGGCGTACACCGAGCCGACAAGCGTCGTGATAATGTACGAGTACCATGACTTGTGTGACTCGTAGACAAGCGAGTACACGCCGTACGCGATGAGCAGCGGTACAGCCGCAACGTACATGTACTTGAAGGCAATCTCGTCGTACTCCTTGGTCTTCTCCTCCGTCTCGGTCAACTTGTGCTTGTCCTCGAAAACAATCGCGAATGGGAGCCAGGATCCGGGGGCGGCAGGTCGCATCCGAACGTCGACAATGGTGGTAATCTTCCAAAACTCGATGAAGATGCCCACCACCTCGGTGCCCAAGATGATCCAGCTGGTGTTTTGCGAATTGTCCAGGAGGTAGAGGAAAATGATGGCCTTCATAAAGACATTGGCCAGGATGGACCGCACCGAGATGCCGACATTGTCCTTCTTTTTGCGGTAGTGGGCAATATCAGATCCGAACGCAAGCGTCTCGAGGATCATGTGCGCGATGCTGACAATGATGGTGATGGCCAGCAGAATCGGGTTGGTGTCGAGGAAGATTCCCTTGATCATTTCAATCTCGGTACCATCGCCACCGCCGGGAGGCGCATTGCCAAACGCATGCTGGCGGGCAGTCTCCTTGGAGCTGACCTCCATGTTGGCCATGATCTGGAACTGCCAGCCAACTAGGTTCTTGAGGTCAATGCGCAACGGCAGCTCCTTGACCGTCTCGTTCAAAACTGTCATGTGAGCTGTCAACTGCCAGAAAGTGTTGACGAAGAGCACGGGGTCTGCGTATGGACGTTGTCAGCTCATGAATGGGCAGGGGATGAACAGGGCAACATTAACATACAGTACCAGCCATTCTGGCCAGTCTTGTCGCGGGCACCGGTAGTCTCGAGGTGGAGGAACTGCCTGCCCGCTGGTGGGATCTGGTTGAACTCCTTGACACCCATGTCCGGGATGAAGGAGAAGCTCGAGTTGGGGTGGTAGTGGCTGGTGATGATGGGACCGGCTGGCTCCTCCTCCTTCTCTGTCTCTTCAATCTCGGCATCGGGCGCCTTGTCAAGCAAGTTTCGCGTCTTGGCAACCTTCTTCTGAGGAAGATATTGGGTAAGTGGCCAGGCAAAGTGATACGCCTTGGCAGAATCAAAGCCGGGCTGCGTGGGGTCGAGAGTGCTGCCAGGAAGGCCGACGTAGAAGTGACCCCAGAGGGTGCCATTCCGCTGGACAGCCTTGGGAACCTTGAAGGTCGTCTCGATGACACGGGTGTCCGAGTAGTTGTTGAGGTGGAAGTCCTTCTCCTGCAGAACACGGTATTCATCGGGAACCTGGGAGAGGGGAGCCGGGTTAAACGACGGCGACAGAGTGACAACGACGTCGACGTGGCTATCTTGGGGCCAGATCGGAGCAATCTTCTTGGGGATTGCGCGATACTCTGCGTCCGGGTCAAGCTGTTGCGGTCGCAAGGGAAACGGCGGGATTCCCTCGATATTTCCGGGGACGGTAATGGCCTCGCCTGTCTCGGGATGGTTCATGACGACGCCAGTCTGATCTTTTTGCTGGGCATAGTTGAGGACCCAGTTGAGGCCAAAGTAGACGCCTGCGCCGATGACAAACTTCCACATGCCCAAGCCCTAAGCCACGACGAGGTGGATGAGTTAGCAAAGGAACTTTGCATTGCTATGCCAGACTCTAGCAACAAGGTCGACTCACGCTTCCTGGCTGCTGCTCCGGCTGGCGGGCTGGCCGGGGAGGCACAACGGCTCGTTCAGCCATGGTTTCCTGGAGACGTGCTGGCGCTGACTGGTACGAGAAGACGGGAACTCGAAATGTCTCGTATGTGGGTGCCTCTGGTTCTGCCGCGTTGCGTCTGCGACAAGATGCGACGGTGTCGGTTGGATAGATTGCCTCGCGATACGTAACGGCCTAGGTGAACAAAACAACCTCGCAGCTTGAGTGGATTCGCAAATCCCCTCTTGCCATGATCCATTCAGGGAGCCGAGCTAGTCCCTGTTGGGAAAGGGACCCACGGAAGCTCGACGGACCGCATATTAACCTCTTGGCGAATCAGCGCGGAGACATCTGCCACGAAGATTCGGGAGGCTACAGGAGGCTACAGGCGGCCAACCACTGCAGGCACCGAAGCCACCTGTAGACGCCTAGAACGCCAGTGGACGGCTAGGCTGTTGGGCCCCTGTTTTGCCCCTCACCAGTCACCACCAGCGTGGCGGTTGGATGGTACGTAGTATCCATCCATCCATCCGTAGGTTGATTGATGGCCAGGAACATGCCGCTATCGCCGACATTGTACTCTGCAGCAGTAAAACAAATGGCATCACCGTGTATCAGCCAGCGCAAGAGATCGCAGGCGGTGACGACGCAGTCGCACTCCGTCCCGTCGCCACAAGGCGCATGTAATCCAATCGCAGTATCCCGCAGTGTCTCGCTAGGCTCTGCTGGGCTGTCCTGCTGACCTCATACCGCAGCGCGGCTCGGCATTGAATCGGACGCGGCGCCGGCGGTTCACGATGCGCCTACTAGACACAGTGACTCAATCGACTTGACCTCGCCTCGGTAGTCTTCAATTTAAGTTGCTTGGTTTCCCCTTGCATTGTCTCCTTTTCCCTTTCCTTTCATCTTCACATTCTTATTGACTTGGCAATACGCATCTGCATCACACCTGTCTCTTCCAAGCCACTGCGTCGTTGCTGTAAACCTCCCGGTCCTTACTTTACGCCACATGTCTTTGCCCCGAGACCTTGCCTCGTCATCGACACCATTATATATCATCACCACCTCGACTGCGATTCCTTTCACAGCCAGTGGCAAAACCTCTCGTCTCTACTATTAGCATACCCGACGTTACCCAAGTTACAACTTTACATTCAGCATCATGACTGTCGACAAGCTCACAAAGCTGGAGTCGACCAACGGCGCTTCCAACGGCGACTCCAACGGCGCACCACGCACCAAGGTCTGCGTATACTGCGGCGCCAGTGCCGGAGGAAGCCCCGAGCACATGGAGGCCGCGCGCCAGCTTGGCCGCATCATGGCCGCAAACAACATTGACCTCGGTAAGTCACCGCCGGAGCCGGCCGGAGTCATCCGGACCCCCCAGCTTCTGCGCTTGAGACTAGACAACTGACACAACACCGCGCTACAGTATACGGAGGCGGAACAGTCGGCCTCATGGGCGAGGTCGCCAAGACCCTGTGCGCGCTCAACGGCCCCGACTCGGTCCACGGCATCATCCCCCAGGCCTTGGTCAAGTATGAACGCGATGGCACCTACCAGACGGTCAACAAGAACCAGCAAGTCGTGCCCGATGAGTCAGTCTACGGCCGCACCACCGTCGTCGACGACATGCACACCCGCAAGAAGCTCATGGCTGAGGAGGTCTTCGCCGGCGGTCCCGGCAGCGGCTTCATCGGCCTGAGCGGAGGCTACGGCACCATGGAGGAGATTTTCGAGACGACCACCTGGAACCAGCTGGGCATCCACAACAAGGGCATCGTCCTGCTCAACATCAACGGCTACTGGGACGGCATTGTCCAGTGGCTCGACAAGGCGGCCGAGGAAGGATTCGTCAAGCCCGCCAACAAGGACATTCTAATCACCACCAGCACTCCCGAGGGCGCCGTCAAGGCCCTGCGCAACTACAAAGTCTCGGATGCCATCTTCAAGCTGCAGTGGGGAACACAATAATGGACGTGAGTCGTCGGCACACATGGGATAGAAGGGGTCGGTAATCTGGCGTTTCTGTACTTCCATGATTTACGGCGTTGTGTCGGGAGCATTTTTGGATGGGAGTCTCTTGTCGTCACTGGAGGGGACTTGTAGATGGTGACGCGCCCCAACCTGGACGACCTGGGAATATGATAGCATCATAGAAGCATGAATGTGAATATGGTAGCAACAATCGAACCACCTCATGATTAACAACACATTGTGTAATGTCTACTCGTTTAATAAGCGACCTGTGACGGATTGCTGCTGTTGGAAGCGGCAGTTTAATATGTAATTGTACATGATCCTATTCTGGCTACTGCACCCATGCCTGGACGCTGCCATGTATCCTCGTGTCGTCCATCGTCATTGTCGTCATCTAGCTGTCCACCTCCATAGTCTCAGTCTCCGCCGCCTCGTCTCCGCCGCCTGGGCCCTCGGCGACGGTCTCGATCCACTGCTGCACCTCGAAGCCGTCGTATAGCTTGAAGGGCTCGATGCTCTTCTTGCCATCCGTCGTCTTGACGCCCACCACGCCGACTGACGTGTTCTCTACCGTCAGCTCCTTGTCCTGAACCAAGCTCTCCTTGAGGGCCTTGAGGCCGTGCTTGATCAGCTCCTCCCGCGAGCAGTCGGCAAAGGCGTCAATGTTGCGCTCCAGGTACGTCCGGGCCATCTGGCTGCGGGCACCAATGGCAAAGGCCAGCATCTCCTCCGTCATGCCTGAGGGCTGAAACTCGAACAGGTGGGGGCCGCGCTCGTCGACTCCAGCCACGAGCAGGCCGACACCGTACGGCCGCTTGCCGTACATCTGTGTGTTGATCTGGGCCTTTTCGCCAATCATGTCGACGAGGGAGCGGAGGGGAATGGCGCGGCCGTAGGTGAGTCGGTGACCGAGGCACTGCTGCTTCATGAAGTTGGAGAGGACGCGGGCGTCCGAGGTGAGGCCGGCAATGGCAATGCCAGCGTGCTCGTCGACAGAGAAGAGCTTCTTCTGGTACGATGAAAGTTCCTCGGCATTTCGCTAAAGGAGGAGTTAGATATGAGGAGGATGGCGAGGCGTGTGCCCGCATGAAAGGGTTGGGACGAGGTGGGCGTACCTTGACGGCGCACAGCACGGCGTGCGTTTTGCTGGCGATGCCAACAACAACAGAACCCTGCTTTACAGCTTCGGCAGCATACTCGATCTGGAATATTCGGCCCTGAGGGGAGCTGGAGATGGGTTAGCCGCATGCTGGGTACCCGACGATCATGCGGATGGAGCTCTAGCTGACAGCTGGGAGCTATGGGGTTCGATGGACAGGGAGCACATACAATGTGACGGAATCGTTGTCGTAGTTGTTTCGGAACATGGTGTGCAAAGGGCCGCTCCGCTGCGGTTGCGATCAGGCTCTGGGGTAGTTGGTGGTGCGGCTGGGAGAATGCGTCGGCCGGGGCTTTGGGGTTGCTGGTGGACGGGGTTGGAGTCGGCGATGGAGATGGCGTTGGTGTTGGTGTTGAAGCGACCAGGCAGCTCAAGCTTCGTCGTCGCCTTGCCCAAAGCCGCTGGGACCTGGGTCAGCCACACCAGCCACACTCGGTGCCGGGGTAAGGCCGCCACACCGCCTACCTGAATGGGTCACCTGATGCTGTCATTGATGCCTACGGGAGGAGGAACAACGGCAATTCCATTTTGTCCTGCGGCGTAAGTACTGACCCGGGCGACTGACTGACATTAGAACGCAAGTGAATTATTCTCAATGATATTATGTATCTTCATTCTTGATGATTTGCTCGCTAGGGCTACGGGTGGCAAGTATAGTATCCAAGGTATGGGCATACAGCCACAAGTACACCCATCAAGTCACCCCGCCATACATACCATGGAACCCATCGATACGGCCAGTATGGGAAGCCATAGACACTTGCCTTGGAGGTAGCAAATAAACCACGGCTTGAAATCAAGCACAGGCAACTAGCCGTCTCAGCTGTAAACCCCGTTCATCTGGCTTCTCTGTATATGTTACGTCCTGGGCCAAGTTGGTAACGAATTGACCCCTCCGAGGCCGGCCCGGCCGCTCTACGGCCATGGATCCCGTGGTGCGGAGTCAGTCAAACAGGCGTTGACCAATTTTTGGGGCCGGCGAATTGTAAGGCGCGATTTGGTGAGCAGTCTTCTTGGATCGCTATTGCCGGCGTCCTCTTGATCCATTGACGCATTGTTCCTATTTGCGGCTGATTTCTGGGGCAAAATTTCCTGGCTGCATCCCACTCACGCCTCGATCCCCTCACTCACTCACACATCCCTCCCTCATCCACTCCAACTATTTACACTCAAGTGAGTCACCTGGTGAAAGGACATAAAATCCCATATCAGCACAATCGGCAACTGTGATATCCTCTCATCCACCATCACCATCACGATGCCTTCCAGAAGCGAAATCACCTACTTCGGTGCCGGCCCTGCGCTGCTCCCCACCGATGTCCTCGAGTCGGCCGCCCAGGCCCTGCTCGATTTCAACGGCACCGGACTGGGCATTGCTGAGCACTCGCACCGCTCGGAGCTGGCCACCAAAATCATCAACGAGGCCAAGGCCGATCTGGCCTCGTACCTCGACATCCCCGACGACTACGACATCATCTTCATGCAGGGCGGCGGCACCGGAGAGTTTTCTGCCACCCTGTATAACCTCGTCGGTGCCTGGGTGCAGCGTCGGGTCGCTGCAGGCGCCAGCCCCGACGATCTCAAGGCCGATGTTGAGGCTAACCTCAAGGTCGACTACATCGTCACCGGCGGCTGGTCCCAGAAGGCCTCGGAGGAGGCCGCTCGGTTGTTGGGCTCAAAGCACGTCAATGTCGTCGCCGACGCTCGCAAGATTAACGAGGGCAAGTATGGCAAGATCCCAGAGGAGAGCACTTGGAAGCTGTCCAAGGATGCCGCCATGGTCTACTACTGCGACAATGAGACGGTCGATGGCGTCGAATTCCCGTCTTTCCCAAAGTCGCTTGAGCCCACGGCCGATGGCAACGGTCCCATTGTCGTCGCCGACATGTCCTCCAACATCCTGTCGCGACGCATTCCCGTCAAGAACTTCTCCGTCATCTTCTTTGGCGCCCAGAAGAACCTCGGCTCAACAGGTGTTTCAGTGGTCGTCATCAAGAAGAGCCTGCTGCCGCCCACCACCCCTCAGCCCTCCCCCGATCTGCTGCGTCAGCTTGGACTTCCTATTCCCCCCATCATCTTCCAGTATGCGACAATTGCCAAGAACAACAGTCTCTACAACACCTTGAGCATCTTTGAGTAAGTATCCTTCTGGGCGGAACCATTGTCGAAGTGAGACCTTGGTGCTGATCTACATCTTAGTGTCTACATTGCTGGCCAGGTGCTGAAGAAGCTTTTGCGGACGTACACCAACAAGGTTGACGGCCAAGAGGCTATTTCCAACCAAAAGGCTGAGCAGATCTACGGCGCCCTTGAGGCATACCCCGACATCTACAAGATCGTGCCTCACAAGTCTGCGCGATCGCGGATGAACATTTGCTTCCGAGTGGCCAAGGGCAGCGACGTCGACGCCGCAGAGAAGGCTTTCCTCAAGGAGGCCACGGCGCTCGGCTTGACCGGACTCAAGGGCCACCGCAGCGTTGGTGGTATCCGAGCTAGCAACTACAACTCGATTTCCGCCGAGGGAGCCGAGAAGCTGGCCAAGTTCATCCAGACCTTTGCCTCTTCATAGAGTTGCCAGGTATTGTAGGAACAGGAAAAGAATAAATACGAGGAAAAAGGACGATTGCATGACGCAGATGATTACCGCATAGGAAGAAACATGGGAGGGAAAAGAGGATAACTCACGGGTTAAGGACCCTGGTCAACCATAAAGAGTCGGAGCTTGCTGGATTCAACATGTTCAGCGGAACTAAGTATTTCACATATACAAAAAGATTTTATACCTGCCCAAGGACTTTGTCCCTCTTCTCTCCATCCTCTCCAGTGCTATGGTGATGGATATGGATACCTATAGTGGAGAGGTGCATCCCTGCAATGCACCCCACGTTCTGAGGCTCTGGGAACAAGTTCCAGGGGACTTGGGCCCAGAACCTCAGGCGTCCATCCACCTGGGAAGCGCTATACGTATGTAGCTATGGATGGGCTGCGCTAAAAATTCTCCCGCTATTCGAGCCATCCATCATCAATAAGATCCCGTCCATCCGGAACCGTCTCAGCCAACCTACACTTTCATCATCCTTTTCGGCGATATAGCGTATCACAGTATTTCTGCTGCTGCCGATGCTCAGGAGAAGTCTTCATCCGGTGAGACGCATTTGCGCCCAGAGGCTCGCGCAGTCGCTCACACCAGCAACTAGTTCTCAACTCCGAGAACCTTGGGCATCATGGCCAAGTAGAGCACATTCGAGGCCATTCTCACAATCGCAGCAGCAATGGCGCCCTGAAGATACTGCATACTCACCTCATCTGCCGGCCTTGACAGACACCATCTATGCGCTCTCAACTGCTCAGGGACGGGCTGGAATTGCAGTCATCCGGATATCAGGTCCATCGAGCTTGGAAGTATTTCCACCTCCCCCTGAGTAACGTTGGTGAATGAGTTCAATCACTGACAGATGTTCCCAAGATTTATAAAGCTCTGTGTCCATCCAAGGCGCTGCCCAAGCCTAGATATGCCACTGTGAGGTCTCTTTACGACCCGGCGGCACCCCCCGAGGATGCGAGGGTTCTGGACTCGGAAGCGCTGGTGCTATACTTTCCTTCTCCCAGGACCGTCACTGGAGAAGAGATTCTCGAGTTGCATGTCCATGGCGGCTCCGCGACAGTCAAGGCCGTGCTGGCAGCCATTCCGCGGTACTCCACGAGCCAGCGTGTGCGGTACGCAGAGCCTGGCGAGTTTACCAAGCGCGCCTTTTTCAATAACCGCCTCGACCTGGCCCAAATCGAGTCCTTGAGCGACACGCTGGCTGCGGAGACGGAGCAGCAGCGCCGAGCCGCGGTGCGTGGCAACTCTGGCGCCCTGGGGCGTGCATACGAGGCCTGGAGACAGCAGCTTTTGCTTGCCCGCGGCGAGATTGAAGCTCTCATTGACTTTTCCGAGGACCAGCACTTTGACGAGCCTCAGTCGGAGCTTTTGGGTAATGTGACGGCACAGGTGACCAAGATGCTCCACAGCATCGAGCTCCACGAGCAAGGGAGCCAGCGCAGCGAGCTGCTCAAGAATGGGATCCGTATTGCGCTACTAGGCCCTCCGAACGTGGGCAAGAGCTCGTTGATGAACTTGATTGTTGGCCGCGAGGCGTCCATTGTGTCGGGCGAGGCTGGGACCACCCGAGACATTGTGGAAGCCAGTCTTGACATACGAGGCTATCTGTGTTCGTTTGCCGACACTGCCGGGTTTCGCTCCAAGGATTCGATAACAGCACAACACATGGGAGGGGGCGCGCCGATAGGAGCCGTCGAAGAGGAGGGAATACGGAGGGCGAAGCAAAAGGCATTGGACTCTGACGTGGTGGTGGTGCTGGCCTCAGTGGAAGATGGTCCTGGCGGTCCTTTCATCCAATACGACGAGGAGACGCTCGACCTTGCAGCGAGGGCCGAGGCCTGCATTCTCATCGTCAACAAACGCGATTCGACGGATGCTGGCGTCTTTGCCCAGCTGCTCGAAAAGTTCCGGCAGATGCTTGGGTCCAAGAGCACAAAGCTGGCATCAGCCCCGCTTGTGTCCGTCTCGTGCAGAGAGGCTGAGACGCCAGCACAGGGGGCCAAAGATCCCGGCAGTATCCAAGCCGTCATGGAAAAGCTCGTGTCCTCATTTGAGAGCATGACGTCGATGCCAGCCGAGATGCAAGACCTCTTGGGAGTGACGGAGCGGCAGCGGCAGCTGCTCGTCAAGTGCAGGCAGCACCTGGAGGAATTCCTGGACGAGGCGCAGCCGCAGGACGAGGAGATGGACGCCGACACGGTGCTGGCAGCCGAGTACCTGCGCTACGCGGCGGATTGCCTGGCGCGCATCACGGGACGCGGCGAGTTTGGCGACGTCGAGGATGTGCTGGGCGTCATATTTGAAAAGTGAGTTGCCCTGGCCCGTCCTGATATTTCAGGCAATTCTAACGAAGACGTTGTAGGTTCTGTGTGGGCAAATAAGAGTCATGCATGCACAGTCGATCCTGGCCGCAGGTGATGCAGCCATGTTGGTGTGTTGACAAGTGGAGTGCGTTTCGCAGCGTTTGATTTGAAACTCTACCAGTCTATAAGTCTAATCCGCTAGATTCTGGTCCAACGACAATGACAGGGGTGTTATATCAAGCAAGAAGTGGCGATGCCCGGTTCATCCGCCACGATATCCAATACCAAAGAGAGAGTGCAAAAGAATAGAGAGGCGCTAAGTGGTGAGAGATGGTACATGCGAAAATCCAAACAAGACAAGAAAGAAAGAAAGAAAGAATGGAAAGCCACATGTCTCAAGGTCCAGCGCTCGATGACCGTGTCGTTATCCATACAGTTGCCCAAAAACGCCATGCAGATGCTCATGTCGATGCTCATGAAAGAAGCCAACAAGGCTCGACGACTTTACTCGTCGTCATTGTCGTCGTTGCTGGGGCCATTGTAGCCCGAGCGGCCCTTGTCGCCCTGGTCATCGTCGTCGTTGCTGGGCCCGTTGTAGCCAGAGCGGCCAAAGTTGATGACGAGGTCGGCGGGTGCATTGTAGCGGCCGCTGGGGGAGGAGGAGGGGGCGTTGGCGAGGGTGAAGGCGGCCATTGTGAAGGAGTTTGTGGTTTGTGAGTTTGACAAAGTGGTGTTGGTGTTGATAATGGCGGTGGTGAGGTGGTGAAAGCAGTAATGCTTGGAGTTGGCTTTGTAGTGTAGTAGTAGTAGTAGTAGAGATGAAGCTGTTGATGCTAATGATGTCTGTTTCCAAGGTGGGAGACGCTGGTCTTATATACTTTACCTTGAGAGCATCGGTAGTATAGAGGCTGTGTAGGTGTCTCCCAGACTCGACTCCAGCTTCAGACGGACATGGAGTCCTACACCTGCAGATGCATAGTCGGTCGTCGACTGGGCAGAGAGAGAGGCCTAGATGTCTAGGCAGACAGAGGACAAAGCGGATACTGCCCCTACAAAGGACCCTTAGGCAGCACTATTCAGATCTGGCCGTCGAGTGCTGCGCCATGCCACGCCGATTAGACGCGGGCAGCGTCAGTTAGTAGCGCAAGGGAATGATGCCCATGTCGATTCGATGGTTACAGTGATTATCTTAGGGCTGATGGACAGCCCCCAAAAGTACCTGAGGTGGGAGAGCAGGTGTGGATCTGTCAGGCGACACCAGGGGATTACTGCTTTGGGCGACATGATGCCTGAGTCCTCCGCCAGTACGAACCCATTCTCTGTCTTTCTCTCTCTGCAATCCCTCACCTCTTCTCCTGCAACCACACATCCACATGGCCTCAGCCACCGGGCCATGCAACCAAACCCCAGCTGTCGACCATGGACATCTGCTGCAAGGAACAACTTCCTGCCTGATGTTTGGGGTGTGCTACTCCCTGTCAGGCCCAGGCCAGGCAGCCCGGCGCCGCTTTGGTTGGCTAGCGCAATTGACCAGGGGGGTTTTCCAAGCGATGGGTCGAAGTCATGATGGGTCACTCGTCAAGGGTACATGTGTCATGATGGGAAATCCAACGCTGCAGGGTCAAAGGGCATCAGCATCGGCATCTGGCACTGACAGGCCCGCCCACCAATCTCTGTTCTGCTCTCTTCGTCTTCTCGCAGCAGCACGCCCATGACTGCATCGGCCATGTCCGGAATCTACGGCCCCAAGAGTCGGCAGTCTTGTTCTCGACGTCTCACGTCTGACGTCTGACACCATCGCGACGCGGCATACAGTCAGAGCCGTCGGTAAAGAAAACCAGACACCGGTATATACGTCTCCAGGTGACTCATGCTACCACGCGACAATAAGCGCCAGATTGGGATGCAGGTGCCGCTGGCTGGCCGCGACTGGCGGCGCTGTGGAGACCGCTGCGCTTCCGAGAGAATCCTCCCCGTGGCCAATTCGCATCTTGCAGCTTCATCTGTTGTTGATCTGGTCTCTTCATCGCCCCCATCTTGACGTGCGCCCCATGCCATGCCATGCCTGCCCGGAATCCTTCCCGTCCCGAGTCTTGGGGCTCATGGTGGGCATTGGTGGCTATCGTACCTACGCCAAAGCAATTAGCGGCCCCCACAGCCTAAAATACACTCACCTCAGTGACCTCACAAAGCTTAAGCGCGCTCCCGGCCCTGAAATAGAAACAGCCAATCCACCGCGTCCCATTGGTTTCTTGCCGCGCTCGCTGGCGGCTGCTCCTCGACTCGGCTCGACTCAATTCGACCAGCTCACAGCCAAATCAGCCTTGGCAAACATCGCCGTCTCACCCTGTATGCCTCGTTACCACGTCGGCATTAGCATCGACGCCCTGTAGGAACACGCCGCAGGCCGCCCTCGATCGGGCCCAGATCGTGACTTACCCGCCCCGACGGTTTGGGACGTTCCTGGCCAGATTAGGAAAAACGCTGCGACGTCCTGCTTACTGGGTAGACAGAATCATCCCCCCTGGCATTGATCAGACGTGCCAATCTCGAGGGCGGTACTACAATCGTCGTCTAGGAGGGATGGACCCTGGTTCTGTGGCTGCCTTGAGGTAATATGACACCATGTTCGTGTTCTTCTCTTGTCCTGGCTTCACCGGCCAATGACGCAGTCCTGTAGGACTTGACCGCCTTCCATCAATGAGGTCCTATCACGACTCCGAAGCTGACGGACACCTGCCGACATGCATGGCCTTCGGGACCTATGGCCACATATCCGTCACCGTAGACTCAGCCCTACCGGTGAGCGACGCTGCGTTCGTGCTGAATTGGGTTGCATTGTATGCCGGACACATCATCCACCAAGACCGCAGCTACGCAATCGCTCATTACCAGTCACCAATTACAAACAACCCTTTCTCAGACTGCTTCTGGCTTCGTAATTCAAGCTTACATTCAACAAAGGTCATGTGGCAACGGCTCAGTCCTAAAAGACCCGACACCAGAAACAAAAGGCCAGTTCAAAGAGAACTTTGGCATTCTCCTACTACCCTGATGCGTAATCACGCATCTAGAGCTCATCCTTGCCACCCTCGTCCATGGCCTTTGGCTCCTCCATGGTCATAATCTTCACCACCAGGCTGGTCCACCCGGTGAAATGCTGCGTCCGCTGTCCCTCGCCCGTTTCGGGGTTGTACTGCTCCCACGCGAAGCCCGACTTCTTCCAGCTCTTGTAGACCGTGTCCACAATGTTCTTGCGCAGCTCGATGAACAAATCACGTGCCTTGGCCTGGTAAGGACCCTCCTGGAGCGCCGTGTTCTAGAGCAAAGTCAGTATTGCCACTCTCATGTAGCGAATCCTCATGAAAGGGGGCTTACCTTGAGCTGCGTCAGAGCAAGGTAGTTGATGGGGATCCAGACGGGGCTCCGCCAGTAGTTCTCATTGGTTCCGTAGAACTCGTCCTTGGTGCTCAGACTGCGCAGGCCGTGAGGGCTGAAGAGGTGATCCTTGTCGCCAATCAGGTCCAGGATCCTGCCCAGCTTGGCATCGTCGGGCTTCATCAGGCCCACAAGGAAGGGGAACAAGGAGATGTACCCCTTGTGGCAAACAAGCTTGTGTTCCTCAAAGTCATCGATGCTCGCGTCGCAAAAGCACCCCTGCTCTTCCGACCAGTGCAGGTCGTTGAGGTTGTTCTCAATGGCTGTCAGCACCCCCTTGTACTCGGCCACATCTTCTTGCATGCCCAGCGCATCGGCAATGTTGGTCAGCGACTTGGCCATGAGGCCGACCCACGATAGGAGGTCGACATGGAGCTCGCCTGGATGCGGCGGCTGGGGCCGGGGATAGTCGTCGAGGCCACTCGTCAGAATGTGCGTTTCCGTGCGGCCTCTCCATCGGTAAGCCTCCTTGCTGGAAAAGGCCTCGCGGTCGTACGTCTTTACGTCGCCACGCTGAGTCTTGCGGAACCAATCGTACTGTCGTCGGAGGAGCGGGTACATCTCTCGCAGGTAGCTCTCTCCGAGCTCGAGGTTATCGAGATGGGCCGTGTGGAGAGGGTTACCCGTCCACAGCTGCTCCTTCTTTGTGGCCTTGGTACCGTTGGAAGCACGCAGGCGTTCCATGAAATCCTCAATGATGAAGAACAGCGTGGGCGGGTTGGCATAGTGAGGGTACTGCACCTGGAACTCGGCAGGCACCTTGCTGCGCGCCTCGGGTCCAAGAATCTGCTCGCGAGGGATCCAGCCGTCGTCGTCCATTGTCTTGTACCAGCTCTTGACAATTTCGAGCGTCAGATCCACGTCCCAGTCGGCAATTGGCATCAGATGGAAACCCTCGTCCCAGAGAAAGCCTCGCGGGAAGAATGGGCGGGACGGAATGCTCGTAAACAGCTCATAGGGACCCTCGAGCTTATGCTGGGCGCGTGCCCTGGCCTGAGCGGCCTCGTCCCAGAAGTTCTCGCTGTCCTCTTCATACTCGGGGGCATAGGACCTATCGATGACCTGCTCGCCGTAAAAGTAACCCACGCCGCCCAAGAGGTTGGAGAACATGCTCTTGCCAAACGCCTTGTACTTGTCGGCGGTGAAGGGGGCCTTGAGCTCAAAGATGCTTGCGAAGCGCTGCGTAAAGTACTTTGACGTTGCCTCAATCTCGCGCGTCACGTCCTCTGTCGTCTTCTCCTCGCCAGCCGACCCCGACGAAAAGATGACGTCAAACTCAAAGGGGCCCTCAAACGTCTTCTGCACAATATGCGCCCTTCCGGAGCCGGGCTGATTCCCGATGCGATAGACCTGCCACGCAGGCGGGGGGTCGGCCATGTCTGCGTTCTTCTGCACATACTCTATGCTTTCCTGTAGGTGCTTGAAGATGACGGCCTGACCCTGCCATACCGCATCTGCCGGGGGATCGGTGCTGACGACCATCGTCTTGTCGCCGTGACGGCCCAGCAGCTTGTGGTTGGTCGTGGGGTGCTTTCCGGTCCCCTTGGTGACACGCATCTTGTAGTTGCCTAGGGACTTGGAGCTGCCCTCCCAGGTGACGTCGCCTTCGAAGCCAAACTCGGTGCTCTCGTTGTCGACCTTGAGCTCGCCATCGCCGTCTTCCGCAATGTAATAGTACATCATCGTCTTGCTGTCCCGTGGCGCATCTTCGCGCAGCGTGCCTTTGATCCGGGCAGCCCAGCTGCCTCCATTGTTTCCGCCGGGAATCTTGACAAACGAGGTGGTGATGTCGATGCCATTGCCCTTGTCATGAATCGACTGCACACCTCCCGTTCGGGCATCGTACTCGTCCCAGCCGTAGCCGTGGATATCGTTGCCCTGCTCGCAGGTGTACCGAAAGTCTAACACAAGCTCTGGTTAGCAATTGTTGTCGCCACATGGCATTGGCTTCGCAGCTGCTTACTGTTCTGGACGTTGCCAAAGTCGTTTACACTTCCCCACGAGAGCCCGGTCCACAGGCCCTCCGGTACGCGAGGCCGAACGCCAAAGTACAGGTTCGGCTTGTAGGGGCCCCAGAAGAGGCTCTCGTTGTTCTGGCGGCCAATCTCGCTCGTCAGGATGGAGGAGGGATTGCTCTCATCGGCTGAGACGCCCAAGGCGAGCACTGCGGCGGCGACCAATTGCGAGAGTCGAGCCATGTTGGCCTTGGTGGAACTGTGTGGTCAAGCCCGATGCTAGAGAAGAGCAGAGTTGACAATGAGGGGTTATTTGGTGTTTCAATGGCCAGATTGTTGAGCTGCAAGATGTAAATCGTCCAAGGAGAGTGAGCGATGGAGAGACGTTGTGCTGCCACCTTGCAAGGCTGACGTGACGTTGCGGTGGCTTGGAGCTCCAAGCTTCGTCCAATGAAGTGCGATTGCCCAGCCACACGTCCCCTGCAATACGCTCCACGCCCCTCCCCCAGCGCCACACTAAGCTTGTGCCAGGCTGCCTATATCGCTAGCCGTGCGCCGCACTTTGAACTTTTGACTATCAACACCAACGCCAGTTCAACCGCAGCCGCAACTACAAGTACAGTCGCAACTACAACTAGACCAAAGCATCAGATCTTTACATCATGAGCGATCCCCGCCGCCAGCGCCGGCCCGACAGTCGCCAGATGTGGGACGACTCGGATCGACGGGACAGGCGAGGACCACGCGAC